>VZRZ01000570.1:829969-860942 GCA_013398175.1 Climacteris rufus
GGCGGGGGGCGCCGGGCCGGGCCCGTGCTCTCCATCTCCCCAGCTGCGGGTGAGGTGGCGGAGGGACCCCGCCAGTGTCCCCGGGACCCCGCCGAGCGCGTCCCAGAGCCGCCGGGTTCCCCCCGCGTCCCGTCCCGGGCGGCGCGGGGCTGCGCGGGGCTGAGGCCAAGGGACCCGCCAGGCACCTGCTGTCCCCTCCGTGTCGCGGGCTGTCGCTTGTTACCTGTCGCTTCCACTGTCGCTTCCAGGTGGATCCTAAAGTGTGGCATTTCATTGCGTGCAGGCATTTTTATTTGGTTTATGTACCTTAACCTCAGTGTTTCTCGGGGTTTTTTTTCCCTTCCTGTTGTCAAGGACGTGTTTCTTTCAGTTAAAACATTCCCGGTTGTTTTAAGTTGTTTTAATTTTTAAGGACTGATTGTGTCACTTAGGGATGAAAATTATATATAAACAGATTGTGCTAATTTGGTTTAAAAAAACTCATCAGCAGAATTTAAGTGGAAATCAAACTGCTGGAAGTAAACTTTGGTTTATGTCTGTGTAGTTTTGCCTGATCAAGGCATTTCGGGGAGAAGTGGAGAAGGAGAAAAAGTACTTAGGAGAGGTTTGAAGAGAGGGAAAAGATCATGTGAGAGGTTTGGAGAGGGGAAAAAATGTGTTTATTTTTTGAATGCAAGCTGTAGAACAGGTAGAGCATCCAGGTGTGGCTTGATCTGTATTCCAAATTTTGTTCTACTTACAGGTTTTTTTAAAGCCTAACTCGACAGGATTTCTGAGACTTTTGGCTACTTAGAAAATGTGTAATTACAGGAACTCCCACTGCTGATTGACTTGCAGAAATACTGTATTCTTTTTAAAGGCCTCTACTTAAAAGGTCAAGGACCTGAGCAAACTTATTTTTGTGTACACAGTAAACAAATTAACAAATGGAGCTTGGCAGAGGGATTTCCTTTCAATTTCCAGCCCTAAGTGCAGGCAGCGTTTGCAGCACACGCCGAACGTAACTCCTTTTTTCTCAGTTCTTTCACAGCGGATTTTTAAAGCGCTCTGCTTGTCTGGTGAGCGTAACTCCCTGTTTGTGTTTGAGTGCTAAGGAGAGAGCAGCTCCAGCAGCACACAGAGCATCATCCCCAGGGTTTGTTTAGCCCTGGCTGCACTGCCTCTGTGCCGTGCTGTGTCCTGCCTGTCCCGGCTGGGGCTGGGGCTGGGGCCGGGGCTGCTCCCGTTGAATTCATTGCAGCCACATTCCTGTGCTGGGCTGGCTACGGCGCTGTCAGCATTTCTTTTATAAACTGCAGTTTCCCAGGACTGGCCGCTTGTTTCTGGGATGGGGAATTTACTTACTACAAGAGCCTAAAATTGGAGTTTTATCCTCTAAAGCAGGTAGTTCAAATTAAGATTGAAAGCAAAATGATGTTGGCGATGGCAATGAACCCGTTAAGGATTGTTAACAAAGATCCCATTAGCTTAACTCTCATGTTTTGTCTGATGCCTGGTTTTGCATACGGTGTCTCATGATTCACTCAGCTTCCTGAGATCTGTGAGGAGAGGGGTGGAATTGGAGACACCATTATCTCCAAATAACAATATCTTTTTTCTTTTTGGCTCTTGAAATTAGTGGGAACATCTGTGGCTGTCAGTGTGTTGTAAAATGAACAGAAAAGTTAGACTTGTAGTTGTTATCTTTTGTTAATTACTCTTTAGTCATCCTAAATCTGTATTTTCACATGCAGTATTCCTCTGGCTTTCCTGCTTCATTTTGAGTGCCAAGGACTTCTTGTTGCATTTGAGAGTATGTGTTGCACAGGTAAAGATCAGACATGATTAAGCAGACTAATTATGTGATACGTGAGAAGAAAAACGTTGTTAGTGATTTCTTGTATGCTGGTTTTTGTGGGTTTTTTTCCTCCCAGAGCTGTGATAAAACACAGGCATTGACCTGGAGCATTTTTCAGGACTCACTATGTGAATGTACTAGGTGAATTGTCCAGGTAAAAAACACCACAGCTGTCCAAGGCTGTAAGACCTCAGAATGTTGGCTTCTTTGTCATAACACAGCTCTGCAAAGTGCACTGTAAAGCCTCTGAACTCTGCCACAAATTCCACTGTTCACCCACACTAAGATGCTAATGATGAACACTGGGAAAGCAGAACTTTGTATGTTTTAATTGAGCCATACAGGATTTATTGTTAAGCTACGCATAAAGCCAGAGGAATAGAAACAGAAAATACATTATATTTAGGTATTTCAGCCACCTCAGTGTCTTTTCTGCATGCCACCTTCTTGTTTTCTATGTTTTTAACACTATACTTACTGGTTTCTTACTTTGGGGGATAGAGGATATGTTTATTTTGCATTTCAAGAAAAATTAATTAGGCTGTTCTTCAGTAATTTGGTTAATATTGCAATATTGTTCTTTTTTATCCGGTGCAGTCTGCACCAGATATATTGGAACTTTGTGGAATCACTTTAGGAACTGCAGCTAAAGCACAAAAGCTGGGAAAGATATGAATGGGGAAAAAAGTCTCTTTTCCTCTCTAGTTTGCATACCTGTTCTCATGCTTATTCTCTTTTCTGTTCTGGAAACCCAGCACTTATTTTGGTGTTGTATTTCCCTGTAAATTCAATGCTAAGGGTGCTACTTCTGCTGTTGACTCTCGGGTCCAAGAAGTTCATGCCTGAAATACTGATTTTTCCATTCACCCTCTGTCTTTTTGTGTGGCTGTGGATGTTCTAAAGACCAGAAAAGGGGTATTTCTTGGAAATGGAGTGAGACCAGCCATAGTTATGAGTGCCTTGCTTCACTTGTTGCATGTGTCTCAAGGTGCAGTTCAAGCCTCAGCCTCTTACAGTAACGTAAAATAGAAGGTTTTCTGGTTTTCTTTTTTCTATATACTGTTTGCTTTAAGCTCTTTTAAATTCTTTCTGGCAGAACTGAGAAGGAAAACTTTGATCACAAGTTGCAGGTCAGGTGCCAAATATTTGGGAAAGGGAAGGAAAGTAAAAGATAAATATTTTATAAGTCTGTGTAACTAATCTGAACTTTGGTAGGTTTGCTTTCCATTTGAGATTTTAGAATGGTGATTGGGATCTTTGCTGTTCCTTTGTACATTATCTTGAATAGGGTAAGCTGTAACAGCAGTGAAGGAGAATTGCACAGAGAATTAGAATTTTAAATAAAATTGAAAGCTGTGACCCGAGAGCCAGCCATGTTGACTTTCTCATTTTGCAGCTTTTTCTAATAGTTTGTTGTGTGAGCAGAGGCCAGAACACCCATTTAATTACACAGGGGAGCAGTGAAAGAGGTTGGTGGAAGTTTGCCTCTTAGTATGTGTTTTACCCAGACACTCTGTCTACCATGGAGGTGTAAAGACACCTTCAGGCAAACACCACATTATTGTGGTGTAGTTTTGTGTCAGGAGCTAAACTGAATTTAAAAGCTTGAATTTTATTTATGCTGAAACAACTCAAAGACTCTTTGCTTGTAAGGAATGAGACATTGCCTTTCTGAGGAACATCAGACTTGAGCTCTGTGCATGGCTGGGGTCTTTTCTCCTGCCTCTCTCACCTGTGAGGGCAGAAAGCTTCGGGTCTGAGACAAGTTGCAGGTATTGCTAAAGGGCACTGTCACTGCTGCTCTTTGTTCTTGGGGTTTGATTCCAGAGGAGCCAAAGCCACACAGAATTGCTCTGCTGGTCTTTGATGTGTGCCCTTCTAGGCTGGCCCCTATCCTAATGGGCTCGGGGGCTTTCTGGCAGTGATTCTGCCACTGTGAGTTTTCTGATGCAGGTAGAATGATCCCTGTGCTAACCTGTGTGGAACAGAGTGATAGCAAGGAACGGAGGAAATAAAATCCATGCATAGCCAAGTGTGAGGATATAGAAATTTTGGTTAACTTCAGGCAATATTTTAATACTTGGACTACTTTTCACCTCAAGTGTTTGAGCATTAATCTGATGAACCTCTCTGGCTGATTCCAGCACAGTTGGGCACCTGAGCTTTGCTTGCTGCTGCATCACTGACAAACAAAAGCTTCTCACAGTCACCTGCCTCATTGTCCCCTTTCCTGTGCTCTCCTATCTTGTGTAATTTCATGAGACTTTTGCTCACTGCTCGAGTGGCAGAGCTGGGCAGATTGGGAGGTGCTGCTGTTGCAATTCCTCTTGCTGTTGTGACACTGCTGTGGGTTAGGCTGGGCCAGCCGTGCCCCAGGATCCGCGTGGGGTTTGTTTACCCCGCGCCAAACACTGAGTGTGGAACAGCATGGGCTGCTTGTTACTGAACTGAGGGTAATGGTGGAAAAAGTGTTGGGTTGAGACTTGGGAAATAGCGGAAATTAGCACTTCAAGACACACTATATGAAAATAAAGTGCTAAATTGATCCTTGCCTGGGTGATCTTTACAGCTGCTTGTGATCAAAGGCTGCTCTTCTACTCCTGCTGTCAGTGTGGAAGATGAGTTTGCTCTGTTTGAATGAAAACAGTAAAGCCAAAGGGGTATTTAGTGTTTGAAGCTTATTTTTAGTCTGTGTTTCAAGATATTTGATTAAGGTATTTTCAGAGATCCGTGTGTTATATGGATGGTGCAATAGGGAACTTCTATAGAAATGTTTTAATATTAATTCTTTAAACAAAACCATCTTTAAAAATAAGCATTCTGCCCTACCTGGAAGATAAATGTGAGTAATACCAGATAGACACATGCAGTGAGTAAAACTTTTCAAAATACCTAATTTTCCCAGCCAGTAATTCCCACTGAAAGTCCGTGGATCTTAAAATGTTTTTGAAAAGGATGTTGAAATACCATACATGCTTTTGAAAATGAAAGCAAATAATCACAGGTGTGTTGTCATTCATGAACAAACCACATCCATTCTTCCTCTTACACTCTACTGCCATTGTCCCCTGAAACATGTTTCAGGACCATGAAGTGGCTCCATTGGTAATTGTTTAAAAGTTGTCCTCCTGGCAGGCTTCCTGTTGTATTGGTGGCAGTGGAGAGAAGGGCACTGGTAGGAATAAAAGCAGGCTTTGCTATTTCTGGTGCCTTGTTCCTGGTTCAGCCAGGAATGCGATGAGCTGTGCTCGTGGCCGTGCCAGGTCTCCCCGTTGTTTGGCTGCACTTTTGGAAGCCAGGTTGGGATGGTGCTTCCAGGTTGGAAGGCAGAACCTGAGGCTTAAAAAGCACTTGAGTTTGGTCATGCTTGTGAGTTTGTAAAGACCTGAGCCAGTGTGATAAGGGTATATTTGGGTTTCTGAGAAATTTAATCACCCATTTTTATCGTGGCAGTCTGTTTTGAGCCATGGATTCTGCGAATCTGTGCTGTAGAGTTCAAGGTGTGCAGCTGAACTTCACCTTTTGTTCCTTTCTTCAAATGCCTCTCAGTGCCAGTTCCAGCTTTTAAAAATCCTCTGTTGGCTCTGCTTCTCAGTACTGATCCAGCCTACGCTGTTCTTCCTGCTTCTTGGAAGTCTTTGCTTTTATTGCTCCTTATAGTACAGAAGATTCAGGATAGATTAATAAAATGCTATATGTCCCAAGGTTTTAGAACAACCTTATCACAGAATATCGAGACTTAGGGCAAATTCTTATTTGGGAGAAAAGAATGTGACTGCAGCATACAGTGAGCTCTGATAGATAAAAGTAATTTTTGCATGAGCGTAGCTGAAGGCAAGGTATTAACTGAAGGAAGTACATGGACTTTATTGTTCTGGCCTTAATTGTCAGCAAGTGTGTTGTATGTTCCAAGGCCCTGTGTTGTGTGATGTGTAGAAACTGATGCCTGGCATAACCATGAAATACTGCAAAAAGATTTATTAGCTTCCCTTTTGTGAGCTGTGGAAATCAGTGCTGTAATAGCATGTGCTGCTTAGCAAAATGAAGGCAGGACTGTGAGTGTTCAATGGCAGAGGAGTTGGAGCTTGGTTGTGCTTGTCAGATGAGTTACATTTTATAACTAGTCAGCAGGTTTCTGAAAAGAAGCATTTGAGCATTTTAGCATGAAGTTTTATATAAGTATTTTTATGATTTTTGTTTTTCAGGAGTTTATAACATATTTAATCTCATTCATGAATCGAACTTCCTTTTTAAGTCATGGATGACAAGGCTTCTGTTGGAAAAATCAGTGTCTCTTCAGACTCGGTATCCACTCTTAACAGTGAAGATTTTGTCTTGGTTTCCAGGCAAGGGGATGAAACACCATCTACAAATAATGGTAGTGATGATGAAAAAACAGGACTGAAGGTAAGAATAACCTGAGTTTGTTCCCTATTCTAAATCAAACTAACCATAGAGAGCTTAAAGAGGGACTTCTTTATTGTGGAAAACTTGACAGAAAGGAGATCTTATTTAAGAATCAGTTTTGCCAGTAATTTCTTCATTGCTGGTGTCAGAGGTGGTAATTAGGTTTCGAGTAAGAGCTCTCTCCATCACTAGCTGTGGGTTTTTCCCACTTTGCAGAATCCTTCATGAAGTGCTTAGGATGAAACAGACTGATTGTCAAGAACTTGGAACTGTGGTTTGATCACAGCTTTCAGGTGGAAAGCAGTATTAGCATACATTGATTTGACCGTATCTGTTGATTCAAAGATACATTAAAGTTTTCCCCAATGTGAAATGTTCTCTTTAAGAAATGTAGAAGTGTAGCTATAACTAACAACTTGGCATGAATCAGAGAACGCGAGCTCTGTGTGGAAGGCTTGTGAGAATTGGAAAGCACTGAGATCTTCTCACTTGTAAAAGTGCTGTTCTGAAAAGAGACCCTTGTCACCCTCTACTTGTTTTTTTTTTTTTTTGCTACTTAAAGCAGCTTTCATCCCAATTTGTATTTCAACAGTTTTTAAGAAAAGTGGCAGAAGTAAGGTAATCGCTCCAAATTCCATAATTTTAATGTGTTGAGAACTGGATCTGCCCTGAAGTGAGCCCAAGTTAGAGTGTTCTTTGTGGGAGAGGGAGAGGTATTCCACCATGGGAACAGAGAGATGTCTACAGCTGCTTTTCTGTCTTTAAGGGTGATAAGAAATCCTGTATTCTGCCTGTTGCACTGGGTGCTCTTCTTTTCCTTTGCAGTAGTTGTAGCAGAGACTTTATCGAACATTTCTTGATGCTTTTTCTCATCTTGCTTTTACCTCCCAACTGCTTTGTTTGTTTTTCTTGCATTCCTTTGACTCCTGGACAAGACATGCCATTATAGTGGCTCTTTTCTTTTACACAGGGCTTTGAGCTAATTCTGTTAGTTCAGAGTCTCAAGATTGATCTTTTGCTTAATCTGGCAAAAAAGTTCACTTATATTTTATGGTTATTTTAGAAGATGTCTCTTCACAGCACAAAATAGTCTAAAAAATGTTAACATTTCTTAAGCAATGAGCCTGGTGATCTGTGAAACCTCCCGAAAGGCTGCAGCCTCATGCTTGTCTTTCTCGATACTGCAAACAGCAGCAGCATCAATATCAGCATCAGCATCAATCCTTAGGAATTCAGAATAGTCTCACAGTGGTGCTTACCTTTAGAATGCTTCTGTGGCAGTGGCTGTAATCACCTCCTGAAGCATTGTGTGAGTCCCCAGGAGACAGACACTGTCAGCCAGATTCTCCATTCCATCCTGTTGTCCCCAACTAAACTTAGGAAGCACGAAATGCCATAGTCTGCAACACTTCTTGCTCCACACAGGAGCTGTTTGTGTCACTGTTTGCTTCCAGAGTGGTTTGTAAGGTGCTGCCTACAGGTGTGCTGCCTCTCCATGAGGAAGGACAGACAGGAGCTCTGCTGCCTCCTGATCATTGGTGGTGAAATAAAGTTACCCTGTTCCTGCTTGGGCACCGAATGCCACGGAGCTTTGCAGGTCTCAGAGATAAGCTTCTTTAGGAGTTTGGTGCCAGGACAGGGCACAATCCTTGAACAAAGTGATTCATCTGGAGCCTTTCAGTATTCTGACACAGAGAGCATGTGCTGTTGGTTATTGGCTGCAATCTGAGTGATTAATGGGAATCTTACACCTTAAACAAGCACTCGGTGCACAGTCAAAATTCTCCCACAGAGGGACCTGCTTGTTCACCTCCTTAGTTCTGGTTAAGGAGGAGAAAACTTTTAGCTGAGGAAACAGGAAGACTTTTTATCTATTCTTGAGGACAAAAATTTTGGTATTTTGGTATTGTTCTACAAGAAAAGAGACGTTCTGCCATAGTCTATGGCTTTGTTCTTGGTGTTTTATTTTTTTTCAGCTTGCAAATAGCCATTCAGTTGCCAGTTAAGTGGAGTAGTAGAGGTTGTCAGAGGTGTCTTAAAAGTGTTGTCACTGCGATGTCTAGAAGTGTTTCAGTAGTGCATGAAAAATTAATGTTAACAGTACAACATGAGAACTGAGGTTATGTATTTCATAGGAACAAATGAGATTTTTTTTTTCTGGCAGAAGCAATTGCTTTGGTACTTATAACGAAGTTAATTTGTGTGTGTCAAACCCCGTTTTGAGCAGGTGTCTCTGGTGTTCTGTTTCTTTAGAAAAGCAGCTTGAGGATGTTTCATTTACTAATGAGCACAGTCTGAGGATGTGCTGGAAGTTCAGGCTTGTGTTTGCTGAATGTGACAAGCTGTGAAATTTGTACATTGGGCCTAAGGCTCTCGTTTCAAATTTGCTGATAATGCTGTCGTTTTAGGTAACAGTGCTGCAAACTGAGTTAATGGATGTTTTTATTTGGGGCTTTTTTTCTTCCTCAAGTCCAGACAGAGAAATACTTCTTTTGAATATGATCAGGAACCATAGTTTTCTTCAGTTGGTCACAATTCATAAATGTGTTTCTGCTTTTTGTCAGTGCTGAAATACTTGGTTCAGTTTAAAAAGGGGTTATCAGTGAATGTTTTGCAGAAATGCAGTTTGCAAGTTGTCTCTGCTTTCCAGTATTGTTCCTGTGTCTGCTTGTGCCCACTGGATTTAGAAAAGCTTTGCTTCTGGAGCCCAGGGTAGAGCAGGAGTTCTTGAACTCCCTGGCACAGCGAGACCTCTCCTAGCAGGGGCCAGCAGCACATGCGTCAGGAGGAGGGAATAAATGACAGTTCTGATAAATCCCCTGGTGTGGTAAAGGCACTTTGCTACCTCCTAGATAAAGACTAAGAAAAATTAGTTTTCAGTTTTGTAAGAAATGGAGAAAGCCATGATTAGGGTAATGGTTTCTTTGCTCTACCTCAAGCACGTCAGGTGCACCTTGTTTGTTGTTCCCTTCTGCCCTTGGTTCTGCTCCAGGCTGTCAAGCTGCCTCTGGTTTTTGGGTTGCAGCAAGGTTTCAAGTGTGTTTACACCTTCCTGTGCCCTGTTCCCATGATGTGGGGAATTCACAGAGCTGTGCAAGAGGCTTTGGTTGGTGGGAAGTTAACCTTGGTTTGTGTTCTAGGCCTCAGTTCACAGGCAGCTGGTTTGTTGCACTTGGTTTTTGGGGCTATGAGAACAGCAGGGCTCCTCTAGTCCAAAAGTGTGTGTACTGTGCCTGTTGGAATTCTTTTTGAGAGTAGTCTGGGCTGAGAAAGAAAGCTTTCTTGGACAGATTCGTTTGAATTGCTTTTTAAATGAAGGTTTTGATGATGAGGTTTTAGAATATCTACAAGATGGGTTTTTTTCTTTTTACATGCCTATTTCCTGTTGCACTGTAAGCAACTTGGATTTGTGTTTTACCTGTCACTACTATTTTTAGGAAATCTTATTTTCAAGATCATGTTTTACGGGGCAGTATCTAGATATGTTATTCATATTGATTATTTTACCAAATACAGTAGATCACTCGTCAGCTTTTTTGCCTTTTAATCTTGATAGAATAGAATATTCTTGTGCATTTTGTATTAATACCATTACAACATTTAGTTCTCACTGGATATGACTTTTTCACCTTCCATTCCCAAACCACAGTCAGCTTAATGCCTGTGAGAAAAAGTGTATCAGATGCAGGTTTTTTCCAGAATGAATTTTAACTGCAGGTTTCATAGAGAACAGGTTCTGTAAACTAGAAGTTACTCTAGTTTTTTTTAATATATAGGCTTTAAAGGTGCTGACAGGACATTGTAATTAATGAATTATATTTTGTTGCAAAACATATTAACTCCATACAGTAAAGTAATATGGTGCATCTTCCATCATCATCATCATTATCATCTTTCTGATGAAAGACCTGAATAATAAACTTGATGCTTAAAAGTCTTCTGCCTTTGATGACCCCATGCTTGTGCAAGATTTTTCATTGTTTCCACAATGAATCATGCAAATGAGTATTAAAATTGTTGGGAGGAAAATGGAAATTTGTGGATCTCTGTAACCGGGTACAGGTTACAGATACTTCAGTGGGTGTACGGCTGAGTAAGGCAGCTACTTTGTCCTGCTCCTGGCAGGTGATCACAGCACAGGAGCGTATTTTAATCCATACAAAAATTACTTAGTTTGCATGAATTTCAAGAGCATGAACATCTCTGATTTGTCGTTGTTGTTTAGATTCTGTAGCAAAACAGTCACTAGGTTCTTACTTTTCGGGGTTGTTGCATCATTTGGATTTTATTAGCTTGTGCATAGCATCCTCAGTCAGTGAGTTTACAGAGAGGCAGGGATACAGAAATGCTCCTAGGGCTGAGTTTTGTGCCAGCAGCAATAACCAGCAGCAGCTGAAGGGCTGGAAGTGAGTACCTTGTGCTGATGGCATCTGGTAAAATGCTCTGTAAGCTCCGTCACTTCCCTATTGATTGAGAGGAATGCAAAGGGTTTCCTTAGAAGCAGTGGCTGAGAGTTTCCTGAAATGAATGTCTTCGTTCCTTTCCAGCCTAGGACCTTACTGCACACTGTTGAGGTTGCTTCATGCATTCATGTTGACTTCAGTGAGCACAAAGTGAGGCTGCAGATGAGCATTAGGAAACAAAGCCATGCTGTTAGTTCTCAGCAGGATGGCATAATCTTGTTCCAGATGCTTCTCTTCCTATGAAATCTTGCCCATGAACCACATAACATATTTAATTATACTTTTCTCTTTCTGGTACTAATCTGAGAATTATTATAGCCCGTACTGTGGGCATGTGTAAGTTTCCCTGTCATAAGCTGGTCTTTGTAGTTGGTGATTAAAGACTAGTTTGAAAGTAATCTTGCTTTTTCCAGTGCTAGAAAATTCCTGCTTTGAGCTTGTTCATTTGTTAAAGCAGGGAGATTATAATCCGTGCTGGTGAGCATTTGCACACTGCAGTTTGTGGTTATGGTTGTAACTGGGTTAAATTTGTTAGCTGCTGCTTTGGCTGGTAGGAAAAACCCACATGAATGACCCTATGCCTGAGGGGTGCTTTTTGTTGTTTGAACAGTCTTTTTTTTTTTTTTTTGTGTCCCAACTCTGTGGCTCTCAGATTGTGGGGAATGGAAGCGAGCAGCAGCTGCAGCGGGAGCTTGAAGACGTGCTGATGGATCCACCCGTGGAAGATCACTCCAGTGACCGGGACCATGGAGAAGAAGTTAGAACCGATGCAGATGGGGAAGAACCTGTTGTCCTTGAAGCTTCAGCATCCTCTACCATTAACCCAGTGTCAGTGGCAGGACTCCAGAAACCAGAAATGAGTTTGCCAGTGAAACCATCCCAAGGAGGTTAGAAGGGAAAAAAAAAAGGGGAAATTCCTGGTAGAAAAAAAGGTAGAAATTCCTTGTGAGCTTGTTTTTTTGTGGGGAAAGCGAAGAGAATTTAGGTACAGGTGTGTCCACCAGCCTTTCCTCACCTCTCATGTTAAATTCACTTAGTGCAATAAATTCCAGGTTATGTATGTGGTGCAAGAGTTAACATATGCTGAACTGCCCTCTCTTCTGAAAACGCTGCTATACCAGCCATGAGATGTGTGCAGAAATATTGAAATTACTTGCCTGGCTGTATAAAACATCATTCTGTTTAGTTCCTCTGTGCATTTCATTGCTACAATGAAAATGGGTGTATTCTTACATGGATGTTTAAATGGAGCCCTCTGAGGTAACTGGCAGTGGAGCTGGGATAACTGATTTGCTCTCTGCCATCATGCAGGGCTTTCCTGTAGTATTTTGGCCTGGCCTGACTTTTCTGTTTCTTAGTCTGTGTTGTCTTGCAGTCAGCAGCGAGTCACTGGCTGCCGCTGACGGCTGCCTTGCCTTGTTTCTCACGCTCAGCTCCGTGCCTGGCCCCGGCCTGTGAGGATGGGAGCCCCTTCACGCCCGTGACGGACGAGGACAGCGTGGTGTTCAGCAAGCTGACGTACCTGGGCTGCGCCTCGGTGAACGCGCCGCGCAGCGAGGTGGAGGCGCTGCGCATGATGTCCATCCTGCGCGGCCAGGGCCAGATCTCCCTGGACGTGACGCTCTCCGTGCCCAACGTCTCCGAGGGGACCGTGAGGTGCGCGGCTCCCCGGCTGCGCGGTGGCTCTGCTTTGCAGCTCCGCTCCTTCTGAAAGCGAACGAGCTGCTGGTTTGCCTGCCACGAGACAGGAACGACTTGTTTAGTGGGAAAAGTGGGTTTTGAAGTCATCTGGGAAAAGTGATGCTTTGGATTTGTTTACCATAGTAATACTATGATGATCCAATGTTGTTAGAAAGCACAGCCAGTCCAGTTAAAAGCAGCAGTCACAGTAGTGGCCGCGTTTATTGTTATATCCCCTTTATATATGGTAAGAAGCCATCAGGTGTTCAACAACCCCCCGAGTTGATAGGCTGAGGCCTCACAACACCCAGTTCCAAAACAGTCTGAATTGAAAAACATCTCAGAACAAACACCAGATGTTCAAGCGTTATCTGTTTTGTTTTGCGTAGTTCATGTGGGAAAAGAGAATTTCTCAGACTCTGTCAGCCACAATCCAAGATGTCTCCAAAGCCATAGTGGGATTGGTTATTGATCAACACTTTGGAAATATCCTGGGAAGTAGTTTGTAGAGCTGGAAAATGTCTGGTACACAAGGCTTAACTGGGATGAGTCTGTCCACTGCTGAATATTAGTGTAACTTTCTGAAGACTAATCCTTGAAAATCATGGGGAAGTTACTGGTGGAAGTGTCTCTGGCATTGTAGTCTATCATGCTGTTCACTTTAAACACTGTTATTGTGGTCAAGTTTTGCAGTAAATGACAGTCAGGAGGTGATTTTTGTGGTGTACTTTCTCTAGTAGGTATGGAATTGTTAAAGCTTGCGATTTAATGTCTCCTTGAAATAATTCTTCTAAAGGTGCAAGCTTGCTTCTTTCTTTTTTTCCTTCTCTCTATTTTAACAGACTTTTAGATCCTCAGACAAACACTGAAATAGCAAATTATCCAATCTATAAAATCCTTTTCTGTGTACGAGGGCACGATGGGACCCCTGAAAGTGATTGCTTTGCTTTCACTGAAAGCCACTACAATGCAGAACTCTTCAGGATTCATGTCTTCCGATGTGAAATCCAAGAGGCTGTAAGTGCAAGTTTTTTGTCAAATCATAATTATGTACATGTAAATGTTATTACTGAAATTAAAATGAAGTATTTGAGGCACTTTAGAAGTAATGTAATTCATCACTTTTGGCTTTTTTCTGCTCCAAGTTAAGATAATTACAGAAACCTCAGTTATGGGATAAGAATGCATGGTTCATGGTTTAACCTACTAAGAACTGTAGAAAACCGGTTAATTAGATGCTAAAACTGAATTATTTTCATACAATTGCTTGTGAATTAGAATGCAGCTGGGTTTCAGGTGATCTCTGTGCTGTGTGGCTGCAGGTGAGCCGGATCCTGTACAGCTTTGCCACTGCAAAAGATGCTAAAACGGAATTATTTTCATACAATTGCTTGTGAATTAGAATGCAGCTGGGTTTCAGGTGATCTCTGTGCTGTGTGGCTGCAGGTGAGCCGGATCCTGTACAGCTTTGCCACTGCCTTCCGGCGCTCTGCCAAACAGACCCCGCTGTCGGCCACTGCCACCCCCCAGACCCCCGACAGCGACATCTTCACCTTCTCCGTCTCCCTGGAAATCAAAGAGGATGATGGCAAAGGTTATTTCAGGTACAGATTCTTCTCTCATACAGCATGTGGTCCTGTTGGAAAGTGAGTGAATAGAGACCGTGAGGCTGAGGTGGTCCCTGGTTTCCCTTTTTGAAGGTTTCCTGTTCTAGTTGAAATGAATCCCATAAATATTTTTGGGAAGTAATACAGTGATAACCCTCTGGACTATGTAATCTTGGTCGTTGAACTGAACCTGGTGCTACCTGCAACATGCCTTTTCAATTCTTTTTCTGTTGTCTCGAAGTCCTTTCCTATCCAATGCCTTTTAAGTTGTGTTCAGCAGCATTGCTGCTGAAGCTGAAAGTGCATCGTTGTGTCTGTGCTGCTGAGAATGTTGATGCTGAGACTTCAGTGTGTGTATTGGCACTGAAGTGCAGTTTTAGGTTTTTCCTCTCTTTGTAGCATTTAGAAGGGCCTCTCTAATGAAAAAGGAAGGGTAATAGTCTAAAGGCTGGTGCAGTCTTGGCTTGTTGGCATTTCAGGTGCCCCAGCAGTCACATCCCTTGTAGAGCAATTAATATGCAATTTCTCACAGGTAATTGCTTAACAGATAATACTGTATGTTCCATGGGGGATAATACTGTATGTTCCATGGGGATTATTTAGAAACTGTTGAAATGCTGCTGCTCACAATGCTGACCCCACAGTATAAACCCACAGTTTGTTTTGTAAACTGTGTCCTTGGTTTTCACCTAAATCTGTTGCCATTTCCTTCACATTACTGATCGCAGTGTGCAAGGAAGAAAGGTCTGGAGTGCTTTGGTGTAAGAAGCTGCACCAGTGTCTGATGCTGGGTTTGGCACATGCAAGGAATACGGCCAATGATCCCCTGACATTTATTTTTTTTCCTTTCCTGGTGCATAACAGTGCAGTTCCCAAAGACAAGGACAGGCAATGCTTCAAACTCCGCCAAGGGATTGATAAGAAGATAGTGATTTATGTCCAACAGACAACGAATAAAGAACTTGCTATTGAAAGGTAATTTCATCAATTTGTAAAAAAGACTTCATCTGTTCAATGTTTATATTCTTGCCTCTGAGGCAGCAGGTCGGTAATTGTTCTGTGGTTGCTCCATTTGTGTGATTTAACACCACACCTCTCCTGAGTGTGGTAAACCAGATGGTGATGTGGGACATTCCTGTGTGGGCCAAATGTCCTTGTGGAATGAAACCATGAAAGAGGTCCTTGTGCAGATATGTCTCAAAAAAAAGCAACACACCAAAGGAAGGGCAGAAGACTACAGGCCAAGTTGTCCTGGGGGATAAGGAACCCTTGTTAGCAGTGGCTGTTTTACACTGTTTTTTAAAACAAAGGTAATGGGACAATTTCCAGGCTGCTGTGAGCAGGGCAAAACCATGTTGTAAACATGCTTCTGAAATGTTGCTTGACATCTTTAATACTGGCTTGGCATTGTTTTGCTGGACATGCTTGATGCTGGTTTCAAATGTCAAGGTTTGTTGATATTTGTCAGTGGATTCATGGGCTGTTTATAATGTATGACAGCAAATAGTTAGATAAGAAATGTTAATGGTTTGTTTATCAGCATGTCTAGTTTTTGCTGTTAAATGATTTTGCCTGGCTTTGCAGATGCTTTGGCCTTCTCCTTAGCCGTGGGAAAGATGTTCGGAGTGGTGACATGCACCTTCTGGATTTGGTAAGGACCTTTTATTAACCAAATTTGGTAATAATTCTGATTGTGATTGTGCATGATCTCAGGACAGACAGAAAAGACTTGGACACTTCTGTACTTGTGGGTGGGGATTCATGCTGTAGGTTCTACTGTTGAGGGGGAGGCTCTGGGCAGGTTGAATCCCTGCTGCACAGTTAGGACATGACCTAGTGCTTGGTCAAGGGGCTTGCCCAATTCCACAGTCACTCATGGCTGTTCTCATTTAGGGGCCTGAAATAAGAAACATGGAACCTTATTTTTAGACATGCTGAATATTAAAGCACTGTGCTTTGAACATAGAGAGTTTAACAGCATTCTTATCACTGTAAAAATCGAGGTCTGAGAGGCTTCAGATACAACAGTGAGAATTAGTGGGTGCTTTGTTCTTATGACTCATTTTTCTCTCTATAAAGTAATGACAGAGATCATTTGACTTCACAAGTGTGAAGTGACAACAAATTTGCTAGTGTTTATGCAGTACATGGTTGTTACAATAGTGGTGCTCAGAAAGGTTCAATACTACATGAATAATTTTGCTTTTTACCAAGTTTTGGCTTGCCCAGAAAATAAGGTTGTTGGGAAAGATAGACAAGCTAAACATTAGATAAAATATTGACTTGATTCTTAATGGCTGAGTAACGTGTTACTGACTGTGAACTCTCCTGCACCTCTGTGAGCTGAAAGTTGCTGTTAAATGGCCACCTCCAAAACTATTGGTCATGCCACATACACAAAGAATAATTAGTATTAATTGGCCTTTTGGTGTTACCAGCATGGACACCAAGGATTGCATGGGAATTCTGTTACTTCCATTATAGATGATCTCTATTACAGACTCTGTCACGTGAACTTGTCCTTCCCTTGCCAGTGCAGTAGCTCTTTTATGGGGCTGGCCCTACATAATGTAGAGATTAATTTAAATAGAAATACATAAACCTACCTTGTTTCCAGGAGTCCATGGGTAAAAGTTCTGATGGGAAATCATACGTGATCACTGGGAGCTGGAATCAGAAGTCTCCACACTTCCAGTTTGTAAATGAAGAAACACCAAAAGGTATGAATGTTGTTATTCCTAGGCAGGGAAATTACTTCCATAGTGGGCATCAGATCAATTCTCTTTTCCCTTCAGGTGAATTCCATTAAAAGACTTTCACAGGATGGATATATTCTTAGAAAGTCGAGTGCTAAATGCCACATAAGAATCTGAAAAACAAATTTTAAAAAACCCCAAAAGACAACGAAAAGCAAACTGTGTTCAGTAATACCTTGTAAGAACTGGGTCCTAGGAGGAGGCTGTGCAGGTGTGGGACAGGATGCAGCTGCTGAGCTTTTTAAAATTCCATTGAGAATTGCACTAAACAACTCTTACAGATATTGCCTTTGCTCAGTTTCTTGTGGTCAGTTCAGATTTTTCTGAACCCAAGTTTTTAATTAAAAAAGGTTTTCTGTACCTGTGAAAATGAAAGTAAACCACTCCCAACTGTCATCCAAAAATAGCTGATGTTGCATTGCTCTCGTGAGTCCTGAAAGGGATCTGTCATTACTTCTTTTAAGATGTCAGCTGAATTATCATCTTCTCAATCTCTTGTCATAGTTGCATGCCAAAGGTTGGGGAAGTTAATGAGAATTGACTGGGCAAAGTCATAAAAGTCAGCTGCTGGGCACAATCTGCTGCTGGAGGGAGTGAATGCCATCCTGCCTGAAGGACACAGTTTATCACTCCCTGCCAGAGAGATCTCATAGGTCACTGAGCCCTTTTGTCTCCTTTTGGAGCATCAGAGTGTGTAGTCAATTTTCAGAATGTCACAGCCGAGATGGTCTTAAATGCCTTTAATATCATGGTACTTAACACTTAAGTGACTTCTGAAACCCAAAGGGAATTGAAGTGTAATTAGGCTGCATGGCAAGAGATCTGCTCTGTGCAGTTAAGTGCACAGATCCTTTATAACGTTTAATGAAGTTTTGGATACATTTCAGTGGGATTTGAAAAAGCAGAATTTTTATTCTCTTTAACACAATCATTTTCTTGGCTTGAAGGCTTCAGTTTCCTTACTCTCTAGTGAATAGTGCATAGTTGTCTGATTTCCCTATTTTGAAACTTCTAGGGGTTTGAGATGTTAAATTAAGGGAAAAATCGATTCTGAAAAAGCAAGTTTCCTTTGTTCTCCCATGTTACTAGGGAAGGGGTTATGGAATATTTTATTTGAAGTATATCTTTTCATACTATGGCTTCATTTTTCTCTCCAGATAAAGTGTTGTTCATGACTACTGCTGTGGATTTGGTGATAACTGAGGTGCAGGAACCCGTTCGATTCATTCTGGAGACTAAAGTCAGGGTGTGCTCACCTAATGAGAGGCTCTTCTGGCCCTTCAGCAAACGGAGCTCAACTGAAAATTTTTTCTTAAAATTGAAGCAGGTAATGCTTTGAAAAATAAAGGAATAAAATTGGCAGTTAATAGGCTGCTTCTCCCTATGATTGGTAAAACTTTTACTAATATAATGTCCATAATGCAACATTTTCCTCCTGAATCAAAGAGGTAAAATAAATGCACTTCAATTTTAGCAAAGCTGCCCTTTATTATGCTGATTGTTGCTGGCTATCTGCAGTTCCCATAAAGAGCCTGAAATAGCTTCTTTGATAGCTTTGATGAGTCTGCGAAGTTACACAGAGGCTTATGGATTTTCCAGCCAAACCACAGAAAGAAAAGGAGCAGAGGATTTATCTGCAAACTGGGGCTGTGCTGAGAGTTGCTGACACAAGGGTACAGTGAAGTAATTGTGTGAAATTAAGGGTTAAGAGGAAAAAAAAGTCCTTCCTGTAATCCTGGTGATGTGGTATCTGATGTATCACTAAACTTATTGTATCATACAAATGGCACATTTCTTTTTAAATTTTTTATATGAACAAACATCCATATGAAATTCCAAAGGAAATTCTTTTTTGTCAGAGTCTATTTTCCCTTTCTACATGGTTGGAAGCAGAGATTTCACACATATCCCAGATTTGCCCTGGGGGAAAAAAATCCAAGCAACCACTAAAAATCCCTAGAACTTGTTAAAAAATTTTACTGTTTTTTCCAACTTACTTTTTTACCCATCTACTAAAAATGAATGGATTATTTCTGTCCAGGATATTCATAACAGCAGTACAGGGCAATAACTTTTTCTCAAAATAAGGCTGCTAAGTGGAAGGTCCAAATCACTAAAGAGATCATGTACTTGAAGTAGCTGCTGTTCTTCTGCTCTAGAAATTATTGTTCTGAAATTAAAGTTCTATTTAAAGAAATGGAAATATATAAAAGCAAATAACAATGTGGATGTACGTCCTCTCTCAAGGTTTAGTAATTCTGGGTGCAGCCCAAAAAAAAAAAAGCAATGTTGGAGTTCTGATTCCTGGATAAGTATTCTTACTTAAAGAGGTTTGGAGTTAAGCAAGAGGTTTTTCTTCACTCTTTTTCTTTTTACACTTGTCTGTAAGTGCTAACAGAGAATGGCATCTGGCTTGTAACAGAGATGAGGTTCACCAAGGTTTCCTTTTTTATGTAAAATAAGAATCAACATTTTTGGACACGTTCCTTCAAAATTGAAGGTGGAAAAATTCTTCATGGATGAGCTCAGCCTTTTTATTTAGAATATTTTGAGGTGGAGCATTGAGGTGTTGAACAGCAGAGGCTGTTGGGCTATAAATATTCTGCAACCTCCAAAAGGTGCCTTTTTTGTTTGGCAGTTTAAAGGAAGCTTATCTTACTGAGCTAATTCTGTATCTTTTGTCTTACCAAATTCACAGGCATTGTGACTTCTCTTAGCCAATTCTCTTTTTGCACAGACACTGTCAGGTTATCCAACTTCCAGTGTTTACTAATGGAAGATTATCAAAACTTGTAGTGAAAGCAACAAATATGGAATGTACTGCCTGATAAGCCTGGAAGGGAAACCTGTTTCTGTGGAGTCATGATTAGCCTATGAAAAATACAGCTGTATGGAGCTGGCTTATCTTGCTTTGGCAGTGTCTCTTTATTCGGAAATGGTGAAAGCAGAGGGATTTTATTTGCTCTGATTACATTTAATGATTTAGTCGTTTTTAGTTTTGATGCATTTCTCTTCATTTTTAATGCTCCAAAGGATAAAATTGAGCACTGGGAGCTTAGTGTAGAGTATAATTATAAATCTTATTTCCCTCTTTTCTTCACCTTCTCTGTTCTGCTTTCTATTTTTATTCATTTAGGGGGAAAAAAAAAAGTTTTAAGTCCTTAGAATGTATTAAAATTTTAGAACCACTTCAGAAAGAAAAATCCTCTTTTGAAGAAAAGGAAGGTACCAAAGCATTGAAAATTATGGAGAAACTGGGCCACAGAGTAGGCTTTGGAACTCAGCAATTTGTGTTCCTGCAGCAATGTGTACACAGAGTTGGAAGCTTTGCTGGAGACAATTGCCATGGTGGAAGAATCATGGAGTCACAGACTGGGTTGGGTTGGAAGGGACCTTAAAGCTCATCTCATTCAAATAAATAGAAGCAATTTTTTTTTAAACTATTTTTGTCACCATCAATATTCCCAGATTTTTTAACTCTTTGTGTTAAACTCTCTTTGAAGAGTAATTTGACATAATTTTAAGCATTTTGCTTTTAATTTCCCACTACTATTTGAATAAAGGCAGAGTTGCTTCATATTAAGGAACCTTTGACTCTTAGACCACAGATGCATTTATAGCTTTAAAAATCAGTGCTTTTGTGTCCAGTCTGTTTATGGTTGGAGCTCCCTATGGATGGCAGCTCCAAGTGACACTTCTGCCTGTGACAGACACTTGTGCCTTTGGGTGCAGCACGGTCCCAGCACGTTCCAGGGGGTCAGAAACACTCGCAGCCTGCACCTTGCAGAGTGGGTTCCAAGTGTGAACAGTCCTCACTGGAGAATGGGATGGAAGTTGTTCCAGGGGGTCAGAAACACTCGCAGCCTGCACCTTGCAGAGTGGGTTCCAAGTGTGAACAGTCCTCACTGGAGAATGGGATGGAAGTTGTTCCAGGGGGTCAGAAACACTCCCAGCCTGCACCTTGCAGAGTGGGTTCCAAGTGTGAACAGTCCTCACTGGAGAACGGGATGGAAGTTGTTCCTCAGCTCTCCTGTTCCAGAAAGAGAAGGCAGAGCCTTAGGAAGTGATGTGGCATTTGTGTAGCTTTTCTCAGTAAAATGCAATTTGTTTCCTAGATAAAGCAAAAGGACAGGAAGAACAACTCGGACACGCTGTATGAGGTTGTGTGCCTGGAGAGCGAGTCAGAGAGGGAGAGGAGGAAAACCACAGCCAGCCCCTCTCTGCGCCTGCCCCAGTCGGGCTCGCAGGGCTCCATGATCCCATCTCCTCCAGAGGATGATGAAGAGGAAGGTAAGAAGCAGATTGTGTGCTTTGTGGGCTTTGAGAAAGGGCACTTAACAGCATGGTTATAAAACATGTAGGGTCCTTTCCAGTCGGAGTCTGCCTGACTGGTGGGTCCTTTCTGGCTGGGATGCTGAGAGATTCACTGAGCAGTGTCCCAGCGTTCCTGCTCAGCCTCTCCTGTGTCTGACACCTCAGTGTCCCTGCTGTTCTCAGCCCAGGCCTCCTGGCTGCTGTGTCTGGGACCATGTGAAAAGAGGCTCCTAAAAGCTGGGCATTGTTGTGTAGCTTCTGCCCCTCCCTGAGCAGCTGTGAACAGATCTGAGAGCAGAAATGAGAAGATTATTTGGAAGTGTCAGCAGGCTGTGTTTTAGTGCAGAGGAGAGTCAGACATCGGTGAGAGATGAAGCTGTACCAGAGCCTGCCCAGCTTGAAACTTAATGCATTTTCAGGAACTTTTCTGCTTTTAAAAAAATCCTTCTAAACCAAACCACGGACCACTTCTGAGTATAGAAACATCTGGCCTTACAGCTCCGAGCTGAAATGGAGATAACACTTGGGTTTCTGCTTTTTACTTTTCCTGCTGGCCTTCCATGTGGCCTTGGCTGAAGTGTCCCCTCTGTTCTGTTGACAGACAACGATGAACCACTCTTAAGTGGTTCTGGAGATGTTTCCAAAGAGTGTGCAGAAAAAATTCTTGAGACATGGGGAGAGCTGCTGTCCAAGTGGTAAGTGGCAAAATCACATCTGAAAATTACAGTTCTGAATATTTTCATTCTGTTTGCTCCTTCTGCTTGGAGTTTTTGTTATTTCCAGAGGCTGTTAGAGATAAGATTAGTATGGATTTAGTCCTCTATCGATCCCCACAACACCATTATTCTCTGGCTTTATGCTTTCTGGTTTCTTCAGAGGGTGTTTTAAGTACTTTAATTTTTGAGTGCATGCTTAATGTATAGAAATTCACTTATGCTGTGTCTTTAGTTGTTTCTGTCTTAAAATGAGTATTCTACGTATCTGCAGGTGCCTTGGGAATTTGTTCAAGGAAAACCTAAACTAAATGGTATCAAGAAAATGCAGCTCTTCTTTTGTCTTTATTTTGCACAGATCACTTCCATTCCTCTTTGTAATTCTGATGGGGTTCACAGCCAGTTTTTCCTGCAGCTGTCATATCTCAGTGATTGTAGCTAAAGAATATGGGAGATTTGGACTTGGATGGAGATGTTTTTCCTGCCTTATCTAAAGGAAGGCTCCAGAGCCTGCCAAGAAGGCAGTACATGAGGTCTGCTGTTTTTTCCCCTGGGAAATGCCAGTGTAGAAGAAGAGTGTTTCTTGACAGTCCAATTGCTAATGCAACACTGTGCTCTCTTGATGAGAGATCTTTTATTCATCTGGAAGTAGCCTGAGCAGTTCTGATTGTTGCAGAATTTGGGTGTTTTGTTAGGTTTCATTTTTTTCCCCACAAAGTGGGATGATGGGCAACAAGTGGGATGATGATGATGAGATTGAGCTCACCCAGGCTTCATTTTGACTCTGGCTTTAGCTGTGGCCTTTTGCTTCCTCATGTCAGTGAGAGCAGGGCGAGGGCTGCACAGCAGATCAAAGGGTGAACGGGGTATTAGGCCCAAGGAATAGGACAGCAGAGATCAGTCAGTCATGCAGCTTAGATGAGAAGTATTGATGTGACCACTTAGCCAGGAATCTCTTTAAATTAAGATTGTAACTTAGCCAGGAATCTCCTTAAATTAAGGTTGTAAGTATTTAGTTATTTTTAATTTTCTGCAATTATTGCATATTTGAATAAATACTTCTCCTTCCAGTTTGGTCTTGCACTAAATGGACACATTTGTAAGAGGGGAAAGGCTGTGGTGAAATGATACCTGATCCCTTTTCCCTCTCCTAGACTTGGAGAAGCATCTTTCCCAGATGAGCTCTGTGCATCTGCTGCTGTGAGAAAGTTTCTTTCAACTTGAATTTTTTTGTAATTCTTCCAAGGACTCAGAGATAATTAAGCCACCTGACTCCCACTGGAAATGTTTTGGCAGCTCTAAGAGGATATGAAATGCTTCTGTGCTAATGCTGGCAACAACTTTAATATGTGTTAAAGGGCTTTCCTTCTTAACTAAAAACGTGTATTTGGAAGCAATGATCCTCCAGCTTTTAACATAAGAGGATTGAAAATCATAAAAATCAGACTTCAGGTAGTTTCGTGCTATGTTTTTTAGAATCCTGTAATTAGATTTGTATAGTAATTAAATATTTGGTATTTTGTGATTTCTAAAGAATATTTGGCTGATGTTTCCTAACTGCTGAGTCACAAATTTTCTCATTTCAAAACAGTTTGGAAGAATCCAGCAGTGTGTAGCTTTTAGTCTCCAGCCTTTGAGACTGTATTCATTGGAACTACTCTGATCTGAGATTAAGGCAAAGCAGTTTTATAGGCCTTTACAAAAACATTGATTATTTTGTATATAGGAAGTGTTTTATATAAATACATATTATAAAAGTACAATAAATACTCTATTAACATATGTCTATACGTATAATTATATGTATATTGATATAAATGTAATTGCTATATAGATATTTTTATTTTAGTTCATTTCTTTTAGAGAAAGCTCATTGAAGGAAGACATGATGGTACTGGGTTCTGTGCAGTAAATACTGATTTAAATGTCTGCACTGTTAGGCTCTAGATTACTGTGTCAGAACACTGCACTGGAGAAAGACAACAGGGAGTCCAAGTCTGTGTAAAATTATCATCCACGTATCTGTTAGACTGTTACAAAAACTACTAAATGTCAGTTTATGAAGAACATAATTCATTTTTTTGCCTGGCTTTGTCTGTCAGTCCTCTTGATCATTTTATCCAGAAGTTTGTTTTTTAGTAGCTGCAGAAAAATGGTAATTTCTATGATTTAAGGCCTGTGTCTTTTGGGGATTTTTATATATAAGCCACAAATGAGCTGTTCAGCTTGACTTGCTGTAACTGCATAAATTATATGTAGGTTTAGTTTTTACAACTGGCAGTGCTGTAATTTATGAGCTGTCAGTGGTCTCTGTGGAAGGAGCTGCTCAGTTGGGACTGGCTGGTGCAGCGGAGGCTGCTGGAATGCAGGGATGGGTTAGGTAACCACGGGAGGTGTTTCCCCCAGCTCTCTGTTCCTGCCTGTCCTTCCCTCCCCACCAAGGTCACCTGCCTGCCGGGCTGTGGGCATTGAGCAGTGCAGGCTTCTGCAAACCCTGCTCCTTCTGGGGTGCTTTCAACATGGAATTTACACATCATGACCTCCATCTTCCAGTTCTGGTATTGGTGGAGTGTTTTGGTTTGCTGAATGTTTTATATATCTATATTATATCTCAGTTTAATGGGAATGAAGAACATAATTTGGGAAGCAGTTCTCCAAATACATATTTTTTCTTTCATAACTTGAATTTCGCTTCCTCTGGCGACATGTGGACTGCTGGCAGCCCCTGCCCTGGGGCAGGCTGGTGTGAGATGGGCAGTGTGTGGTGTGGCTGTTGGTGCCTGGCTGCTGGCAGTGACTGTGGCCTCCCCTCCCGCAGGCACCTGAACCTGAGCGTGCGGCCCAAGGCGCTGTCGGCGCTGGTGCGCAGCGGCGTCCCCGAGGCCCTGCGCGGCGAGGTGTGGCAGCTGCTGGCAGGCTGTCACAACAACGACCACCTCGTGGAGAAGTACAGGATCCTCATCACTAAGGTACCACGGCTTTTCTCAGCTCTTTTTCCCCCACAGCTTAAAGAATGGGACTGCAGAGGCTTCTGAGTGTGTGCCCTGTTGCCTGAGGGTTCCTGAGTGTGTCTGAGTGCTGTGCATCGACCGGTGACTGATTCGATCCTCCAGCAAAAACCCTAACAGAGCAGCTGGTGGCATTGGTCTGCTTTCCTTTCAATAGTCCTGCTTCACTCAGAGGAGTTCTGAGTTAGTTTGTAAAAAATAAGTATCCTATTAATTGCTTTCATGGTTGGCAGAGATTAATTTTCTTCTCTTGTTTGGCTTTTCTGAATAGAAGCTGAATTTTGCTGTACTGTCTTAATGTTTATGCTAGAAATGCAACACTAGTTGAAATTGCAGCCTGTTTTGATAGAAAGCAGAACAATGTGGATGTTTTTGCACTAGACAGCAGTTTTGTGACTTCTCATATTGAATGCTGACCTCAGTAAGGTAGGAAAAGAATACAAGGATTGTGTGTACAGACATCATTCACTGATCCTCAAAGTTTGAGTAACAAATGGGTCACAAAATGAAATGTCACTTTCTTATCCAGAAAACGGATGTGTTAATTTGGATTTGACCATTATCTGTATAGCTACATTGGATTTTATTGCTTTCATCAAACATGCAAGTCTAGAAGGACTGTATTAGAAATTATTAATGATGCAACTGAAGTACAAATATAACAGAAATTAATTATTCACCAGTTAAAAAGCAAAACAAGTGAATCAGCCTTTGTATATCTATATTCTGATGGCACACATTCACAAGAAGCAATTAAAGACCTTATTCTGAGGGCAGGAGGGCTTCTGAAATTAAACTCAATTTCTGCTGGAATCATGCAGGAAGGATCCTACGTGATGTGAATGAATCACATTAGATTAGCTAAAAATGTTCTGCCATAAGTGCTGTCATATACTTAGTGAATATAGAAAAAACTTGATCCGAATTCCTTAGTATTGGTTTATGCATTGTAGAGCTGTAACTTGGATTTTGTGGTGAATAAATCATATAAGTAATGTGGAGGTTGAGTGCTCTGGCAAGGAGTGATCACAGTTATCCTGTTGTGTTATTTTAATTGCCTGGTGAGTAGTTGACAGCCTCGCTTGTTTCTCTGTTTCAGTGTTTTGGTATCAGAATGCAAAGGATGATGTCTTTGTGGCACAGTTGGTGACACGTTCTGCTACTATCTTTGTCAGCTAGGAAGGAATAGTGTAACATTTCATTTTTAAACCTGTGAAACCTTTCCACTCGTTTTCATTTGGCTGAGACAAAGAAAGTAACCTGGTTCTAATGTGTTGGAAGCATCTCTGGAGTCCAAGTACAAGGGAGAGTAGGCTGGTCCAGCACTGTGTTCTGCAGCAAAAGGACTGGCTATACCTGCAGCACAGAAACTAATTAAGACATTAAAGAAAATGGGTACTGATTGACCCTTTTCAGGCCCTGAAATACGAGGTCTGTAGTGTATCTCCAGCACGCTGCCATAGCCAGCTCAAGCAAATGAAAATGAAGTTTCCCTAATGTGGAAGTGCCATATTAGCCCAGTGCTGCTGCTGTTTGTCTTGCTGTGACTTCAGTATGAAAACAGGCCAGGACTGTTTCTGTAGAAGGGACAGAGGTTGGTGTTTGAGAACAGAAGTGTGTGCTTGGTTCACAGTGGGACTGGGATTTCTTCAGTATGCAGGCAGTGGAAGAAGTGTAAAATTTCGAACAGGGTTATCTATCAGTGGTTGTGTGGAGGTGCTAAGGAGGAGAACAGGCAAAGAATGCAAAGATTGTTTGGGAGGCTGAGTAGAACATAAATACAAGGCCCTGCAATATAATGTTTGCAGACCCTTTGTCTGTAGTCTCTGCCAAGAGTAAAATAATGCTGGGATGCACTTTGGCCTTAAATTTTCATTTTCATGCCTTTCTTAGGCATGAAATTCGATAATTTTGGAGTTCTAAAGTGACTAATTCTTCCTGCTCTTAAAATAGCAGCTCAGTTACAGTCAGTATGCAGCAATGCATAGGAGTAAATGTTTCGGGGAAAAAATGTGTTAATTATATGAAGACAAGGGCCCATTATTTTCCATTGCTTTACCATCCTCATAATGCTTTGCCATGTTTTCTGTGTCACTAATGTCAGTCCTCTGGCAAGCCTGCAGTTACTTGCATTACCCTGCCTTGGAAGAGTTCTGGCTGGGAATAACTGCTGTGGTGTAGGGAAGGAGCACGAGGAGTCCATGTAAAACCCATACCCTGGAATGCAGAAGGAGATGCAAAAAAAACCTGTGTGAGTGCTCATAATGTAGTGCCCCTTCTCTCTTAATGTTGACCTCTCTTCCTGTAGCTGCATTTGATTTCTGCCAGGCTTTTCATGACCCCATGGAGCAGCACAGTTCCAAATTAATAAGGACCTGTGTTGACAGCTGCTTCTAAACCTTCTGGCCTCTTTCAGGGATTTTTTTTCCCTTGTGCACAGGATGTTGGATGCAGCATCTCAGGATTTCTTCTGGTGGTTACTTTCCTGGGTAGGCTCAGGAAATCCTTGGTTTTTGCTTTCCTTTGCAGGTTGACTGCTGCAAGGACAGTTTTTTGTTTACTGTTGAGATGTGGCTACTGAAGGATTGAAAAGGAAGTGTCTCCTGTTGTGTTCTACCAGGCAGGAGAGCTGTGTCTGGCTCTTTGCTTGAATATGACTTAAAAATGGCGTTGAAACTGTGCTTCAAGGTGTGCTCCTTGTGTCTAGGCATCATGGCAGCATTTATTAATTATTTGCCCCTATTTTTCTTTGCCACACACTAGCTGGGCCTTTGTTCTCTGTGCTTTGGCATTGCAGTAAGGTGGAAGTTTCACCGTTGGTGCTTCCACGAATTACTTTGGAGAATTTGCACACCATCTGTGTGCAATAATAAAGCTTTTAGCAACTCCAGATTGCTGTGCTCATGGTGGGGAATGTGGATGAAAGCCAGCCCAGTGAATTAAGGTCATGTCCCTACTGGGGACAGAAAGCAAGCTCTGGGTAAAATGATCTAGACAATCCCTGAGAGAGGCATCTGCTCCTGGTAGGACTTTGGCAATCACAGTTATGGCTGTTAATCTTCAGGCTTCCAGCCCATGAAAGGTAGGAGAAGACACGTGGGGACTCATTCCAGGTATTAACAGACACCTGCAGGAAAAATATTGCATGTTCTTGAAGTCATAGGTGGATGGAAAGTATTTTTGAGTAGAAAATGTGTAAAGCGAGGCAGACAGATAAATAATAAATAATCATAATACAAAGCAAAAGAGACAACAGCCACTTCTCAGACAGATTTTAGAATGGATTCAAACAACTACTGAAACTCTCGGTGGAGAAGTTCTTCATAACATCAACATTAAAAACCTGATATTTACAATATTGAGGAGAAAATAAAAAGCTTTTGGCTATGGGTCTGTGTGGGAGGACATAATGTCGAAAGGAAAAAACCCTGAACGGCTGAACCAGATAAATACACTATATTAAGAAAATTACAACGTGAGAGGGACATCTTGTGGTACAAATAAAGTAAAAAACAATAGTCCAGTGTCAGGAGGAGTATCCTGGAATGTTACCCCGGGGTCACCATTGCTGGTAGAAATCCCAGGCCTGGTAAGAGATTAATTTGTTCCAGTCTTTCTTATAGCAGGCTCCTGCTACCCACTTTCTCATCTTCCCACCTTTTTGTCTCCATGAGCTGAGGATTATAGAACACAGACGTTCTACCAAATATACTCGTCTGCCTTGGTGCAAATGATGCTGGTTTTTAATGAAGAAATAGATTAAAATGTCACTACCGTTACTTGACTGGATGTGTTGTCATCAGTAGCATAAAATGTGACAGAACTTTAGCTAGTGGGTGGTTAACACTTATTTTCCTCTTGTATCACAATCATATTTCCATATGTTCATATAAATTTAAAAGAATACATTGAATTTTTAGGACTACAGAGGGCCATGGTTGTGCACAGTCGACTGAAATGAAACCTACTGTGCATCTGTGCATCCATAGCCTTTTAATCGTGCCTGAACCTCAAGATCTTGTGTTTGATTAGTTTTGAGCACGTGGTGATAAAAGTTTAATTATCTTTTACAAAGAGTAGTTTTCCCAAGAGTTGTCATTGTAACTTGGAATAATTTCCTGAGTACTTTTCATTGCCTTAGATGAGGTGATGTTGTACCACAGTGTAGAGCAGGAGAAGTCTCCACACCACAGCAGTATTTCCAGTCTCACAGACCTCAGCCACCTCAACCACACCTTTTAGTGGTTTTTGGAGTGGTTTTTGTGGTGAGCTGGTGGTGCACCCGACCAGAGAGCTGGGGGAGCAGGCACTGGATCCCAGTTCCCTTCCAGTTGCAGTTCACCCCCTTGAGCCACTTTGGGCTGGCTTCTGGGACAGGGGCAGGAGGGGGAACTTCAGATATTGCTGGTTGGGGTGTTTTAAGCAAGCAGGAGTGAGTTGGCAAGAGCACTGAGTGGAGTCATTGCTCTCAGCCTCAGAGAAACAATAGAATGTCAGTTAAAGGAAAAAACAGACGTGTCTGTTCTACAGAAATACCTCTGCTGATGGGCGTTAAGCTTTTCATGAAAACCTGAACATTGGGGAGGTTTTGATTTCATGGTGCATCTTCTGTTTAAAAATTTCAGCAACCAGATGTTGTTTTGGCTGGGCTCGCTGTTTGCACTGCTACCTTGTTTTTATATATCTGAGAAAGAAAGTTCAATGTATATTGTTTTCTTGGGGATGTTTATAATGTGTCTGTTCATGCCCAAGGATCCAGAAATACTGTTGGAATCAATCGGTATGTAAATCATGCTCTGCTTTGGAGAGATAGGAGATCACTTCTCCAGCAGTAATTCAATCATAGCTTGTTTTTTGTAAAACCACAATACCCTGGCCTAAATTTAATTCAAAGTTTATGTTTCCTAGCTACAGTTCTAGTACTTCAGTTGTCATGAGTAGAAACACCATAAATTATAAAAAAATGATGGACGATAGTAAAGGGATTTTTTTGGGGGTAAAGATAAGGTGGAACCCCCAAATTTTTGTTATCAGGCATTTGTACAAGACTAACTAAAAATGTGCCAAGTCATGCTGTTGTCCAGCACAGATTTTTGGCCAACAGAAGTGTATCATGAAGTGTTTTTTCTGTTTACTGGTCAGCTAAAAACTAGAGAGTTGCTGCTTGATTGCTTTGAGATCTATCCCTTTGGCCACAATTAATTTCCCAGTGGGTATTCCTCAGAATGACCAGTGTTCAGCTTACGTTAACCAAAACCTTGGGTTTGTCGGTATTGGTTGAATTCAGTGTGTGGATTTAGGCTCGTAAGGATGCCAGTTGCACACTTTCGTGTGTGACCAAATGATTTTGATTGCCCAGGAGCCTCACTCCAGTCTCTTACTGGTTTGATCCATTCAGATATAAATTCCTGTAGCAAAGGGACTGTCCTAAGCCGTGGTGGTGGAGCAGACTGGTGTCAGGCTCAGAGAATGAGCCTCCACGTGCCACAGGAACGTGTTTTCCAGCCTGTCAGTTGAAGCTCTTGACAAACAATAAACAAGAGCTGTACCTTGTTATGCCTCTGCCTTCCGAGAGGTTTTTCTGGTTAAATAGCGAGATGGTATTAGCTTAGGGTGTGAGTACAAGTTCTAGTGCTGTGCTGTGAATCTCTGGCATGTTTGCTGGCTGGAATGTCGCTGGGTTTTGTGTTTTGGTGTAGGATGTCCCAAGGACTGTCAGGGACAGCGATGCGTTTGCGTTCTCTGTATGGAGGGAGGTGCCTGCCCACCTGGAGCAGCATCCGGATTCATGGTGGGACATCGTTCTCAGCTTCGCCCTTATGTCCGGTGTCTCCTAAGCAGCACACACTACACCTAGGAAGGGCACGTTTATTCCAGACTAGGTGTTTCCCCAAAAGGGCTGGGATGGAAAAGCCTTAAGTGACGACGAACCGCGTGAATTAGGGCGGTGATGGACGGCTGGCGCTCGCCGTGCAGGGGTGCGGGAGGAGGAGCGGGCTGTGCGCTGGCCGTGTGTCCCTGCGGCAGCGGCTGCGGGGGGACCCGGCACCGCGTGTTCTGCCGGGGGCGGCGGGGTCGCGCCGGGTGAGGCTCCCACGGCCACCGGCCGCTCGTGGAGGGGGAACCCGCCTGCCCGCGGCTGCGGCCGGCGCTGCCCCGCTCCCTGCGCGCCGGGCCGGGGCTGCGGC
>VZRZ01000570.1:861286-885396 GCA_013398175.1 Climacteris rufus
TGAGCAGGGCGTGGGGAAGGAGGGGAGCGGCGGAGGTGGCAGCGCGGGGGAGAGGCGGTTCTGTAAAACACTTTCCCCCTTCTCTCTGTCAGCCTTTGGGAGGACTCTCGTCCTGACTCGGTGAAGGTTCCTCTCCCTCTTCCCCCAGCCCCTCATCCCTCCTCGGCAGCCCACCCGGGAGGGCATCGGTATCAGCCCTCTCCCGTGTGCCGGGGAAGTTGCTGACATGCCTGCCGCTGGGTCCCGGTGCACAGGCAGCGGCGGGGAGCCGGATTTAAAGGGGAATTGTGCTGCAGACAATGCACAGCAGCAGCATCTGGAGCAGCCCTGGGGACTGGAGCTCTGGTTTTGACATTGCTGCACACACAGCACCAGCCGCAATGACAGCAGCTGCCTGGAGTGGCTGCAGGCAGCAGGCAGGAGCATGAAGTAGAGATCACTGCAGTGCTCAAGATGAACTCCTCTTTGGTTGGCAACCAGAGTGGCCGGCCCTTCTGTCTCCTGGCCATTAGCTATTTGGAGACCATCAATTTTTGCCTCCTGGAAGTGGTTATTATTGTGTTCCTCATGGTGCTGATTATTTCAGGCAACATTATTGTGATATTTGTCTTTCACTGTGCACCTCTGCTGAACCACCACACCACCAGCTACTTCATCCAGACTATGGCATATGCTGACCTCCTGGTGGGCGTGAGCTGTCTGGTGCCTTCTTTGTCTCTGCTGCACTATCCTATTGTTTTAAGCGAGTCCTTGGTTTGCCAAATCTTTGGTTACGTGGTATCGGTGCTGAAGAGCGTCTCCATGGCCTCCTTGGCCTGCATCAGCATTGACAGATACATTGCCATCACGAAGCCGCTGACCTACAACACGCTGGTCACCCCGTGGAGGCTGCGGATCTGCATATTGACCATTTGGCTCTACTCCTGCCTGGTCTTCTTGCCCTCCTTTCACTGGGGAAAGCCTGGATATCACGGGGACGTGTTCCAGTGGTGCGCCAGTTCCTGGAACACCGACCCCTACTTCACCCTCTTCATCGTGGTGATGCTCTACGCCCCGGCCGCCTTCATCGTCTGCTTCACTTACTTCAACATCTTCCGCATCTGCCAGCAGCACACCAAGGAGATCAACGAGCGGCGGGTGCGCTTCAGCTCGCAGGACGGGGAGGCGGGGGAGGCGCAGCCCTGCCCGGACAAGCGCTATGCCATGGTCCTCTTCCGCATCACCAGCGTCTTCTACATCCTCTGGCTGCCCTACATCATCTACTTCCTGCTGGAGAGCTCCAACGTCTACAGCAACCGCGTCGCCTCCTTCCTGACCACCTGGCTTGCCATTAGCAACAGTTTCTGCAACTGTGTCATTTACAGTCTCTCCAACAGTGTCTTTCAGAAGGGGCTGAAGCGTCTCTCGGGGGCCATCTGTGCCTCGTGTGCTAGACAGAGGGTAGCTAAGGACTCCTCTACCTCTAGGAGCAAAAGATCTTCCAATGGATGTCATGTCTAGGACGCCCGTCAGCTGGACTGGGAAGTGCAGGAACAATTGCGTAGATTGCAAAATAACTTAGATATGATTTTAAGATGTCCAGATTTGCAAAAAGGTTTCTGAGAAATGCTGCTGACATAGAAGAATCAGGAGCACATACCGTTGTGGTTTCACTTTAAAAAATGATTGCTGTGGAGGAGGCTGTGGAGGTTCACCTCCACATTCGTTTTAAAGAATAAAGCTGTATCTTGACACTTACCTCTCCAGCTGGTGTGACTGAATGGAGTGGGTGTCTGAGAGCTTTGGCAAAATGTAGTCTTTCTTACAGCTTTACTGGGTTCTTTAGAGATTCGTGCTTCACATGTAAATGATAGATCTGAAGTGGAAATGTCACAGTCTATGGTATATTACAGGGATTTTTTTAATATATGCCAAAGTATATTGACACAACGTTCCAGCGTCAGAACAGAAGGGGCCAAACAATTTGTTTTTCAGTGCTACCTAGACAGGACTTGTAGAACAGGAGTGAACAATGTGAACGTTTGGGTGTGAACTCGGTGTTAATGAGCCGTGAGTGCAGTGATGTGATCTGGGCAGTCACACTCCTAGGGCTGATCTGGCTTCCGTGCCCCGTTTCCCTGGTAGGATGCACGTTTGGATCAGAGTGTGGCATCTGCATTTTCCTGTTTGTTGTGAAGTAAGAAGAGAAACTTGGATCAGACCAAATTTAGCAGTTAAATAAAATGTGTTTTGATAAGCTAAGAGAAAATACGTGTTGCTTTATGATACCAGAGTTGTGGCAGCCACTCAAGGATGATGCCAACATGAAAATTATTCTCAAACCAGTGGAGAAATGCCACGGGTTTGTATGTGGAAATTTTCTCAAGAACAACTTTAAAAATAACATGTCCCCTTTTTTTTTTTTTTTTAATCTAAATTCTTCTGATATTTTGCATACTGGAACTTAAGGGGAAAGGAAAGAAAACAATTGTCTTCTAAACAGCTAAGGGAACTATGTTGTAAATTTAACTGTAGTATTTGAGTTATTCATAAGTGCACAGAGCTAAATCAGAGATATTTTTCTTTAGCCTTCATGGGATTAAAGATGGTTCAAATATAGCAGGAGCTAAATCCTGTTGGAGAAAGCATATCTAACTGGTCAGACAAAGGCAATATCTGAGAAACCAAATCTCATTGACCACAGCTTGTTCAAGCTAGCCTAGATTAAATGTTTTGAGTACTGTCATGCTGTTAAGAAGACAGAATGGCTCTCAAATTGTTGAGTTTGTCTGTTGGCTGATGGCATTTTGGAAATGAAAGTGCACCAAGTATTGCTGTAGTGGTGGATTGCAGTCTGTCACCCTGTCCCTGGTGCAGGGCTGTCCCTCTGTCTCTCGTGTCCCCCGCCCTCCTGCCCCTCCTGTGCTTCCCGGCACTGCCCTGGGCTGCTGCACGCCCAGGGAATTCCCTGAGCTCCTCTGCTACAGCTGCTGTGTGCTCTTAGTCACAGTAGGAATGAAAAAAGGATAGGGAAAAATCATTTGGTATTTTTAGAATTGGGGTGATTCTCTTGGCCAAAGGGGAAGACTCTGTGTTTTTGTTTAATGGTTTCAGGTTTATGTTGTTCTTTAATACTCTGCCCTGTCCCTCCTGCAAACACCCCCCTCCTCTCTGCTGTGCTGTGAGCCCTGCCCTCTCCTCTCTCTGCCTTGCCCTGGAGGATAGCAGCTTGTCTCTGCCCCATCATGTGCCACAGTTGCTACAGCCCAGCCCTGCTGCCCATCCACATTTGCTCCAGTGCAGTCTCGTGGGGCTGCCAGTGAGGAAATGGGGAAGGAGAGAGAGCAGCAGGATGAAGCATTCCTGGCATGGCATGTATTTGTCAGCACTCAGTGCTGGTACACTTGAGTTCCTCTCCTGGATGTGTGTGTACCTGTTCTGGGGAGGATGGGGCAGAACACCCTTCTGCTGCTGCCTCCTTCTGCTGGAGAGCCCTGGGGCAAAGCGTTGAAGTGCTTCTTGTTCTGCTTCCAGTGTATTTCATCCACAGTCCAGACCTCTCAAGATAAGCTTCCTCCTCGGTTCATCTGAAATTGTTAGAACACAGATTGTTTAAACCCTGCTGCCTTCACCCTGACATTTCTTGTTCTCTTTTGTAGCCAAGAGCAGAGTGTAGAGCTGGGGCTTGTGCTGGGTGCTCGGAGACACGCCCGGGGTGATTTGTTCTGCAGAGCCCTGGCAGTCGGAGTTCTGGTTCCACACAGCCAGTGGGGGAGCACAGGGGTGTAGTGACTCACTTGTAAAAGAAGTGGTGCAATAAGCTCACAGCACATCGTGGTGAATTGTTCTCCAGTGGTTTGTGGGTACTATGGCAAACGTGGCCCGTGGGGAACAATTCGAGGGCTTTAGTCACTGATAGCAAAGTGTGTGTGTGGTATTTTTGGAACAGCCTCTCAGGTAAACTCCCAACAGCTTTTCTCTGACTCTTCACCTTCTCTAGCATTTCCAAGTCTTTGAAGTGATGCAATGTATCGTTGAAATAGCGTTTGTTTAAACTTAATAGAAGAATCTGCTGGGGCCTAAACCCCTAGAAATGGCAGCTTCGGGTTTAAGTGGAAGCTGGAGAGCAACGATTGTTGCTTTGGGGTTTTTTTGTGGCTAAATAGAAGGTTTAAACAGGAGGATTGTGTGCTATTTTTGAGAATTTGGAAAGTTTTAAAAACTTTCTAGAGGTCTAAATCATGGAATAGAGATTTAACTGGAGCTGAAGCAGTTGCTACTTCAGCCCTGAGCCTGGAGTTGCGCTTGGGGCATAGTGGCTGTTCCAGATGCAGATGCATTCTTGCAACTGTTGCTGCTTTGCAGCAAAGGTTCAGTTCTAACATTCCTGTCAGCCAGGCTGTTTTCAGTTGCCTTACTCATTTCCAAGTCTTCCTCAGCTCAGACAACTTTGTGAGAGGTGAAAATCAGAATCTGGAAGTCTCTAAGAGATGAGGATGGAGAGGAGTTGCAGCCAATTGATGCATTCAGGTTTCATCCACTGTTTGTCCAGACACTTTTAGTGTTGCCTCAGTAGCTTAGTTTTAGTGTCAAATATTTCTCTTTTTGTCTGTGTTAATTTATTGATATTTTAAAAATTTAAATTACATTTTTTCCCTCTAAGTTAATGTTGATGTAGGTTTGTATGTGTTTAGATGTTTTAAATATTTATAACAATTGAGTCTGTTGTCTTCAGTGAAATTGCAGGGGGTGTGAATCCCATTCACTGTGCCAGCAGTGGGGAAATAATTTGGACAAAGATGACCTTGTTTCTCAGCAGTCCATGAACACCTTTTGTCGTGTAACTGACACAGGCACAGGGTCCTTCCATCCCAGTCCGTGCTGGGAGTGGTCAGGCAGCAAACTTTGCAGCTGGGTCATTTTCATCCCTGCACATAGGAAACAAATCCTCTCCTGGCTCTGTGTCTGGCTGCTCTGGAAATCAGTGTTGAGAGCATTGCACAGATAAAAGCCACGCTGAGGAGAGTACAGAAATCAAATTGCATCTTCACAAAAATTGGGTTGTGATATGATTAAATGAACTAATTTTGAAGTTCCATCTCAGACTATAAATTTATTTTCTATTAGAGTTATCTGCCTCACTTTCAAATTAAGCTGTTGGAAGGTTCAATTTGCAGGATGCAATTCAGTGGCTTTTTTTACTGCCACGGGAAGGATTTCTATACTCACAGCTTCTCAGAAGGTGGTAATTTGCTTCATGTAGAACTGTTTATTTTTATTTTTTTTAAAGATTACTGGAAGTTTAGGTGGTGATTATGCTGTCATTTCCCAAATAGACTGGGAAAATATCTGTGAAATATTATTTTTTTATAATCTCAATCAAGTGACAGTATTTTTAAACTCAGCAGAAATCTTTTGCATGAAACAAAAGTCTTGCTGTTATCTGTTAAGTTTTTTAAATTAAATGTTACCAGTTCCTAGTGTCTTTATTTGTTTTTGGGGAGTTTGTACTTGTTTTTAAGCTTCTTATCGTTCAGAAATAGGTTTCTACTAGTTGGAATTCTGACATGGCTCAGTGTCAGAGTGCCAAGGGGCAGTCTTGGATATTTGTCACAAGTCTTTGACAGGAAGAAAGTGGTACAAAGTACCGAGGCACAGGGAGCTGCAGGAGAAAGAGAATTCCCAATGGCTTTGTTCCCTCCCACTCATAGAAAGGCTTTGTGTGTGAGAATCCTAAACTTCAGCAGTTTGTCTGTTCTGAAAAAAGACACTTCCAAGGCCTAGATGTGATAGGAGACGGAAACATTCAATATGCAGATTTTCTGCTGTTTATTCTGCTGTTTATTGTTCCCAAATGCTGTGATGATCAAGGCAGTAACTCCACGAGCCAGGAAGTCTGAAATATTTCAGTCTGATCTTACTTCACATCAGGGTTTGAGGTTGACAGAACTTCTAATTCAGGTTGGTGCTTTAAAAAATATTGCTTAGGAACCAGTATGTGAGCATAGGAATCTGCCTTGGGACATTACAAGCAAAAGGCCCATTTACAATTTTTCCCAATTACTAGACTCATCTATTTTAGTTAATTTAGTAAGTGGAGGTGAAGGTTTTGAAGGCTCTTTTTGTTGTTTCAGCACATTTGATTTTGAGTACTTGAAGCACCTGCTGGAACATTTGCCTGACGTGGCCTTTTTTTCTTCCCTTCCATGACTTTGCAGAATTCAACACATCTTTCCCACGGTGTAATTCAAGATAAACTCAGATTTTAATCCGTGTTTATCCAAATGTTATCTCTAATATTCTCTATACAGTGAATACTGGTGTGTATGGGGCTGTGGTCAGGCCACCAGGTTTTACAGAGTGTCTCCATCAAAGCAGACAGCCCTTCTTTTAAGATGATGGGAGAATGTCCCATTTGCACTAAAGAGAAGTGTGTTCTCCTGGCTTCTAGAGGCCAGTGTCTTAATTCCAGTTGTTATTTCCCTTATTGCCTGTGCATTGCAGAGGCCCTCCTTTGAAAGATGTTTCTGCACATAAGCAAAGGCATTTAATACTAAAGTTAAGTTTTTTGAAGGGGATGGGTCGTCAGAATTAAAATTTGTGCAGGAGCAGGTGCAGTTGTGTTTAGAGAAAGAAACTGAAAGTTGTGGCCATGGAAACAAAGACAGGAAACCCGCTGGAGGTCAGTCAAAACAATGGAGTATTTAGTTTGGATCATTTTCTTTACAATACACATTTTTTTTTAAATACAGAGTTTAACCTTCTTGCTTTTGCTTTGCTGCTCCCTGGAGGCAGCTCCTCCGAGCCTTGGGTCTCCCCCAGGCAGCACAGAGGTTCCCTGCAGACCTGGGGTGCCAGTCAGCCCCCAGTTGAGTTCAGGTACAGTGGGTACTGTCAGTCTGTGTCATGGTTGTCTGTCTGAGCTGTTCCAGCCACAGGGACATAATCTGATGGGATAGAGTTTGTTTAGTCAGCTTTTCAGGTTTTTTTTCTGTTACATGTTTTCTAGACAGGTGAAATGTTTGTTTATGGGGGCAGCTTTGCTGATGGTTCTCCACGCAGTATTGAGTTCTGTCATCTTTCAGTTCTTATTCCCATTGAGAGTGGAAAACAAGCCAGAGTCTGTCTGTGTCTGCTCCACAGGCATTCAGTGGTGGCTGCAAATGGAAGTGTTGTGAGTCTCACCCGTATCCCATTTGCATCTCTTGAGCTTTAGCAGTTGATGAAAACGTTAACAGAAGTGATGTTCCTGTGTCCTGGTCCAGGTGCTTTCTTTCCAGCTTCAGATGTACTTCAGCAATCTCTGCAGTCAGAACTGATCCTCTAACTGGTGATTTCGTGGTTGTTTCAACTGATAAACAGAAGTTGTTAAAGTCATCTTTGTTTTGTCCTGAAGCTGTTTTGGGGAAGTGTCACAATCCCTGAGCTGATCAAAGGATGTGCAGGCTCTGCTCCGGGAGAGACCAGGAGGCACCAGGTCCCTGTGAGACAGACCTGTTCTTGGGTTGATAGCCAGTAGCTTTATTTGCTGAGGAGGTTTTAGAAATGCTGAGTGGATGCACATTGCAGTAGGCTGTGTTTAGAACAGGGTTTAGATAAACACCCATGTTTGCAAGGAGGCGACTGGGGGATGCTCCACCTGGGCAGTGCCTGAGGCCTGAGGTGCAGCAGGGGGGTTGGAAGGGAGCAGGGAGTCCAAACTCTCTGTTCTGCCTTCTGTTTATGAATTTATAAGATGAGAATAGCATTTTGTAATTCAAAGCTTTGGCTTCTCTCTGATGGTCATTACTGGAGATCCTTTCGTGAAAAGGTGAAATAAATTCAAGTGGCTCCTCATAAAGATGAACTCAAATCTTGCTGTGCATATGCGAGTCATTCTCAGTGTTACAGAGACCACGTGAATCAAGCAATCAAATGCTTAATAAACCAAGTCATTACTTTTATGGTAAATTGAAAAAAGTTCTTCTGGGATTTCAACTGTAAATGAATCCTTGAAAATCAATAATTAGATTAGTAAAGGATGACATTTTAATATGCTGGCAGGAATATAGAGGGATTTGTCAGGGGAAGCAAAACCAGACTTTGCACTAAAGTGGCTTAGGTATTTATAGTGCTAGTGACTCTGTGTGTGTGTGTGGAATCTTTGGACTATTTTAATATAACGTAAGGCTTGGAGCTTTAGCGGAAGTTGCTCGTTTTATGAAGTTACATTAGTACCACACTGTGAAGTATTTTTAAATATTAGCATTACTGAGTATTAAAAGTATTTCATAAAAACATTTTTTAAAACGTTTTCTGTAGCTGCTGTCGAATGAATTGATGTTTAGTGTACAAAGAAATAAAACCTGAGGGCTGTAAGGTACCTGTATGTTTCTGATCACCTCGGTTTCTGAGGGGTTAGGTATTTCTTGAGGTTAAATTGTCATTAAAACCTACTAAAAATACTGGTGCAGTTAATCCTTTCAGAGAACAGAAAGCAACATTACCTCCAGCCACGCTTTTGAGCTGTCTGAAAGGATTTGCAATTGTGTGTATTGTCTTGACAGACTCATGTCTTTAGAAATGCTGTACAGCACAGTCTTTTGCAAGTTCCTATGCTGATACATTTCTCTCCATATGTAACCTTTGAAATCTAGTTTCTATTGTAATTCTAGCATGTAAACACTAGATTCAATTTTGTATTCCTCTAATGAATGCAACAGGATGGAAACAAGTTTGCGATTGCTAATGATGAGCTTTTTTACTGTTCTCAATACTCGTGGGTATGTCTTTTCTTCAGGGATTTCAAATTGTACTCGTACCTTTTTTAATTGTTCTTTTCACATGCTGTTTACAATGAAACCACGAGCATGGGAGGCTGTGTGTGCATGTGCTTTTAGGTTGCTTTGCTGAACGAAATACAGTGGAGTGATCTTACTTTAAAACCTCTCTGCTGCCCTGAGAGGCTGTGGCTGCCCCATCCCTGGCAGTGCCCAGGGCCAGCTTGGACAGGGCTGGGAGCAGCCTGGGGCAGTGGGAGGTGTCCCTGCCCATGGCAGGGGCTGGGACTGGATGAGTTTTAAGGTCCATTCCAACCCAAACCATTCCATGGCTCTGATGCTCGTTTTTCCTTGTGTCCTGCCTGTCTCCTTGCACCTTTCACAGTACCTGGTACAGCAGAAGGCACCGGTGGGGTTGTTCTGGTGTGTTCTGTGGAGATCTGACATTGTCAGAGGTTGTTACAAGGAGTTTTGTTTGGGAGACAATCCAGCTCCTTACATGAGTAGCGTTCCAACTGGTAGTTTTTTCCTGAATGTCAGTGCAAAGGCCAAGAATAGATAAAATCACAGGTGAGAATGTGTATGTGTGTGTTTGTAAGAACTTTGTGCACCTTTTAATGCTGGAAATTGTTTTGTATTAAAAGATGAGAAAGAGCTGTGAGTGTGAAACGCCTGCTAGGAAGAACTACAGAGAAACATCCACCAAAGCAGATTAGGAAAGCAAACAGGTGAATTAGAGCCAATCTGACCCTTAAGACTCTCTAATGCTGGTTTAGTTCTGACACAGTGGGGACTGCCAGGGTGGGCTGCTCGATGTCCTCATCTCTGCTGGGTCAGCTCTGGCTCATACCTGCACAGGAGGGTGTTTTCCTACACAAAGCAGCTGAGGAAGAGTTAATGTTGGGGCTCCAGAATTACCTGTTTTGTGCCAAGTCAGAACTGTTGTTAAAATACAGGGGAGAGGGGTTCTTCCACCCCATCGTTTTAATAGACATTTCTGTAGCTGATTTTTCAACTAAAACTAATAATAAGAAAAACTACAGTTGAGCCAAAAAAGACAAATGTTACTGATTTAAAATAATACTTGCATATTTTTAATTATTAAATGGAACTAGATAAATCAGAAGCATGTAAATATCTGATTCTAAATCTTTGCATAATTATTTCCAAGAGGTAATTTTGCTATGAGCTATGAAAACTCAAAGAAATGTATTATTCCCTTTGAGATGGTGTGTACCCCAACTGTGTCATACATCTCTTGGCTTGTTTCCTTTTTGCTGTAGATGTACATACATATATATATTTGTGTGCTGTGCAGCTGTACAGTCACTGCCATGTTAAATTGATTGTTCTCAAATAAGTATATATGTGTATTTTACATGTGTGTGTATGTGTATCCCCAAACAAGCAGTTTACCACGGCAGTAGTTGTACAGTCACAGAGTTTAGGGCTTTGTACAATATGTAATTTTAAGAATGTCAGTGTGGTTTTAGCAGATTTTCTAAACACTTTTCTGAATCTGTTATCAGCACTTCCCATCCTACAAGAAACTGCACATTTTTCAGTGATTGTTCCACTGGTTACATTTTTGTCTGCCATTTGTTCTGGATTGATGTAATCTTGATACTACTAAAATTTCAAGGGCTGTTGACGCATTTCACATAGCCTGGGATTGCCTGTTCTCCAAATATATGGATCATGCATCAACAGTACTAAGTAGCCTTACTGTTTTGCCTAAAAGCCTAGCTAATTTATTTAATATTCTCTCTTTAAAGAGAGGTCTCTGGAAGGGGTGGCATATTTTAGGATGCTCCTTCTCTTTAAAGGGAAACTCGGAATTGACTAGCAGTACTTGTTGATCAGTGATATTATTGTAGCCAAAGGATGCATGGGTGGTTTAATAGGAAGTTTTTGCTTCAAGTTTCTTGATGAAATGTAGTGTTCTACAGAGCTGTGTGAAGAGTGTAGTTTTTTATTCTGAAATGCACTTGTACACTTTATTTGAAAGGTCTGAATGGATCATAAATACATTTAAGAAATAAATGATAACGTCACATGTTTTCACGGCTGGTCTGGGGTGACTTTTGTGTAACTGCTGCTGAAGGTGTTCCCCGGCACTGGGTGCGGTTCTTTCCTCTTATCTGGATTGCTCTAAATAGTCCGGCGGTAACTGCGGGAGCAGGAGGACTTGCAGGGTGCTTTGTGGGCTGTTTCTGCTCCATCCATCCATGCTGCAGGGCACTGCAGGCAAACTCCTCGCTCTGATTTTCCTGTGGGAAACTTGAGCCCTAAAAGGAGACGAACAGAGCGAAAGGGCTGGATATCACAAGGGATTCACTTTTATTTTTAGAATTGCACTATATTGCCATATTTGGCCTGAAACTATGCTGTATCAATGCACTATTGTATCCAATTGCAGTGTCTAACCATTCCAAATTAGTCTGAATTATTCAGGTTCTTTCCACAAATGCCCTTTATCTGTGAGTGTTCTCGGTAAGTGCTGACTCCAGGTAACACACTCAGTGTCAGCATTCCTTGTGGGAAGTCACCAAGTACATGACTCTAAAAGTGGAGTTTGTGATACTTCCTTAAGGTCTCAGTAACAGGTGTCATTCCTCTTACCAAAACCTTCTCCAGTGCTTTGGGCAAAGACAAATGCGGGAAATACACTCTGTGTAAAAGTCAGTGTAAATACTGCTTAATAAAAGTAGTTTTGGAAATGCCATCAACCTGCAAAATAGATCTGGTGGCCCAGGATCCTGCTGACACTGAAAATAGCTATTGGAAGGCCATTTAATGTTTTTGAATGTACTTAAAATGTACAGATCTGCTCAAAATAACTTATCCCCATCATGTAATATTGCTCTTGCTGCTGCCCATGAAAGCTGCAGAGAATTTTGGCTTTTTCTGCTTGTTGGATCTCCTGGAATCTGTCCCTGGCTTGGTGTGCTCTAGGGTGGCTTGTCTGTGCCTTGCAGCAACAACCACGTGCTGATCCCACCCTGGGCAAAGCAAGGAAAATTCCCCTGAAGGGCTGAGCCTCCAGACCCTTCCAACAATCATCTCTGACCGTGTGACAGAATTCTGCAGTCAGTGGGACCTTCCTAGGGAATAACTGGAATGGGGAAATGGATCCATTGTGGCAAGAGCGAGAGTCAGGCACAGTCTGGGTTTGGGGTGGCTCTGTTGGATAACTGACCCAGTGAGCAAAATTCCACATTTGGAATCATTCTGGGCTTGGGGCAGGGGGAACCATTTGGTCCCCTCACCATTTCTCCATCTTTGTGGTGGTTCTGAAGCCAGCCTGGGTCCAGGTCGAGGTTGGGTTTATACCCACCCTTGGTTTCCCCAGGAGCCTGGTGCAGCAGGAGCTGATCTTTGGGTGATGAGCCATTTCCAGCAGGCAGCTTCCTCTGTTCTCTGGAGGTTTCTTAGTTCATTTTTTTCATCACAAATTTTGTCCCTTTAGCAATTCTTTGCTGCTGCTACTTCATCCTCTTGGGTTTATGTAGGGGATTAGAAGGAATAAACCTGAGCTGCTGAAAACTGCAAGTAGATCAGCCCCAGGAAGAGGGAACTCCAGCTCTTCCATGTCTTTAATTGTGCCTTAAGCTACAGAAAAAGCTTCTAAAGTCACACAGTGTGTCTGAAGGTGTTGATCAAGGCTGTAACTGCATGACATGGTTTGCAGATCCTGGCATGCTCCCTGGAAGATGATGAAAATACACAGAAAATGTATTTTCAGGTTTAGGAGGTGGGAACCAATATGCTTTTATGTACAGCCTGACAGAATAGATGGGCTTTTCCCAGCTGGACTGCATCCTGGTTTCCATAATTACTCACGTAGTTTCTGTTTAAATCAACTGGAGAGGAAGGTTTTGATATAACTCCCCTAATATTTTAAAGTGCATAAAAGAGGGGGAGGAAGGGCATATTCTGAGTCTGAGCATCTACATTTTCCTGCTTTCCTTTGGAGCAGCAAACTGTTATGAGAATTTTAATCTTCACTACACTTGCCTCAGTTCTCATGGCTGGTTTCCATTCTGTTTTCTTTATTGCTTTCTTTTTCTTCCTGTCATTCTTAGCTTTCTATTTTTCAGTCCCAGTTTGTGAAGGGTGTGGGTTCAGAAGGGTTTCCTTCAGTTCCCAGTCCCCTGAAAGCATGAGAAATTGCCCATTGAGCCAATTCTCACAGCAAGGTATAAAAATAGGAGTAAAGAAAAGGTTACACAATGCTTGGATTGCAGCAGTTTGTACTAATGGGGAGATTTCAAAGCCATGGTTTGAAAAACATTTTTTAAACCTTATCATTTCCGTTGATTTTTCTTTCCCCAAGCTGTGCTTGAGCTGCAGGAACTCACGTTGGATTGCTTGAGGAATTGTACTGAAACACAGGAGTCAAGTGCTGACCAAGTCACGCAAAGCCAGAGAGGCCACTAATTAGTTCTCTTTAGCCATAATGAGTGATTTGTTTGAGAATCCTCTCTTAAGAGTTTCCAACCAGATGCCTTGGTCTCTGCTGTTAAATAAGTGGATTAAAAGGCAAGTGGATTTGAGATTATTTTGCCATTGCAGCAGAACACAGGTGACACTCAGGAAACCCACTTGGGTGGTACCACAGATGCTGCTGGCAGTGGCCAGAACCTGTGCTCCTGGGAGTACTGCACTGCAATTCAGTTCTTGCAAACTTGTAAGAGACTAAAAGTTATCACTAAATCTGTATTCACATGTTGCAAGTTTTCAGAATTGTTTCTGAGCTTTGTCTTTCCCTCCTTGCTAAACCAGCCGAAGCTGACAGCCAGCCATTAGCATAATTGACTTAAAAGGTGTATATTTATATGAAATTTATTGAGCATTGGATTTTGTTTGTTTCTGATTTCCTTATAATGAGTCAGACCTCTTTAGAATGTTAATTATTATCAAATTGAAATGCTGAACAGTACTTTTGATATAATTTCCAAAACAATCTGGTCTTGATTCTAATAGCAGTGTAATGCTTTCCTAATGAAATGTCTGCGTTAAGCCCCAGAGAGGAGCGTTAACCTTGGATTAAAATCAGAAGAGAAAATGAAGCACACTGTGGTAATGTTGTTGTTTGAAAAATTATTTTGTGAACAGAAAGAGCTACAAGCTGTATTGAGTGTTCTTCACACTGATTACATCATGTACGTTTTTTACTGTCTTTTACTTCTAACCTTTTTCCGTTTCCCTGACAGAAACAGGGGTTATTTGAAGAGATTAAAACTCTTTTTGTTACTGTTCAGCATTCCAAATGTCCAAGGCATCTGAAACTGATTGTGATGTAGAGAACAGAGTTCCATCTTCCTCATGCTGAAATCCCAGCTCATACAGGACCCATCCCTGCATTCCCTTCTGTTTTCCTGCACAATGCTTTCTAGGGTCATACTCAGTTTTCTGTGTTCTAAAGCTGAGTTCTGAGCAGGGGGTGAGCAGTGGTTCCTCAGCTGAAGCTCAGAAACAGCGTTTTGGGCAGCAGCTGCTCACAACTGACTGTGACTCTTGCAGCTGAGATAACAGGAACGTGCCTGGGCAGTGCTGGTGCTCCCAGGGATGGCTGCACTGCACTGCCATGGCCTGGAACACCAAAGAGACAGAGAGTGTGTGTGTGTGTGTGTGTGTGTCTGTCTGTCTGTCTGTGCCCCTGCTGCCACTGACCTCCCCAGATGTGCTGAGGTAACCAAATCTATCCCAACTGTGGTCTGGAGCTGCCAGCCTGCAGGCAACCTGCTCTGCTGGGGTACCCTGGGTTTTGTTCAGTTCAGAACAGTGCACAGATCCCAGTGCCAATCTCCCAAGTCTCAGTCCTAGCATATTGTAATTTATATTCTTTTGATGTGTTTTAATTTACATATTTTCCTTTTCTAATAGGAGTCTCCACAAGACAGTGCCATCACCCGAGACATCAATCGAACGTTCCCTGCTCATGATTATTTTAAAGACACTGGGGGAGATGGCCAGGACTCCCTGTACAAAATATGCAAGGTATTCTTTAAATTCTTCTGGGCTGCTTCTGGTAACTTGTACTCACCATCATTAAGAGCTGTGACTGTTGGCTGAGAAGAATGTGGCTGTGTTAGCATTGCCTGTCAAGGGGACAGAGCCTGGCACAAGGCTCGGGCTGGTTCTCCATTGGAGCTGTTGAGCTGGTTATGGTGACATTCACACAGGAGACCTAAAGCCCTTCTGCATTCCTGAACACTGAACTGTCTGGTGTAAAGACTTCACATGATTCCAGACCTGTCAGCCAAACTGTGTAACTGGAGATGACTATGTACCTCCATAACTGTTATAGGACCATAAACGTGTGCTGAAGCTGGTTATTAAAAGGAAGACAAAAATGGACAGCTCGTTGTATTTAGGTATCTCAGCTGGAATGGTTTAAGCTTCCAGCACTATCTTTTTAATTCCTGGTGTTTCTCCCTCTTCCTGATGTCTCTGTGGCACCTGTTCAGAGGTAAAGCACTCATTAAGTGGTTTAATAGGCTGCAGCAACCTTGGTGCATCACTGCAAGCAGCCACTGCCTCTGTGTATCCCAGTTTGGTTCTCCTGCAGGTGTTCCCTTTGGTAGAATGGCAGTGGCTGCACTGCATCCATGGAAACTTTATGGAGCTGTGTTCAATGCAGTGTTTTTATTTGTGTTTGTAGCTTGAGACAAAAACAAAGTCTTGATTCTTTTTTAGGCCTACTCTGTCTATGATGAAGAGATTGGCTACTGCCAAGGCCAGTCGTTTCTTGCTGCTGTGCTGCTATTACATGTAAGTGCTGGGTTTGCCCTCATTTGTTTTGGACTTAAGAATAAATATTGCTCCACTTGTCTAGAACAAACTTCTGAACTAATAGGGTTGCAGGACATGCATCCACTCATATGTTGGTCAGTAATAAAGTGATTTTAGCCAGAGAGGAGTACATTGTTTAGAACTGACTGAGGTGTTTGTAAGGACTCAGCATTGATGTCCCTGTGTTCCTGTTCCAGGACCCCTTCCATTCAGGCTTGTACTCCTGAGCTGTAGTAGAATTTGTGTATAAGACAACACTGTCAATGTTTTTGTTACAGAGTTTCAAGGTCAGATTTAAGCTTTTTATAAGGTGTTGCTGTTGGAATCAGTCAGAAATACAGGTGGTGTTTGCCATGTCCTGTACACAGAAGAGCATTTAGGGCATTGAAGGGATGTCAGTTCTTTAGGCCTCAGTGCTGCCTGTGGGCTGATGTCTTTGTGCTTCCTGGTTTGAGAGGTTAGGGAGGGATACAATAATACCTTAATATTTTTAAAAGAAACTGTATTATGCTTTTTTGAAACCTAATTGCTGTTGATAGAAGTCATCAGCCCAATATCCTTTAATTGCTGCTGTGTTCAGAGAGATTTATGGTTACTGTGTGTCAACAGCAAAAGTTTGAGAGTCACTCACACTTGGGAAACACAAGAGCATTAGAAATCTATTTATATATTTATAGACTGTTCTGTTTTAAAGTAACATCTGCTTTTTGTCAGTGTTTCTATTGCGAGGGGTAGTTGGAACTGCAGAGTTCTTCAGCCCAGTAGTGCTTTGAGATTTCTTTCCCCAGCTGCTTGCAGTGATGTTGCTACCATAGAGGACTAGGCATGAAGAATTCTCTGCAGTTTTAGGTGGAAGAGGAAGTCTGGCCTTCAGGGGAGGATTTTCCATACTGTTGTAAAGTCAGGAGAGGATATAGAAGAGATTGTAAACTCCATTCTTGTGAAACAAAAGCCAAGTGATTAATGATAACAGCCTTTTAGTTCTTTGTAACTGTAATCTGAAATATTTCCTAGATGAGCAGTTAATTCTTTATTTCCTCACTGAATCAGATTGAGAAGGGCAATACTTCCTGCTACGAGAACTCAATGCTTTTACTGAAACAGATGTGCTTTCTTTTTCCTTTTTCATTGTCATGTGTCCCTTGCAATTGAGAGATTCACTGTCAAGACTGAACCATGTGTTATTCCAAAGTGCTCTCTTTGACAATAGTTGTGGCTTCTGGGAATAATGTATGCATTTAAATAAAGCTACATTTCAAATAGGCTCCTTTTTATTTGATTCTCTTTGAAGTCAGCCTTTGGAGTGTGGCTGCTAGGGAAAATAAATAATAAAAACAAATGTTGCAGAAAAGGAAATTAAGTTTCTTTGAGTCCTTCACTACCAGTTTGGAATGTTTCAGCAAAGTTTTCAGTTTTAATAAACTCCATCTGCAGATTAATAATAGAATACTTGAGATGGATGTTCTGTCCTTTATAGGAACCAGCAATTGACCTGAAGTCAGACTTCTGTACAGAAATATGAAAACTGAATTTTAAGGGCAGGGAAAAATGTCATAATACTGATGAGCTCTGAGTGTTTCTTCAGTTTTTGGCAGGAAAGGGACATTGAAACTTCCCAAACCAGTGCTGAGTTGTGATATGTGGAACTTTTGTTAGCAGTTACTGGTCTCTCTTATTCATATCATCTAATAAATAAACATCAGATGTAATAATTACATTGAAAAAGGTAAATATATTGCTAAGAATAAGGGAGGGATCCTGTTTAACATCCTCTAGTAATGCTGCTTCTGCTGTATTTATGTAGGTGACAAAGGGTTAGGCTGGTCAAAATCTGTAAGATTCAGATTCTGATGAGATTTGGACCAAAGACAAGGTTTCAATGCTCTGTGCTAAATACACTTTCCTCTCTCACAGATGCCTGAGGAGCAAGCTTTCAGTGTTCTGGTCAAAATCATGTTTGATTATGGACTCAGGGAACTTTTCAAACAAAACTTTGAAGATTTGCACTGCAAGTTCTATCAGCTGGAGCGCCTGATGCAGGTGGGGACGGCCCCGAGCCCGCGGGGCAGCTCTGGCTGTTGCTGCTGGGTGTGCAGGGTGGGTGTAACCCCTGAGCAAGGAGGGAGGGCCAGGACCATCCCGGTGTGCAGGGTGGGTGTAACCCCTGAGCAAGGAGGGAGGGCCAGGCCCATCCCGGTGTGCAGGGTGGGTGTAACCTCTGAGCAAGGAGGGAGGGCCAGGCCCATCCCGGTGTGCAGGGTGGGTGTAACCCCTGAGCAAGGAGGGAGGGCCAGGCCCATCCCGGTGTGCAGGGTGGGTGTAACCCCTGAGCAAGGAGGGAGGGCCAGGACCATCCCAGTGTTGCAGCAGAGGCTGCCCTGGGAGCAGGGTGGTGCTGGCAGGGAGGGGCAGCAGAGGTGCCTGGCAGCTGCAGTGGCTGTGCCAGCTCAGGCACACAGCGAGTGCCAGGCTCCTGCTGGGCACAGGCTGGGATGGGCCTTGGCATCCTTAGGAGACCCCTTGGTGTGTCCTGTCAGGCCTGGTGGGTGCAGAACCCTGCACTGATTGTCACTGTACCTGACTTCCTTCTGCAATTTGGGCTTTCAGCTACAGTTCCAAAATTAACTGAATTAACTTCCAGTGTTTCTCTGTGTTTTACTCTTAGGAATACATTCCTGATCTGTATAACCACTTTCTGGACATCAGCCTTGAAGCACACATGTATGCTTCCCAGTGGTTCCTGACCCTGTTCACTGCAAAATTCCCTCTCTACATGGTCTTCCATATTATTGACTTACTCCTGTGTGAGGTATGTGTTGTAATTGGAGGCCTGCACAGCTCCCAGCTTTTGACAGTTTGTCACTATCTTGGTTCATGTCCTTGTTACTGTCTGTTCTCTCAGAGCAAGGTGTGTGATATTTTTATGTAGAAGTATTCGATTTCTGCAATGAAAAAGGTTCTCAGCATTTGAAACATACAAATTAGGAATCAATATCTATAGAAAATATTATAATCTCCTATTTCCTATGGCACTGTTGAATCGATGTGAGATGGTTCTGTACAGTGGGATGAGAGTTAATGTACAAATACATGGGTTCCTCTGTTCTCAAATCATATTATACACAATGTTAACTTTTTTTTTCCTATAATGTTATTGCATGGAGGCCATTGTGTATAAAACTGCCCAGGTAACTCTCATGGTGGTAATTTAACAAGCCTGGAGCTCCTTCTCCTGGGAAACTTGAAGTCTCTGTGTATTTCCCAGCATATATTTAGAGAGCAAAGTTCTGTACATGGAGATGTTGTCTGGAATCACGTTTAGAACAGTGTATGTGGGTAAGCAGTGTAATTAGAGTCAGCACTTATTAACATCAGTGACCAAATCCCATCTTGTACTGAAGCATCCTTGAGTTATTTAATGATTTGCTGGGTAGCTTTGTGCATCCATTCTTCCTTGGGTCTGCAGTGGTTCCTGTGAAGTGGCCAATTTCCTGCATTTCCTTTACTGGAGGGTTTCAGCCTTCACAAACCTCCTGGTCAATGTTTTTGCCCTTTCCCTGTGTTTGCTGCTTGCTTTGTCCATGTGCCAGTGGAACAGAAAGCAGCAGATGGTATGGAGAAAATCAGTTCTGTTTGTTTAGAAACACATTTCCAATTCATAAATTGTAAATGTGCTCCTAGGAAGTTTTAAGTGTTTTTTTTATCATTTTAAAGCAATAGTGAAAGAATAATTTGTTGGGGAAAAGAAAGGCAGAACCTTGAAATGATGAACAATGTGTCATGATTATGAAAGGGCCCCTGAAGGTGTGAGCTACTCCTGACTATTGGAACTGTTTGTGTTTAATTGGACAATATAAATAAAAGACTTCTAAGGAGCAGAGACAAAATAGATGCCATGGGACCCTGTCCTAAAGTGAGTCACTTTCTTTTTCATTACATGAATTATCCCAGTTTGTGAAGACCAGAGTTTATTATATTGGTGTATGTATTGCTGCATTTGAATCAGTGTTTCTAGAAGTTGCTGTATGAAAATTAAATTATCTTGAGCTCTCCAACTACTCATTAAAAAATAAAACAAAGTGCACAACAGTGCCTTCACCATGTCAGACTACTAAGGAGGTAGTAAAACAAACCTGTGTTGATTGTTTTGCTCTCCATAATGACTGCCCAGTAAAAATACTTGGCCAATTGTTTGCAAAGTCATTCTTTGTGCTTTTGATTTATATAGCACCTGGTTTACACATGTACCCTGGTTCTCCTTTTCACAGAAACTAGACAAACAACAAAACCCACCAAACAGGCTTGTAAATACTGAGAAAATAATTTACTTTGTCATTATTTTTTTCTTTCCAGGGAATAAGTGTTATCTTCAACGTTGCACTGGGATTGTTAAAAGTGAGTATACAACGTTACACTGTGGTTTATGCATCATCATGCACCATATAAAAATTGAGATGCCTGTTACAAAAATCTGGTGGGTTTTTTTGAGAAGCTAGCAGCTCCCTGTGGTACACGTGCTGTAATCTGGCATGTCCTGTGCAGCACTGTGCTTTTTTGGGGGGTGCAATGGATGGCTGCAGAAATAGAAACAAACACCCTCTGCAGAAGGTTAAGAAGCAATGATGTTATTGGAGCTTTCCAGAACTGCTGTTGCTTTATTGTCTTTGGGAATTCAGTAACAAAAGTGGCTCTTTCTGGTGTTTCTTCCCTTGTCTCCAGACTACCAAGGATGATCTGTTACTGACTGACTTCGAAGGGGCTCTGAAGTTCTTCCGTGTGCAGCTGCCCAAGCGCTACCGCTCCGAGGAGAACGCCAAGAAGCTGATGGAGCTGGCCTGCAACATGAAGGTGAGATGTGCTGCCTCTGCAGCCCCAGCTCCAAAGGCAAATACAGCTTAATTGGCTGTCATCATGCAGAGTAATTTTGAGTCACATACACTGATACATTCAAAGTATCCTTTTTCCTCTAATTGCTTAGAGGAATTCTTTGTAATGTAAGTGTGGAAGTACACAACTTCCCTGGCATGTTAACATTCCAGGCATTTTGTGATCCTGGTGCAGTAGCAGTGTGGATACCAGTATTCAAGTATGTCTTGTATGAAACTAGTGTATAAATTGCAGCATAATGAAGAATAAAGCTATTTTAGCTCTCTAATCATTTAGCATTAGCCACAGATTAAATGTTCCACGTGCATCTGGTTCACATCATCCTAATGAGGGCATTTGACTTTTATGTTTCCAAATAACAACTTGTTCCTCTTCCCACTCTGCCAAAATTCCCTGTGTTCCCAGTGCTGTGTGAAGTGGCACAAGCAGTCTCTGAGTGGACATGGCAAGGCTGCCCATGGCTTCCTGAAGTGCTGTGTGGTTTGGGGGGATTTAATGGGAGGTTATGAAGAAAGCACAGACAGCACTACTGGGCTCAGCACAGAGCACTTCTGTATCACATCCTTGATGGGACTGCTGCACATAATTGCTTTCCTTGACCTAAAATGTAAGTCCTTTGCTGTCAGTAGAAATCTCCAGCTCTGTATTTGGAAGTGTTTCTTTGAGCAGAAAAGGGCCTGATGTCAAAATAAATAATTTATAGGAAGGGAGAAGTAGCCTGGCTAAGGCATTGTGATTAGAACAGCATTCTGCTGGAAAGGAGGTCAGGAAGTGATGAGCTGGAGACAACACCAGATTCTTAAAGTCACTCCTCAATGTTGCCATCAAGTCATGGAATCCCAGAACGATTTGGGTTGGAAGGGACATTAAAACCCATCTCATTTGACCCCCTGCCATGGGCAGAGACACCTTCCACTATCCCAGGTTGCTCCAAGCCCTCTCCAGCCTGGTCTTGAACACTACCAGGGATGGGGAGTTCACAACCTCCCTGGGCAGCAAACATTAGCACAGTTGCTGCTGCCTCCCCTGGCCCTGGCAAACTGTGGTGGGACATCAGTGTTCATTTCTGCAAACCCAGAATCCCTGCTCACTTCCCCAGGCCTCCAGTGCCCAGGAGCAGTGACAATGGAAAATCTTCTCAGGATCACCTAAAAAAGGCAAAACTGGCTTAATGCACTTGAGAAGTAGAGGATGAAAATACAGTGTTGTGCCTGCCTTCCTTTCCTCTCACATGGTGGATGCCTCACTTGTCAGATCTAACTTTACATAGCTGGAGATTTGGGGTATGAAACCCCAAGATCTGGGCAGTGTTTGAGCAGGAGCAGAGCAGTGAAATAACTTCTCAAGTTCCTGGCTCCATTGTCAGGGAAGGGTTAATACCCTGGGTGCAAGAACAACTCGTGCAGTTGTGGTGGGGTTGGACTGACTCAGGTCAATGGGTTGGCACCTCCAGGGAATTGTCCCCCCAGTGCAGAGAGGTGTTTCTGGTCAGCTCTCACTAGAGGGAGCTTGGCCACCAGCTTTCTGCAGCTCCTTCCAGGGAAGGTTGTGAGGGATAAAACCGGAGATAAGGGAAACCAAACACGTTTTCCATTCTGCCTGTCATTTATGCATGTAAAATTCAACCTGTTTCTCAGACAAGGGTTTTTAAAGTCATAGCTTTTACATTTGTTTGGTTTACTGAAATAATAATAAAGATTTAGCTGCAATTTTTAATGCTAGAGATTTCATTTAGATGCATAGTGAAATGCTCACAGTGATCTTGGTGTGGTCTGTGTTGCTAAACCATTGCAATATGTGGCACCAGGTGACACCAGCAAAAATGCTGCTCAGGATCTTGTGCTCCCTGTCCCTGCAGGACTTGAACACTGGGCACAAAATTTGAATCCAACATCACCTTTCTGTCCTTTCTGACAGAAGGGCCATTGGGGTCTGTGAGAGGGGCTGTGCTGGTGCTGTGTGTGTGTCAGAGCCAAGGACAGAGCACTGGTGCCCCTGAGGTGCTGCTGCTTGCCCGGACACCTCGGCAGCTCAGGGACGGGGCTGTTTTCTGCTGAGCTTGAGTGACACTGGCAGAAATGTCAGCTGAGCCTGCACTTGCCCTTTCAGCATTTACAGTCCCATGTAAAGTAAACCAAATACTTCTGTGTGGTGATAAATGTTACAGCTGAAAAAGCAGCTGAAGAAGCATCAGGCTTCAGTTCAGAAATGAACCACGTCCCCTGGGTTTCTGGGCTGCTGAACCTCTGCAGTGTGTGGAGCACAGGGAGTTGTGCAGCACCAAGGGGAGCTTGGGCAGGATGCTCTGGGTGCCTTTTGAAACCTTCCCTGTATTCCACAAAAGGATGAGAGGAAGAGGCTGCTGTCATTATATTGAGTGGAGTTTTTGACCATCCCTGAGGGTTTGACACTCAGAACTGGCTGAAGCCACGAGCTGTGCTTTGTAGGAGGCAGGAGCTGCCTAGAGCTTGTTCCATAATCCTGTGTGAATTGTGTCCTTTTATCGATGGTCTGGGCAGGAACTAATGGGCTGCTTTAATTTAGATTAGCCAGAAGAAGCTGAAGAAGTATGAAAAGGAATATCACACCATGAGAGAGCAGCAAGCTCAACAGGAGGATCCTATAGAAAGATTTGAGGTAATGCTTTACCTTCTCCAGTCTGATTAAACAAACAAGAAGTTGTTACTTTGACTCCTTCTTTGAGCTGCTTTTGTTTTCTGACCAATTTGGATGCAGCAGGGGAATCAGCTCCATGAACGTGAAGGGAATCTCTCTGTACTGGCAACGTTAATCAGGATGGGGTTGTTGTGAGCCCAGCTGTGCTAAAAAGCAATAGTATGAATTTTTATTTGGGCTTATAGAACTGTTTCATAGAGCCTGTTTAACGTGTTGATTGCACCAAAAGCCATGAACAGAAAGGAAATACCTAACTGATTCTAACTCTGCCTTCCATGATTATATACTATACTATACTATACTATACTATACTATACTATACTATACTATACTCCTCTCCTAATTTCAAAGGATGTATATTACAGTAAACATATAATTTTATAAATAGTTCATTTATCAAATAAATGTAATACAGGAAAAAATTACACATGTAAAGTTATGTATGCATACACATACCACAATAACACACACACACAGACATACATCAGTTTATGTGTTTCAATCAGAAAAGTTTTATGTAAACTTTCTTTAGTATTCATCTGTGTGCTGGGAGTCGTAACAGGAGGAAGAAAATAGAGTATTTTTCCCAGGATCCTCTTCTCTTACCTGTTTCCAGCAGGGAAATTCTATTTTAAGCCAAGAAAAGCAGTACTTGCAGGAAGCTCCTGGCAAGGTATCGATTGCAGAACGATACCCCTACTATTGCAGGCCTCAAAAACATTTTTGTAGCTCAACAAGTCATAGCTGAGCAGAGTTATTTACACCTGGTGTCTTCTCAAGGCTAATCCTCTATTTATTTTACATTTACACTATGGGTGGCTCGTTTTGTCCTCAGGGAATGTCGTGCAGGTGGAGTTGTCTTTGCATGTGCGAGGTGCAGGGTGGGCATTTGTGTGCAGGGTGGGCATTTGTGTGCAGGGTGGGCATCTGTGTGCCAGGTGGGCATTTGTGTGCCAGGTGAGCATTTGTGTGCAAGGTGGGCATTTGTGTGCAGGGTGGGCATTTGTGTGC
>VZRZ01000570.1:885689-961655 GCA_013398175.1 Climacteris rufus
GTGCAGGGTGGGCATTTGTGTGCAGGGTGGGTGGGCATTTGTGTGCAGGCACAGGGAGCTGTGTGTGTCACAGCCCCTGGGCTGTTCCTGAGTGCCCCTTTCTGTGCCCACAGCGGGAGAACCGGCGCCTGCAGGAGGCCAACATGAGACTGGAGCAGGAGAACGACGACCTCGCCCACGAGCTGGTCACCAGCAAGATTGCACTGAGGAAGGACTTGGACAATGTAAGACAAATCCTTGTGCTGTCTAGGGCAGCCAAGGGCTCACTGCTTGTGACTGCTCTAGAGAGGAGATACCCAGGGTGTTTTTTTGGGTGGGACCGAATTGCATCCCCCATGTCCTCATTGTACCCTGACAATGTCCAGGCTGTGACAGGGTCCATGGGAAAAAGGACTGGTGAGAAATGCTGAGTACTCTGGAAAGCATTCAGAATAACTGGAGGGAAAGGAGAGGTTCTGAGTCTGTACTTGAGTAGTTGCTTTCTTCTCTCCAAGAAAGTCTATCAAGAGCTACATCAAGTCTTTGAATTGTCACAGAGATTGTAACACTGGATGCTGCTTTGTGTTTTCCTGGGATTTTTATGAATTTCATAGCAGACAGGCTTTGCAAAGTGCCTGATAAACTTGAAAGTCCGAGTCTGTCTGGCTCTGCATGGATCAGGTTCTCAGGTACCTCAGGCAACTCTGAAAATGTTGTGGTTTCCATTTGGCTTGTTGGAATCTGCCCATGTGAACTCATCCTGGGCTGTTTCCATATCAGTAGAGCTCTCAGGAGGAAACTTCAGGTTCACTTTGTGTTACAGGAGTTTTTTTCAGCTTGCTGTCCCACTCCCTTCTTTACATAGTCAAGTTTGGGAGATTTTATTAGGATATGCATTTTCTTTTTGTCCAGGACAGGCAGAGACAGAAAGGTGCTGGCATTTCTAGCACAGGGGAGACTAGAACACATTTAGTCTGTCTGCTTGGGGAGATGAGGGAGAGAGTTCAAGTGCTTATGTTTTGCCAGTCTTGTTCTCTACCAAGATAAGTGCATTTCTGAAACCTCAAAGGAAAATGACTTCTGAAAGTTGTGCAGTGCAGGAGTTGACAGGCTTTCAAATGTTTCAGTGTATCTGCCTCAGACAATTTAAGGTTTCCCACAGTCTCCTGGAAACTTGCTGTTGGAAAACCATTCATAGTAAATGTTGCTCTTAATGAGGTTTGGTTTATGACTTTTGGTTTCATTACATCTCCTGCTCTTTGGTGTTAAAATGTGAACATAGAAGTATGTTCTGGAAGCAGGTTTTCACCACACATTGGTGTGTTCACCTCCTCTTACCTGGGCTTTTCCCCTTCATTAGTGAAGCTTCCAGAAGCTCATACACTGGTGATAGCCCAGTAGTGGCACTCAGGGGGTGGACTCCAGCAAAAATTGTCCTGAAGAAGCTTTTTCTATCAGTTCTTAACTGTTGTTTATGGCTGCTTGAGCCTGTATGAGACACAATTATACTTTTACATTGTTTTTTCAAATGGAGAGCTGGGAGAGGAGCAAAATTAAGCAAAATTGATATGCTTCATTTGATATATAATAGTCTTGTCTTCAAAGATGGTAAATTATGTTGGCAGCATTTGGGTTATCCCCTGGGAGGAGATGGTAGGTTTGATCTGACTTTAGGACATGATTAATTCTTCTAATTGGATCCTGAAATGATAACTTTCATTCTGCCAGCCTGCCATCCTGAAAGGAAAGTACCAAAGGACATTGTTTAACACACCTTTTCTAACACCTTCATGGCATGTCTGAAATCTGCAACCTAAAAGATCAAAACAAAGCATTTGGAAATACAAGAATTTCCTTAATATCCTTTCACTGGACCAGAAAATAGGCTTCATTTTTCCACTGTTGTTGGGCTCCCACATCCCAGTGTTCTTTAACTTTAGAACAGCTTAAACCCCATCTATAATGAAAAGATGTTCTCTTTGCCTTTGCTGTCTGTTTTAAAGGATCAGCAGGACTTTAAGGGACTAAAATTCACTTTTTGATTTTCCTCCTTTCAAGGGAATTGGTACAGCTACTTTCTGAAGATTTTATATATCAGTTGAGTTATTGATCTATTTTTATGTAGAATCCATACACCTATTGGGAAGTGCTGTGTTGTGTGTATGAGACAGGAAAAGATGTCTTAACTTTGCAGAGGTTTTAGTGGTTTATAAAGAGATTGAAATTTTTCAACAATTTATTTTTATACTTAAAAAACTGCAGTAAAAAGGGATTGTCCATTTCTGGTGGGACATTTCTTTCCTTTAAGGAGGAAGGAGAGAGGGACCTGACTCTTATGTTTGTTTTGGCAGCTCAGTTTTTTCATGCAGTGTTCTCTGGCTATCACATCCACTGGGAAGTGTCATAGAATTCTGGGGGCTTTTTAAACGTTCTAGAGGCATTTTTCTTTAATTCTGTTTTCATTGCAAGGTTGAATGTTTGCAAATTGAACTTAGGTCTGAGCTGGTTATAGTCTTTTATTGGTCTTGCACATTGTGAGCTGTTCTGTGCCTTTGGTTGTCTTCAAAATGTGTTGGTCAACTTCCAGACTGGATGAGAAAATGAAACTTATTTCTGGTATTGGATTTCTTTGGAGCAATCCTTACTCCAGTGTGAATCACTGAATTCAAGCAGGTGTTTTGGAGGGTAGTGGTACACATCATTAATTTGGATCTGTTGCTGTTTTGCTATTGCAGATGGGAAGTTTTAGAAAAGTAATTTTCAGAATAAAGTTTCCTTGTTTTTAATAGCAATGACCCAAACCTTAATGAGACTGGAATGGCTGCACTCTTGGCTCTGTCCTGGTGGAGGCACAGCAGGGAGGCCTCTGCTCAGCCTCCACTCTGTGTTTCAGGCAGAGGAGAAGGCAGACGCCCTCAATAAGGAGCTGCTAATGACCAAACAGAAGCTGATTGATGCAGAAGAGGAAAAGAGGCGCCTGGAGGAAGAATCTGCTCAGGTTGGGGCATTTCTGTCATTCTCACTGTTCTGTACAGTACAGTACAGAAATGATAAAAATAAAAAGTGGCAAGTGTGGGAAGGGCTTAATGTTCTAAGTCATGTTTGTCCCTCTTCTGTGGTGTAAAGGACGTCAGCAAAGCAGAATTTTGGCACTGGCCTGCCAGGTGCTTCATAGGATGGGCAATTTTTAACTTGAAATCACAAAGTCACAGCCTGTGCCAGAGATGCTGCACAGAGAGGCAGTGCAAGAGTTCAGCACTTTTTGAATCCTTCCTTTCCTTGGCTAGTCCACTGTTCTGTCAGTGAGGGCCACCAAAACCCAGCTTTTCTTTGCCTTCATGGAGCTGAGCTGGACTCCTGTTCCCTGGGTAGAGCAGAGCAGTGAGGATAAGGAGGAAATAGCATCTGGGTATTTTTCAGAATACAACTATATAAACCCTTTATTTTCTTTTTTTTTTCCCCTGCAGCTGAAGGAAATGTGTCGTAGGGAACTAGACAAGGCAGAGTCAGAGATCAAAAAGAACAGCTCTATTATTGGTGACTACAAACAGGTAAGTACAACTTCATGATGAAGTGGTTTGCTAGCAAGTTACAAGACTTTCTCAGGTATTTTAGGAGATTTCTGGAAATCAATGTCATCTGTGCCATGCATTTGAGGAGACAATTTGCCTCTAAATGGGAAGCCTGTGGCTGGTTTTGCATTTTCTTTGGCCGAGATCCTGTGTTTAGTGATCAGTCCTGTTTGCCCCTGACGTGGGTATTTGTAGCTCAGCAGTCACCCAGCCACAGTTACAGCCAAACCTTGTTCAAGTGGGCTCTTGTACATCAAAAGTTCACCTCACGCCAGAAAAAGGTTCTCTGCCTTTTTCAATCAAATGACAACAGCACCTAAGAAATTAAAAAAAAGATGCCTTTTTCCTTTCAAAGATTTGCTTTGGGATTCAAGCTGCTGATCTCAATGATTCAAGGGAGCAAATTGCTGTCTCTCTTCAGTGGGCCCATAACAGGTCTCAGGGAATGAATTAGGGGTTTTTTGCTACTCTGTTTTGCCTGTTCTTTTATCCCAAAGGCAAGAAAAGGGCCATGCTATTCCTAACCTTTTCTGGTTCTTTCAGCAAGGCCAAACTGCTAATAAGGAACTGCACCTTTTCCTGTGGGGATAGAAGAATATGTAGAGAATGGGATAATGTACAAAGAGACAACTTAATGCAGCATCCCAATTTTCCTGGCTTTCTAAGAGTCCTCAGACTATCCATGTTAATATTGCAGCAGCATTTATTTGTGCTTTAGCATTCATGTGGGAAGAAATTTACATTTATAAATGTCTGGTAACATGATTTTGCTTGTCAGATTTGTTCCCAGCTGAGTGAGCGACTGGAAAAGCAACAAACAGCAAATAAAGCTGAAATTGAGAAAATACGGGTAAGAAACCAGACAGATCCACAGTCTGCAATGTTTCAATCTCTTAGCAGAATCATAACAGCAAACACAATTTATTTCATTACTAAAATGTTGGGTGAGAGTCCCTATAGATAAAAGAGAAGATACTAAGGGGGAGATCTGGGAGAAAAGGTGAGTAACTGTGGGCCCTCATGCTGTAGTGGTAACATGCTCATGTTGATGCTGGGCAATAACAGCTCTGGGGGTTTTCTGAGGGGATTTTTTTTTTTCTGGAAGAGATTCTCTGCCTGTCTGTTACCTTAGGATACCAGGAGGGTGGGACAGAGCCCATTGCTGTAGCAAAGTATCACAGCAGTGTTTCCAGAGCCCGCCAGCGTGGGGCTGGCAGGAGTTCCTGCTTGGCTGTGCCTCCCCAAAAGCTGCCATGGTGATTGCTGTGGTGCTGAGCTGCTGTGCCAGAGCAGAGGCAGGAGCAGGCTGGATGACATGCCCAGCCCTTTGCTGACAGGCAGCTGTTTGCTCTAGCAAAAGGTGGATGACTGCGAGCACTGCCGGGAGTTCTTCAGCAAGGAGGGCCGGGTGAAGGCTGCCAGCACCGCCAAGGATGGGTCGGACGAGGACACGGATGAGGAGAAGGAAACGCTGAAAAACCAGCTGAGGGAAATGGAGCTTGAGCTGGCCCAGACCAAGCTGCAGCTTGTGGAGGCGGAATGTAAAATACAGGTAATGCTCTGGAGGTTTGTGTTGTAGTCTGTGCAGTGTGTCTGCATTCCTAGAAAAATGTGTGTGTGAGTTGTAGAGGGATTGGAACAGATCCTGTTGGTTGAAACTGTAACCTGCTATTTCCTGCATGGCTTATTTAACCAAACACTGCGTCTGAAACTTGCTGTATGCAGACGATATAATTGAAATTGCATGAACTGTATTTAGCAGCCACTACAGCTTCCAGACATCTGCCTGTCTGCAGTGCAGTGCTGGCTGCCTGATCTCCTGCAACTGCTTGGAAGAAACCCAAGCTCTGACAGAGTACTGAATCATGTATGTCTTTATCTCGCCATCAGTGTTAAATGAAGAAGGAGCATTGACAAATGTTAGATGTGTTTCTTAAAACACAGTTGTAAAGCACTCCAGGTACTTGAGGTGTTTGTGTAAAATATGACAACAATATTTCAGCCTAGAACTGGTGTGTCAGTGCTGCTTGTTCACAGAAAGGTAAAAATTAGTTTGTGGAAAGTCCACTTACTGTGGGAATAGCTCCTCCTCAGATGGGAGAGAATTAAAGGATGAATTTGGATGCACTGAAGAAAGCAGAATGTTCCGCTAAGGGCAATGACACAAACCTTGTTTTGCTTTTCAATTTCTCTTTGTCAGCTTGTTGTGCTGCTTTTAATTTATGTAAAACTTGTTTAACTTCTAAACTGGCCAAGAGTTTGTAGATGTTCTAGAGCCTTCTGGGTTTAACTCCTATAACCTCGTGCTGTGAATACATAACAAATTAATGAAATTACTCTTCTATTTGCAGGATTTGGAGCACCACTTGGGTCTGGCCCTGAATGAAGTACAGGCTGCAAAGAAAACGTGGTTCAACAGAACAATAAGCTCTATAAAAACAGTGACTGGAGTCCAAGGAAAAGAGACTTGTTGAAAAGCAGTTCTGTCAAACACACCTTCTTAACACAACACCTTTTGTTGCCTTCCTTGGCCAGATGTTTAATTCTGTGACATGAGAGGACCAGAATGTAAATATAATAGAAACACAGCATGTCAGGATTTCAATAGGTCAGTGATAAAGAGGTTGGAAACACAAGAGAGGTTTTATTGCTAGCCATGGGATGTTCATACTACTGATATTTAACAGGTGATGTAGCTAGATTGAAGCTCTTCAGAGAAACACTCCATTCTGCGTCTGGCTGGAGGCTTTTCACAGACTAGGTACGAGAACTTACCAAACCCTAATTGTTAAGTTTACATATGATAGGTTTTTTTACAGTTATAACCTTTTTTAATATTTTATTTGAAAGGAAAAGCGTCACTAACAAAGTAAAAAAAAAAAAAAAAGAAAAAAAAAAGGAAAAATGCAACAAAAAATACAACCTTATCAAGAACTACATCAGTGCCAGAAAGCAGTCCCCAGAGGTAGGAAATGGAGAGTAGGAGGTGACATGTTTTGCTTTATGAATGGGGATGATTTCAGCATTCCTGTCGAGCAACCCCACTTTTAGTAGCTGCAGCATCCATCTCTCTGTGTTTGGCATTTCTTTCTGTTACTAATCAATTCTATGCAACTCTGGGCTTTTTTGGCATGGGCTGCCAAACCAATTCGCCCCCGGAGGCTGGGAGACTTGTCCAAGTGCTAGACAAGAATAATGGGAATTGTTGGCAAATTTCCATTCCACTTGTGTCATATTGTTTGATCCACAGAGCAGCAGCGTCCCAATCCCCAGCCCCAGGACTGCTCATAAGCACCAATTCTGTGGATGGTCTGACATTCAATGGAGTCTGTCTGGGTTTTGTCAGGTTTCTGTTTTGTTTCTGTTTGTTTGTTTTTACCTGGCTGTAGCAGGCCTTCTGCGGAGCTCCGACAGAGCTCCCAGGTTTTAGTTTTGCACATAGGTATGAATGGGACAAAGAAACAATAAACTGAGATGTAGATGAGGCAAAAATCACAGCGTGAGTGTAGCTGCAAGCATCTCTAGCTGTCCAACTGGCTTCCCTGGTAGCGTTCTGAGGTGGTGTAGGTCATTTTTCACGCTCGATGCAGTTGCACTAAAAGGTGCTAAACGTGCTTGGAGTTCTCATTCCTTGGATTGTATTGAGTTCTCACCAGAAAGCTGTAGAATGGAGTTTTGCACCTTGTAATTTTTTTTATTTATAATGGTTTGTGTTATGCTGAAGTATCTATTGCATCAGTGGATAAATTTTGTGTGCAGTGTGAGTATAAGCTGGTAACAATAAGAGGCACTGGTTTGTATATAAAGATATTTGGTTTATTTTGTATTTCTACCTTTTTCTTGTTTACTGTACTAATGCTAGCTAATGTACTCTGTAACTACGGGATAGAACATGCTATGTCCAAGCTTTTTTCCTTAACTGCATACATTATCTCTATTGTTTAATACCAAAAAAAATACTGTAACTCCATCAATATTAGATGCGTGGACATTGTGGTAGCATAGTTGCAGTGTGTATACTTTATGAATTGAAATATAAACTAGTAAAATTGTATAACTATTTTGTTGTTTCATTTCATTTGAACAGGAAATTATTAAATATTTTGCAATATAAAGCTAATTCTCTTCTTAAAGTAGAAGCAGTAGCATCTGCAGGCTTCTCCAAAACTGAAACCATAGTCATGCTGCAAAGGGCTTTGCTAAAAAAGACTGCATGTTCTAAGTGCTGCCAACACTGGTTTTATATAATAAAGTCTAGGGTTTGCTTTGAAAAAGGAAACTGCAAAAATGACCTTATGCAGCTTGAAACTTGTGACTCAGTATTTCTCAAACATGTCCAATTTAGAACATTTTTTTTCCCATGGCCCTCCAAATTCTGCTTGGATCTGCAAAATAAATGTAGGCTCTCTCTGCTTGTCAGCATCAATAACAAATTCTGCAGGGTCAGGTGTGGTTCACGGCACCTGCAGCAGCGTTTTGTGGCCGCAGCCGAGCGGCTGCAGGGCTGCACAACTGGGTCACGGGGCAGCTGAGCTGCAGCCCTGTGTTCTGCAGAGAGAACCTGCACCACAAATGTGCTGGTGTCACCAGCATGACTAAAGCCCTGCTCCAGGAGCCTGTGGTGATGTCACTTTTCCAGCCACACTTGCTTTAACACAATGGCATTGTGTGGTTGTGCGTGGTCTCTGCTGCTTTGTCTTTCCAGAGGTGCATCCCTTGGTAAGGGGTGCAATTTCTCAATAATTGCAACTTTTAGAGAAAGTTTAAAGGTGAGTAGGGGAGAGGAAGAAACAATCCAAGCCCAGAGCATTTCATCCACTTGTCCTTCTCAAAGGCACTGAAAAATAGTGTAATAGTGTCCTTTCCTCCAAAAATGAGGTTCTTAAAGGGAGGGGGAAAAGCTGCTTTATTGTTCAGAGTTCTACTCTCTGAGTAAACATTGCCTCCAAATTGCATGCAGCACATACTCCCATTTTAGTATGGATGCAGAACATGCGTAATTGCTTCACAGCATTTCATCTGACACACTTTATAGTGAGTTTCCAGTCATGGATTATTTTAGCTGCCTACCTGCAGATTTTTGATGCTTGGAAATAAGTATTACCAATGTATTTCACATTTGACTCCCTCTAAAATATCCACAGCTAATTATGAAAAACAGATCCAGTGCTGCAACGTGCATCTTTTGAAGCACAATTACATGTGAAACACAAGCAGGTCAGTTTTAAGATGAGGAAATGGAATTTGCAGATGTTCAAAACGATGAATAAGGAAGGTAAAAAACCACATTGAGTCAGCTGCTGTAAGCACGAGTATTTTACAGGCCTGTAAGAGAAAAGGATTGTGTTTGGTTGCATTTTGGGCATTAATGAGATGATTATTTTTTGGTAGTCAATCACCTTTCTGTTCACATACGCCTCAGCTGGGTTTGAGTACTGAACTGCAGCTCAGTGCCAGTGTGCTGATGCTGGGATTAATCTCCTGTGCCCCAGGCTCCAGCTTCCAAATGCTTTGCGTGTTTGTGCTGTATCATTAAGTTCCAGTGCTCTCGGTGTGGGAGCTCGAGTGTCACAATCTCATTTGTGTTGCAGAGCTTCTTGGCAGCTCAGGGTCTGCAGCTGGAAGTGGATATTCAGGATCTATCGGAAAGTTTTACCTTTAAGCATTGCTGGTAAGCCGTCTTGAAATTTATGTAACTACCTCCCTGACTTTTTTTAGCTGCCCTTCTTATCTGTGGCATGATATAAAGTTCCTGTTATCAAGAGGAGGATTTCACTCCATCTGTTCAACAGCTTGGCTCGCGTTCATCCAGCCTAACTTTAGACACTTTGGAGGTGCCTACCATAAGAGTTTAATCCAGGGAGGTTTTCCAGCCCTCAGCGGCTGAGGGGGCAGCACTGCGGGCGGGCGGCTCTCCCGGCCTCGTGCCTGGAGTCCTGAGGGATCGGGGAAGCTCCTGCGAGACATGAACTGAACTGGGGGTCCTTACTAAATAAAAAAAATGACTGAAAATGAGCCATCAATGGACACTCTAGGATTGTTTTCTATTTTAATTTTTCTTCCTTTTTCTGCCACTTTGTTGTGCAATATTTTTCATTCTGTATTACCAAAGATCATCAGGGTCTCTGCATATAGAGATTTTGCTAGAATTTAGCACTGCACATCCTAGTAACTTTTGAGGATTGTGGGCTTGGTTTTGCTGCCTTTTCCACGTGCTAGTGACCAGGACAGTGTAATCTGGGACTGAGGGCTTTCCCTTGGGACAGTCTGGCCACTGGCAGGAAACTCGGGCTTTGCATTGAGCACGAGGGCTCTGCTCGGGAGCCACGTTTGTTGGTGTAATGTTGACGTGTTTCCTCATGGCAGTGTAAGTTCTTGCTGACCGGGGGGGTAAGTGGAGCCGAGCTGACAGAAATGGAGCGGAGCTGAGTGTCTGCGGTGCGGGCGGTCTCTGAGGCGGCCTCAGCCGCGGAGGGGCTCACAGAGCCCCCGGCACGCCCGGGCCTCGCACCCCGCGCCACGCGCCGCCTCAGCGCCCTCACGCTTCCCGCGCTTTCCGCGGGGGCGGGGCCCGCAGGGCCGCGGCGAGCTCTGATAGGCTGGCGCGGTGATTGGCAGCAGCAGCGGCCCTCGGCAGCCGGCGGTGGAAGCGCCCGCGGCGCCATTTTGTTTGTCGTGAGGGCCGTGGGAGGCGAGGCGCGGCGCCGGGGAAGGAGCGGTGGAGCCGGGCCCGGGCAGAGGCTGCCCGGCGGGGAGGAGGTGCGGAGCGCGGGCACACCGCTGAGATACTGGGTGGAGGGGAGCAGAGGCCTTCGGGCGGGGCGGTGTCTCGCGAGGGAACCGTGCATATTCTCCCAGAGCTCTCCCAGCGTCTGTGGATGTGAGGAGAGCACCAGGGCAGCTGAGGACGGCAGAGCTTTAAATTCAGACAATAACTGCTGGAGATTGGTGACACTTTGGGGGAAACCTGTGCAGAACTTGTAGTGCATTAATGTCCCTGTGGAGATGTAAAATTTTCCCTTAATTTGTACGGCGTTTAGATGGCCTTGTCCTTTTCTCCGTGCAGACACCCCCCAGGCCCCTCAGGCCGGCACCCCCCAGGCCCCTCAGGCTGAGGAAGGCGATGAGTTCTTCCCGTGACCAGCAACAGCAGCGTTTCGGCGGGAGGTGGGCGATGTTCGTGGCAGCCTGTCACAGGCAGGTCTGAGCTGAGGCCTCCTGAGGTGGAAACCTTTGAAATAGGCTGTGAGAGTGAATAAAGTGGAGCCTTTTGATCTATAATGTGATGAGTGGCTGCCGTGGGCTCTTCTCCCCACAGAGAGAGCCTGCACGAGAAGCCAATCACACCACAGACTGCTGGTTAAGTAATTCACAGGTTCCTTTTCCCTCTTATGGGCTCTGCTGAGTCTTGGTTGTGTTCTGATGCTAGGAGTACAGAAAACTCAAAAAAGGAAAAAATAATCCACTTCTCTAAATCTTAGAATTACTGAGTTCATGCTTGGACAGATATTAAAGAGAAGCTGTTTCTGTGCAGTAATTACTGAGTGTAGAAAAAATATTAGTGTCACTTATAGGTGTACACGTGCAGTGCATACAAGCACGTAGGGTGTTCTCTGTTGTAAATAGAACTTTCTGATTTCCATTCCAGAAGTAATGGGAGAAGAAGATGATGGATTTTCCCCTGAGAACTGCAGAAGCAGTTTGCTAACCAATTATGTTAAATACCTTGTATTTTTAATTGAGTAATTTTACTACAGTGTTTGGCCCAAATTGTCATAAATGAAATTGCCACAGTTGCCACTGGAAAAGGCCTGGACCCTGCAAGACTTCTAAAGAGCAATGTTAAATAGCAAGGTTCTTAACAGAAATCATCTTTGTTGAATGATCTTTTAATGTGAAATTAAATGTTCTCTGTATTTTACAGAGGTAAAGTCTGTTTTAGTAAAATTCAGCAGTTAGGTAATTCAAGCAATGAACTAATAAATACAGAATCTGTCAGGATGCCAAACAGCATCCAGCCAGCAATGCAGATTTAGGTGCCCAGTGTTAGCAAAAACCTCTGCTCTGTATGAACCCTCATTTCCTTCTAGGAAATTCAAAATCCACAATCTGAGTGCTACCTGTAGTTACAAAATTAGAACATGCCATGTTGTTCTCTTACAAATCTTTTCTGAAAGTTGTATTATGTCCTTGCACAAAAATGTTCTGCTAGGAGGAAGTGTGGTGAAATTGAAATGTATTGGAGTAAATCTGTGGGATGTGTTTCTAATACATCTTGAAATTGGCTTAGAGTACTGGCAAGTCGTTCTGATCCTCTGTTTACTAATAATAATTGAGATAGGAAATGTAGCAAACTTTATAGCAAAAGTTTATCCCATAACAGAAGTTTTTCAGAATACAAAAACTTAAAATGTTTGTTGGTTAAAACGCTAGGGCAAAAGAATTTTTTAATCAGCTTTAGTGGCTGAAGGTGACGTGACTTGGTCTCTCGTGATCTCACCTCAAGGGCCCTTGGTGTGTGGCTTAACACGGCGCTCACTGGAGGTGCTGGAGCTTCCCAGTGCAGCTTGTTGGGTGGGAGGGAGCAGCCTGGTGCAGGTAGGAGTTGCAGAGGCCCACCTTAATCAACAGCTTGTGTGACAAAAGTGATGATTTTTAGGAAGGTGCTGCAGTGTTCAAAATGGAATCGCAGCCATGCTGGGCTCTGAGGCTCCAGAAGGTGCAGAAGAGATGAGATGTGCAGGCTGCCAGCTCTGAGCAGAAGCCCTCCTCATGCTGAGCACAGTTAGTGTGTGCCATGAAAACATCCAAGCTGTGTGTTTAAACTCCCTGCTGGGAGCATCTGTTCGTGCACAGAGCTGCTGGTGTGATCCAGGGGAAAGGGGCACCTTGGAGCCACGTTCATGAACGTCCTTTGGGAGGGGACACTGCAAGGCCTCCTGAGGCAGTTTTCTGACGGTCAGTCTGTGCCACACAGGGAGAAGAAAACTGTGCAGATTTTATTCAATTGCTGAGCCTGAGAAAAGGCAGTAAAGGACTCTCTGAGATGAGAGTGCTGTGCCATGGTCAGCTGTCACAGCGTGAGCAAAAGGGGTTTATCAGTTCCTTGAAGAACACCACAGCAAACTGCCGTGGTTTTGGCACAGTCCTGGGCTGCCAGGAAACCCAGTGATTTAATGCCTTCTGTGTCCTGGAGGCTGTGCTAGCTCCAAGAAGTGGTTTGATGGTAATTAATACTGGTGCACCAGAGAGAACCGGTGGGAAGGAGGAGGAATGAAGGTTGGTTGCTTGCAGAGCAGTGTATATCTGAACTCTGCACCTGCCCAGGGTAGGGCAGGACTGCTGTGTGATAGCACAGGGAATCACTCGTGGAACAAGATGTCTGGAGTGGCAGGGAAGGGGCGGTGTTTCTGCACGGTGAGGACTGTGCATCTCCCTGAGGTGGCTTCTGTGTGCTACAGTGCAAACCCACAGGGGCTGCAGGAGCCTGTGCCACTCTGCTGTGAGTTATGGATGGCACGGCTGCTGCTCCTAGACATGAACAGCAAACCAGAGCTCCTGGCTGCCCAGCCTCAGCGTTACAGGAGCAGCCTGAACCCTGAATGTCTTCAGAAGTTACAGGTGCTGTGCACTTCCATGGTTAGGACAGAGTGAGGAGGCCAGTAATTACTGTAACTGGAGAGTTCTAAATTCTGTTCAAGTTTTCATTCATTTGATCTCAGTGAGCACAGTTTAATGCATGGACAGAAGTTACATGTCTTCTACGTGTAACAGCATCTTTGTCAAAACCACATTGTTCATTAAACCCAAGATAACTGACCTGAGCAGCTCAAACTCCTGTCCACGTGCTTGCTTTGTGCTGGATGCAGGAGTCCTATGGCTACCTGAAGACTTACAGTATTGGCAGTGTAGGAGTTTGTGTGGAGCTGTTTTGCAGGACAGCATAATTGGATTTATTGAGCTGCATTTTGTCATCTTGCCCTGGTTTAGCCTTCCCTCTTTTACTGTAATCTGAAGTTACCCAGATTTAAAAAAAAAATTTAAAAATCCCTTTGAATGAATCAGAACCAGCCTGCTTTTATTGCAGGCAGGAAATCCCACCTTTGGTGTGTGCCAGCACCTAAGCAGAGGGGAAGAGGGAAGTCTTATTTGTGCAGGGCATGTGACCCTTTTTTGAGATCTAAAGGCCTTTTTAGGATTTTACCCCATGTTCATGCTTGGAGCAAGAAAGGGCCTTTTGTTGTAACTGTAACAAGAGCACACACAGGCTTTTTACAGCTTTACAAATAAATGTGCTGCAACGTATAGCCCAAAGTGAAGATGAATTCAGGACCCTGAAAGCGGTGGCAGCTCCAGTTTCTTTCAGTTGATTGTACCAAGGATTGAGGTCACAAAAGAGAAGGATAATTTACAGCTTAGCAAATGGGAAAAACTCTTTCTAGCTGGCTTGCTGGAACTCAATCCTGCAGCAAACCACCAAAGTCAGCATTATGTCGTGAGCAATTAAGTGAGGTGACACCTCTCCTCTTGCAGAAAGAGGGGTGCTCTTTTGGGCAGATGTATGGATGCACCAGTTCTTTGCACATTGAAGTTACAAACTGGCTTGTTAGTTGCTTGGACATCAGTCAGTATTTTTTTCCTGCTTCCTCTGTAATCAAATACACTTTTCCAGAGAGATGTTGATTGCAGCAAGATAAACTGGACATCTTGCTTGTTTCTTCTGCATGGATCCCCTTGCTGCCGTGCCAGCCAGGGATGGGGCAGTCAAGCAGTGTTGGGAAGGACCTGAAATGAAGGAGCTTTCTGCTGCAGATTTCACTGTGTGCATTCAGCTGCAGCTGCAGGTTGCTGAGACAAAGTAGATGCACTTGGGTATTTTCTGGTGTGCAGGGAACAGGGGGAGGGCAAGGGCCACAAATCACAGCTTCCCTGTTCTTCCAAGCAAGTCACCCTGTAACTGCCTGGGCAAATTTAGCTTAGCTCCAGCAGGACAGGAGTAGAAGTAAGTAGGAGATGCCAGGCATTTTCCCAGTGAAGAAGGAAGATGTGCCAGCCTCCTTTGTCAGCCTGGGCCCAGTATTGTGTGGCTTCTCCCACGTCCCGCTGCCGTCTCTGCCCCTCTTCCCCTCCTGCAAGGCCCCAGGCTGGCCGGCAGCCCCGGGGGGGGCCCAGCTCTCCTGGGGAGCTGGCACTGAGCAGCCGTGGCCAGGCTGCTGCCCAAGGGCTCTGGGCCTTCTCAGCACCTCCGAGATGATAATCCCGAGGGAGCTTTGGGAATGACCTCTTAGTGAGCCAGCTAACGTGAGGCATGTGCACAGAGAGCAGTTGTGCTGATACAGTAGGTAAGCCTGACTTCAGCTTCAGCCAAGTGTTAATGATATTTTCTTAGTGACTCTGTTCAGTTCTTTGTGGATCTTACTTGCTAAATATTTGATACAGCTCTGAATTTTAAGTGACACGTGGTTTAGCTGGTTTTGGTACAGGAGTCCCTCAGTAGCTCTTTGTGCATAACTGACTGCTTTGCAGCACACCAGCAGACTGGGCTTTGGCTGCACACTGACCTGTCGAGGGCAAAAGTCTCACACCAAGTCCTGGTCCACTTGTCATGTATTCTAAGATGTGGGATTTCATACATCTCGTTTCATTAAGAGTAATCTCAATTATAGTCAGCTCACAACAGCTTTCAATCTCTTCTGAAGTCTGATCTCCTCTGAATTTGATTAATGACCTCTGCACTCAGACTTCAATTCAGCATTTCAAAACCAGAAAAACACTTCTAAGAAGAGTGTATGTTAAATTACTTCCATTTAGAGTGATAAAAACTGGGTTCTGTAACTCCAGGCAACTGGACATATGTGTATATTCCAGTAAATCTTACCCTGAGTTGTAACCTCAAGCAAACAACACTAGCCACACAATTGTCATGGTATCCCCAACTCCTGCTCTCAGTGGCTCTGGACAAGGAAATTGCTTGGATTTGCTTTGGACCTCAGAGGACAAACTGGGACCACAGGAATTTAATGTTTAAGAAACACAGTGAAATGAGAGGGGGAGAGAGAAGTTTGAGAGAATCTTACTTGGTCTTTATATGTGTAATTTATCTTTTCAGAAAATAGACATCCACTTTTTCTAATTAGCTAGGAATTGTCCAGTTTTCTTTTTGGAGTGAAACTTGCCTTCCTGGCTGATCTCAGCACAGCCTTTTCTGGGCTTTTCTGGTACCTCTTCCAAGGCAAACCCCAGAGGTTTGTGTGCAGCACAGTTGCAATCCTGTACGCTGTTCACTTTCACCTCTGTGAAGGAAAACGTTCTGCTTGTTCCAGCATAAATGTGCTTTATGTTTACATCTCCAGGTCATCTCTGCTAACACTGCAGCCTTCAGAAGCCTGTCTCCCCTTTCTGCTGAGCCTGCTACCTGACTCAGGCAGACTGGACCCCTGTGGTTTGGTTTCCCAGGCTTCACAAACCCCTGGAAGCCGATTTGCTCACTGTAACCCACCCCCCCCAACCCAATCATTAGGCTGTAATTCCTGTTTACAGAGATAAGTCTTTATTGGAGCTATTGGAAGCAAATGGGACATGGTTCTGGTTTTATATACAGAGAAGTCTGGAGCATTGGGTTACAATCAGTGGCAAATGACCCGAGGTTACAGTGCAGATCGTGTTGTGTACAGTCAGTAACAGTGGCTGGCGTACAAACCACAGCACAGAAGCCAAATGAAGCCAAGTGGAGGGTACAGCAGCACGGAGGAAGCAGCTGAATGTACAGAGAGCGTTCCCTTTACATTTGCAGGCTGTTTTGGCCAGTGAGTAGATACAGCTCAATTTAAAATTCATTGTGCAGTTATTTTTCTTCCCACTCAACTGCTACCAAATTAAGAAAATTTGAATGTTCAGATTACGTTTTTAGTGCTATAAATAGCTATGGTCGTTGCCAAATTACTTTATTTGAAATTGCTTTATTTATAGTTGGGAATAGTTCAGTCATCATTGTTACCTACTGATTACAAGTGGGAGAAAACGGAAGTATTTTGAAAGTAGTCTGTAATTAGACCATAAGGATCTCTTGTACTTCATTTGGAAGTTTAATTCTGGGTAACTTCTTTTGAGAGAGATTTATTGGGAAGAAAGATGGAATTGTCCACCATATTACTCATTTGTGGAATTTGTTCATAGTATTTAAGGTTGAGATAGTTTCTTTTTATTCAATGCCATATCCAATCTTAGTGTAAAAATAAACACTCCATCCTCTGTGGATAAATAAATCCATCTCTTGGCTGCAGGTCAGACCTCTACTGGTGAAAGAGATTTAGAAAAATAGACCTTTCTTGAACGTTTAATATGCTGACCACAAAGGAAAAGTGAAATTCATTCAAGTCTAGAAACAAGTACAGTACAAGTGATTTATAGAATTGCATTCCTTCCCTCTGCAAACTTGCTGAGCATGAAACACTGCCCCAGAGCACTGCCTCTGTCTTTTCCTTGTCTTGAAGTAATTGTCATCAGAAAAGTCACATCATACTGCACTGCCAAATTTCCTGTCAGAAGGGCTCTGCCTCCTGAGGAATCTTTGCTTAGGAATTCTTTAGATGGATGGATAGTGGTGATTTGGGTTACACAAAGGGGATAATTTAGCCCAAATTAGCAGCAATTTTCATTTATTTGATTGATGGTGGTTTTTGGTGGGTGAAAACTCAACCATTAAAAAAAAAAGCCTGTGAGTTGGACTTGGAAAACACCAGCCTTTCCTCAAAATCTCCACTTCTGAGACTGCTTCCCATGGAAGTCCTCAGCAAGGGGCTGGTAGGTTTGGCAGTACACGTTTCATGCTCAACGTTGTCACTGAGAACTGGGCAGGACTTTGCAAAGCACCCAGCCCCGTGGCTCTGCTCTGCTGCGTCCTTCGGTGCTCTGAGAGCCCCCGCGGCCCGGCCCCGGGGCAGCGGCACGGTGCCGGTGCCGTTCCGCAGCAGCAGCAGGAGGTAAGCACCAGTTACTGGCCCCTGCAGAGGCTCAAGAGAACAGAATTGCTTCGTAGAGAGCTGCTTGGCCTAAAAAGCTTAGTCAGTTTGATCAATAAATATTGACTTAGGGTTAGGATGAGAAATAAGACACTGCACCTTGGAACTGGAAGACAGAGTCAACTTCCTCCTTTTTCTGTCCAGAAGGAGACTGGCTCCAAAACGTTTGTCCTTAAGGACCTCTGTGATGCCTGACAGATAACTCACAATGCGTGTATGAATGTACCTGTCCCTTTTGCAGGGAGGAATAAATGTATGACTGGACAAAGCTTGGAGGCTTTTTTCTGTGATTCGTTTTAACCATCTGCTCTGTGTCATGTTGTCCCTGAAGGCATGTTTACCCACTCCTAAATTATGCAGCATTGCCCAGAGAATGGCTCTGTAGTTGAATGTGCTCTCTGCAGTACAGCCTCCCTTTTCTTCCAGTGTATGTGGATTTCCACACAGTAGATGTTATTGGAAAACTACATTTGTCTTTATCCTGTTATTTTGAGCAGGAAAGTAGTGATATGATTTTGAAAACACAGGAAAGAATCTGTACAGCAAATCAGAATTTTCATAATTAAATCCATAGGATCACTTAACTTTTCAAAAGCTGTACTGCTCGGAATGCTGTTCTCTAGCCCACCATTATTCTCCTTTGAGCAGAATCACTTTCCATCTGCTTAGAAACAGTTCTTTGTGGAAATAATGGGAGAAGAATAAATCCTGTCTCTCCTACACTGACTCTGTTAGTTTACAGGACACCCTTAGAGAACTCACGTTCTGTTGGGAGTGCACCAATACACACATTTTGGTATGCATAGATCATTAAATTGTAGCAGTGCCAGTAGTAAAGCAAAACTTGCCAAGATGTCCTGTTCCACTTAATTAAGCTTGATTTATGTGTGCCTGTTGACTTAAGATGCAGTTAGTGTCCACTGCTAAGATGATGCAGTACCCTGAGTAACTTTGTATTGATTATGCTTACACAAGCTTGTGCTTTTACAAGAACACAGAAATGAAGCTTAAAGAAAATCCAGAAGTACATCAGGTTGTTTCCATGGAACACTGTTAATCTATTCATAGCAGCTTGGAAGTATGAAGTTAAAACTTACCTTCTGCTCTACTCCCTTCGAAACAGATGAGTGCTATGATTAACTCCCCTTTAGCTTAAAAAATAGAAGTGGATAGAATGTCAAAATACACTTTGCTGCTAAGATGAACCTACTTTGTCATAACCAGTTACACCCATATTGGTGACCTGAAATGTGTACATTACACAGAATCTGCTTCCCCTTGTTGCCACGCTCCTCTGTGTACAGGCAGCTTGTCTAGAACACTGTGGGCATTGTGGAAAGAAATAACTAGTATTCCTTCTGAGGAAATTACTATTATTCCTTTCCCTCCCAAAATTCATTTGCATGCTCTATACGCTGCCCGGAACTGTCTCCCTATTTTGGGTGGGGCTGAATCAGGAAACAGAATTTGTCCATTGGATTTCTCATGTTCCTCCTCTGGAAAAGCTGCAATCCTGAACTCGTTTACTGTACAGAAAAAAGAAATTAATCTCCTGTAGCAACATCATTAGCAGCTTTTAGCCTGCTGCATGGCTAGCTTAAAGCTCTTACCTAATTTCTCACTAACTGTTGAAAAAGCAATACCATCTCCCCTGCCTGTAGTACCCTAAGGCTGCTGGTTTTCCACAGCAGACATAAACCTGGTTTTACCACAGACTCTCTTAATGGACTTGGAAGAGGCAGTGCAGTTTTCCCTCCAACTTCTATCTAGCATGCTCTGCCTCTAAGACTGGAGAAGGACATTCTTCCATTTTGTGTTTTCTCTCTCCCTCACCTCAGTGCATTCTGCCAGGACCAGATGCAGTCAGAAATCCTGTGTTCAAGCTGCACCACACCTCATGAACTGCAAAGCATAAGGCAGCTGGAGCTTCTAGATCCTGGTAAGAGGTATGAATGAGGCTTAAGTTTAATTAATTAAAAATTAATTGCAACTCTTGCTCATTCCAACTCTCATGTACTAACAAATGAAGGATAGCCAGTTATATTCAGTTAATGCCTTTTAAAATGAAGTGTTGTTTATTCTACTAGAGATAACAGTCCAGAGGTTTCCACAAACATGCACTTCTGGCTGGTGAGAAAACATTTTGAAGTTGTTTACTTACACAGCATAGAAGAGACTGCAGCTTTAATAATCTTACTGCTCCAAACCTTTGAAGTTAGAAATCAGATAAATTCAGTCTCAGTCTGCGGTTAAAATTTTTATATGCTCTTTACATTCTTACAGCTCTCACTTATCGGTGGATTATTAATTAAACATGGAAGAGCACTCTCCCCCTGAGAAGGCTTCAGTCTGTACAAGCTTTTCTATAGACTAAGCTTGATAGGTTCTTTTCAAGTACACTTAACTACTAAGCTACCTGTGGTACAGTATATATGACCTTAAACTGTACAGAGTTAAGGCACCAAGTACAAGATAAAACAACATCCAAAATAAGATATGCTTTAGAACTGCACATCTCACACATCCTTTTCAGACATTCAGCTCCTCTTAAACATCAAGGTAAACATGTGGTCTGAATGTTTCATGCAGTCACAGGAACTCGAGAGAAAAGCCCACTTTTCTGAACTGAAATCTTCCTGTATGATGAACTTTTCTCTTGCCTAACTGGCACCACTCACAGTAAAGCACTGCCCTGCCTGCCAGCACCACAGAGGTCTGGCAGGAGGAGCCCCCTTCCTCCTAGGAGACCCCGGGCAGAGGAGCAGACAGAGGAACAGGCAGATGTGTCCTACTTGTGCTTTTGTATTCTCTCACATGTCACTTACAAATGAACAAGTGAATCGGTCCCATTTCTCTGAGCAGAAGAAGGAAGCTCTAGAATACCTGGACATAAACAGGTATGGATTTAGATGACACAAATAAGGCTAAGGAGACGTAACTCTGGAGTTAAGTGATAAAACAGTTTAGTGATGACAATTCTCTTAATGCCAAATATTTAACCACTAGCTTAAATGGTTTATGTTCAAAAGAAGGTGCATGTGAAACTGCTGCCACGGTCCACAGGAGTTCAGTGCTGGGTTTCTCCCGTGAATTGCTCTACAATGACTTGAGCAGAATTTCCACTTCCAATGGAATGAAACCAACGAGCCGTTAGACAAGCTGTCTCCTGTACTGCAGACAGCAGATTCAGCTACACTGTCTCTTTGCTTTGCCTTAAACAAGTCAATAAAGTATCTCATTTTTCACTAGATTATTCAGCAGGAAGCCCAAGAGGGTCTGTGTGCTGAACATTCGAGCTGAGTTACTGTTTTTTGAGACAGAACAGCCGTTCCTAACAGAACTCCTCAGTGTGCTCAGCACAGAGCTCATTTTCATTCTTTTGATGCCAAGGAGGGGAGGTCTTAGTCAGCTCCATGACTGAGAACAACAATCTGAACTTCATGTTTACACATCTCATCATGTATCCAAAGGAATCCACAGCAGCAGAGTTCTTGTGCTGTTTCCCAGAGCCACCGGAAACAGGAGCTGTTTTTGTAAGCTGCTTTGTGACTCAGAACTCACTGAAGCTGGGACATCATTTTCCCTTGATTAAATAGCAGGCAACTGTCTTAGAGAGAATTTAGCTCAAGGCAAGAAGTTCTAATGCTGAGTGAGCCTATCTTGGCATACCAAGCACCAGTGGCAGAAGGAAATTTGCAATTTCATCTGAGTAAAGACTGAAATACTGTCTTGTCATTTACACACATCCGGAGAGATGTTCAGGAATCCCACCTCTAGACTGGCTCAGAAGTACAAATGCAGAATTACAAATGAAGCAAGGGATGCTTTATTTCAGGGAATTAGTGACAGAAAAGACAGGGACTGCCAGACTTACTCTCCAAGGGACGTTCCTGGGACTGGATCAGAGATGGTACTTTAAAGCTACTCACACTTATTGCTGTCTTGGAGATTAAGAAGTGACAAGAGAAGGATGTCCCATAGCTGAACAGCCATCAAACGGGAGATTTTCTTTGCTAGACTACTTGAAAAATCTTCATGCTTCTCCTCCTGCATTTTCTACTTCCTAATAATCTGAGGAGTTTGTTGTCAGGGAAATTATTCTCAATAGCTCAATGAGAGCAAAAAGCCTCAAATAATTTTAGGTTTGTGCACTTTCCCCAATTAATTTCTTTCAGGGGCTTGAGGGCACAGGCTTTTATTAAGACACATTTTAAATCTTTTTTTCCTACCAGAAGGGAAGTGTTCTCAAAGAAAGAATCCTTGTCTCCAGAGATCAGAGATACTGAAGCAGTTTTCAGATCTCTGTTAATGAGTAGAAATGGTCCTCTGGCACTTGAATAAGTTGAAATATTTGCAGGAAAACTAGTTTCTCTGAAGTGCTTCATAGTCTGATTAAAAGTTTTTAAGAATTTAGACACTTCTATGTAACAATTCCATAATTTGAGAGAATCAGTTATTTACTGGGATTGCAGAAGGTGATCAGAAGAGGCAAGGCAGGAGGACAAAATTCACAGAAGCAAAGGTATTTAACAGCAGTGGAAGTCGTGGCAGCAGCATTTACAGCACATTAAGTGGGCAGCCATGACAATTGCTGAATCATCTAATTAGCTCACACTGGCTACACGACAGCAAATTAGGCAGATTAGGAACCACCTACCCAGGCACTAAATTGCCTTTGTGAGGGTTGGATTGTGCACTGTGTCCAACAGACATTGCTTGGGCAACCAAGGCCTCGTGTTACACATTCCCTTCAGGAGCACAGGCTGCCTCCCTCCATCCAACTGGCCTGACGCCCAGCAATAAGGTCACCATGTTCCAGCTCCTGAATGTGTGCTTAAGGAAGACAGCAAGCACTGGCAGAGAAAGAACACGATGGCAGGAAGCACCACATACCATGCTCTGAGCTAGCCAAGCCCTCCAAACCAGCCTGGCTACTCTCAGACCTTCTCTAGCTAGAACATGGCTGGAGGAACCTCATATGGCAAAGTAGGACTGAAGCAGAGCCCCAGAGCTCAGGGATGTTATTGCAAAGTCAGTGGTAATGCCATTCACTTCCAGTACAGATAACACATTAAACAGGTCAGGCCTCTATTGTAAATCTCTGGCTTTTAATCCTTTAAGTGCCAGACACCGTCTCCCAAAATACACACGATCATCTGGTTAGCTAAAACTAGCAGTAAGGTGGGTAGTGTATAGGCACAGACTTTCCCTGGTCTCCTATTTATAGATGTGCTAATTGAAAGCAACTTTTTCAGAATTCTTTTCCATGAAATTCAAACTGCGAAATAACATTTCTGCTTCACTGAAAAGGTACTACAGAATTGGTAATGATACTGGGAGCTGCACAAAGCATATGGAACCAGGTTTAAATGTTTGGCTGTTGGGTACAGGCAGAAATACAAAGCTCAGTAGCCTTAACACAGACCTCCATCCTCACAGAAAAGGCACTTTAGACCAGGCTCCTGTGAGGAGGCTTTTAAAAGTAAACCTACAACTTGTTATGCAAAAGAAAGGAGTTTCTAGTTCTGCCTTAGCAAAACAGTGCTTGTTGCAGCAGTGATGAAGCAGATGTTACCCAAATTACTCATCAGATAATAGCCTGGTATTAGGCTAAAACCTGCTGAGAGATTTGGCTGCCCGCTCAAACGCCAGTCCCTCAGGCACTTCAGAGCCTACTCTGTGACCCTGCAATACATGGGGCTAGTTTGCTCAAGTTCTACATCAATGAGAGGGGTTCCCAGGCAATCTTGCACCTTAGGGTCTTATCTCTGATTCCAAGTGGCTGCAGAACCCAGGATTTCCAAGTCTTAAGTATACTGTGTGTTTTGCATGTCAGAAAATGGTTCTCCTGCTGCAGAGGGAGGCAGCAAAGGTGAGGGGCCATTTCAGACATAAGTACTGCATTACAAACAGCAGTGTATTAGAGAAATTTAGAGAAAAAAGATCCAACAAAGTTGAGAATTTAAAAAAAACAGCAGGAGAGTGGAAAGCTTAGGATTTTAAGAGTTAAAAGGGTGACAGAAAAATACAGAAATTCACAGTTAAAGCAATTCTGATGGAAAGAAACAGAGATGGATTAAGCTGCCAAGAACAGTCCATGAAGAAGCAGATCAAATAAGAGTCAGCAAGATGTTTATTATCAGTCCTTGAAGTGGACAGTGCTTGTCAGACCGACAGCAGTGAAGCTTAGGAAAGGAATATTCAGGAGAAGTTCATTATAATGCACCTTAACACATATAAAATCCTGTGTGAAGGAGCAGAGCAGCCTGCTGCTCCAGGCTCAGCACTGCTGGGCCTGCCAGGCTCAAAAAGGAACTGAATTGTAAGTGAGCTGCACATCCAGCCCTGAGTTTGCACCTTGAAGATAAGAGCAGATGGAACCTGCCCCCTGAACAGGAAGGACGTTCTGACTGCTCATCAGTTGTCCTGCAAACGTCATGGAAGGGTTTTGTGCTTCAGGGCCAGCCCCTGCAACGGGTCCTCACTTCATTTCCCAGCTGCAGGTTCCTGCCCACAGGAGCAAAGCTGACACTGTTGAACAGCTCTTTTTCTCTATCAGTCTATGAATTATATCCAGAAATATCCTGAGGTGTGGATAACCTACACATGCAGTTACTTAATGAATAGGATGATTCAGGATTAAAATCAAATATAGTTTGTATTAGCTGTTAATATTTTGATGCAGACCTTTGGGTTTGGTACACCACTAATATTCTGTACCAAGTGGTTTTCTGTTTGACACCAGTGTCAACTGTTACCAGTCAGGGCTTTCTCATGTTTTCATTGAATTGAGACCCTAAAATGCTAATACATCATCATCAACTTGCTCCCCTTTGCTTTTTTATTTTTTAACCATTTTTATATAAAAAGAGTTGTTTCCAGCAACTTCAAGTACTGCAAGTACTGCACTTCTACAGTACTGTACTATGCAACTTTGCATAACACAAGGTTTAAAAGACAAATAAAAAAATAGTATTTTAAAACTACACATATCATGTGCACCAATAGGTCATAATCCAAACCCATTTTAATCTAAGTAAAATACTTGTTAAAACATTTACTACAGAACTGAAAACAATTATTTATGGATGGCTGTGTCCTGATTTCCAGCTGTAGAAAACCACAGCTAAGCAAGTTATTCACGCAGAGATAAATCCCTGCCTGCCTGCCCTCCTGTCCTGCACTGCACCCACAGGAGGGAAGCAAACCTGGCTGCTTCCTGAATTTATTTGGCCTAATAGAATGTGATCTCTGCAGATTTTAACTGCAATATCACCAAAGTCTTTCACACTTCAGCTGGAGTTGAGCTTTAGTAGTGTAGGGACCTTGGTGTCACCCATGGCACGCACCCAGAAGCCAGGTGTGGCATCAGAGCAGGCCTGGCTTTGGTACCTACCCAGCTGTATCCACAGGGATGCATGGAATGCAGTGCCTGACACAGCAGGATCAACACAGCTTTTTATGCTACACAAGAGAAAAATATTGGAAGGAGAACAGTCTGTTGATAAAACCAAACAATTTCTTAAGTGTTAGGTAATACTGTCTTTTTTAACTGAAACTGGAGGATTTGAATTGGCCTTGAGAAATACAAAGCTGGGATTCAGACCTATGTTTTACTCTTTAAACACTGAGTTAACAAGACATAATAAAAATGTGCCATATACAAGATTGTCACAGGTATATGAGATTTTTAGAAAAACAGCAATAAAAATATTCTTTAAGCTGAAAATAAAATCTCTTACCTTTTATATCACGATCTCAGCTTACAGTCACTACATTTCTGCTTATTTTATACAAGTGCATATGGCTATGAAGGTCCGGAGAGAATGAGAATAAAGTGGAATTAACCTGCTGAAAACTGCTTAGAAGTCTTAAGCTGCAACATATAGATGTTCCAATACCATTTAAAAAAACATTCACCTTTCAGTTATTGCTGATTGACAATCTCAAAATATCAACATACAAATATTCAAGAGGAAAAAAAAACTCAGTAAATTTAGAGCAGCAAAGTTTCTTGAACTGGATGTTTCCCAAATACTGTGTTTTCCTATCATTTGGTGATGATTTTAAGAGACACAAAAGCAATCCACTTGACTTTCAAGTTCAGGCCTACCATTTTTGTGCCTCATATCAATGATGTGGGGAAGGGAGAGAGAGAGAGAATATATCATTTGGTTACATTTTGGAAAAAAATATATATTCTATTTTTTTTCTTCTGCCATTTTGCTACATTTCATGTCTGCTGACATGCACAATGGTACAAAGCACTGCTGCTTCAGGAGTGACCATTGCACGGCTCTGTAGCAACTCGGATAGGAAACATGCAAATAGAGCATAGTATTAAAATTCTGAAGGACTTCAGTAGTGAAAGGAAAGGCAGATTTCACTGCTTGAAGCAGCACTCGACCCAGGTTGTGCCTTGCTTTGGTGTTTGGTTCCCCCCCAACACACCAGTCTTTCCCTTCTAGTGTAAAGAAACAACCAGAAGTATATACACATCTATTGCTATGTACCCAAAGAGAGGACTGTGGCTTGGACTAAGTATTGCTTTTCATTACATGGAGCAAAGTTCAAGAAGTGAGAAAAACACTTTAAAAAAGAAAAAAAAAAAGGAAAAAAAGCTCAGATTCCATATCTGAAGTTGAGAAACCTCAAAACGAGCCACGTTTGTTCTTGCTTTTAAGACATGTACAAAATGCCATTTGGAGCCACACAACCTGATGGTTCTAGAAGTCAGAGAAGAAATCTTGAGGGCCCAAGTGAATAATAAAAGGTGCGATGCTGAGAGGCTGGCAATAGGGACTGTCAATGAAAAAACCACCTACAGTGGGAGAAGAGCAGAGAAGCAAAACCTCACGTTAATTTCTGAGACTGGCTGAAGCTAAAGCTCCATTTAAATTTCTCTGCTCTTTCATCTGCAAGTGGAATTTTCATTGTAAAATGGGCACTTTGAATTCTTTGAAGGTATTGAAACATCTAACACTTCCAAGGTTACCACTTTCTAAACAAAGAACTGACAGCTCATTCATATTTTCAGTAAAGCAGAGAAATGTAAAATATGCAGCAAGGGGGCAAGTTTACAATGTGGTTAGTAACTCCCAACAAATGACAAAAAATAAAAAATGACTTCTATAAATCATCTGAAATGACTGCCATCATGTTGGAAAAGAGCATAGCGCCCTTCTTGTCTTTGAAATAAGAACAAGTTTTTGGCTTACAAATGTTCATTGTATAGAATTGGTTCACAGGATATTTTGTTTGAAAATTTACAAAGCTGGGGATTCGGAAAAAAAAAGGAAACTACAAACAGTTGCCAATCAGGGGAACTCCAAAAGAGAGGGGGGGGGAAAAAATGTGTGCAAAGATTCCTTTAATGAATATTTGATTAACAAAAATGGGCTCTGATCAGCCATGCTTTTTCTGCTCCGTGATGGCTTCCTTTCATCCATAGGCCAGCAAAACAGATCAGTGATTTCTGAGCACCTCTCAATTTGGCTCCATCCCCGGCTCCCTGCTCTGTGTGCGACGCTGCCGCGTGGCTGACGCCAGGCTCGCCCCTCCCGGGCCACAATCTGCATTTTATTAAAGTACCACCAACACCACACGGAAGCGAGAGCTACAGCAGGAGGAGAATCATCAAATGGAAACACATTCCTAAGCACAAATACTTAGCTTAAGAATAACAGCTGCAGTTAATTCCCAGGAAAGCAGCTTGTTCTATAAGCCACCCCTTATTCAGCTTCTCTGGTATTGCTTTCCCTCTAAGGGGCTGTGGGGAGGAGAACTTTACGTTGCTTTAAGCATCGCTCTTACACCCTCAACGCAGAGAAAGCTCCCCTTGCCTCAGCAGCAGAGTCTGTTAGAGAACAGGGGATAAAGGCAAATCTTTGGGAGAGCAGGAACTAAAGCCAACCTATGGAAAAGCAACGGGTGAGGGCTGAGGAGAGAGTGCAACCAACAATGCTGCTTATTTGTGGGGTGATACCTTAATAAAGACCACTGGAATCCCTTGTCAGAGCCCACAGCAGTCCACAGTCCATGGAGACTCCAGTCGTGGAGCTGGGGCTTGCCCTGGAATTTCAGACAGGTGCACACACTCCTCAGGGAAAAGAGGATTCTTTGGGTGTGAGCACCAACTCTTAGAATAGTACTGGCCTATGGCTGAAGTGTGTCACTTTTCACAGCAGCACTCAACAAGAACTGGGACAATTAAATAGCAAGTTTTCATGGGGACCTTGTTGCTGCTTTAGATTCTTATAAATGTAAGGGGGAAAAGGAGAACCTTTGGTTTCGTATACAATTGACAACTAAAATGCTTTCTGTAGAAATGGTGGATGGAAAATCAAGGGTGGGCAGACAATCTTAAAAGTGAAGAAGGCCACAAGAACAAGTGCAATTTTTTTTCTCTTTTGTTTTGTAAAAACAGAAAAGAAAGGAAAACAAGCAGCTTTTGAGCTCTAAAGAACCTGATTGTAACATTATTGTCCTTTCTCTGGGCAATACAGGTGTAATGTGTATCCCTGGAATTGTATCCTTCTGTGGGAGCTTCCTTTGTTTAATACTTGTTTCACAGAATGCAGCCTTGTACAGAGACAGACTAATTCCCTTTGTTTCATTTGTTTTTCAGCGTTTTGTGTATGAGTGAAAAGTCTTCTTGGATAATTAAGACTGTGTCTAAAATCACAGTTACAGTATGCTGATCTATAAGGAAACTCAGGTACTGATGCTTAACTATAAAAAATAAGATAAAACAATATTTTAACCCATATCTTACTAAGTTTATTACACACCATAATATTTACAAAGTTAAATGTTAACTGTAAAGTTTCTATCATGTGGGTTTGTTTTTTTTTTTAATTTTTATTTTTGTTTTTTAAAGAACTATGCCCTGCATTTAATAACCCTACAGCAAGTACAGGTCATTAACTGAGTCTGTGTGACTGCATTAGGAAACAGGCAGTACTCTTGTGTTACAACAAAACAGTTTATTTGTGATCAGTGTTTTATATTCTATACATCCTTCACAAATTTAATTTTACATAATCGGATACTTCATTTAAAACGTAAGATTTAAGCTTCTAGTTCTTCCCTATAACAGAAGGCTGGTATAAGTTATTTGAAAATGAGGTAACATTTCACAGAACATTTTTTTCAAGTTTTAGAGAACTAAATTTGCATTTTGTTAAAATCAAAAAGTAGGAAAAAGATGTTTCTTTACAAATGACTTTGCTCAAGTATGTGTTCAAAGAAAACAGGATAAAAAGGCTTTTTTTCTTCTAACATTCTGTACTGTACTGTGTTGTTCAATCAATAGGAATTAGCTTCTGCCATTTGCTAAAAGAATGAGTAGTGGGGAACGGGGTAAGTTGGGAATTTCATAACTGGTAACAGAACCATTCTCTTGGGTAAACCTACAGAGAGAAGAAAGGGAGAGGACTCCAAATAAGTTCAGCAATCCAAGAAAGGCAGATAAGAGCTTACAGTAGTGTTCTCATTAACCTTTTCCAGATCAGTCAGTCAGTGTGATGTCAGGGTGCAGAGTCCCAGAAACAGTAACATTCACCACTTTGCACTATTTCAGACAGACAGTTGTAGCTTAAAGTCTGCTTTATTTTTGTCCTGGTGTTTGGTAAAATTCAAGGAAGTGATATTCTCAAAAGCAGTGCGTGTATTTGGACTTGAAGCTCTATTTCATAATCTTTCTGGTAAGTAATCTCTACTAGCTTGTTCTATGTTGAGGTAATTTCACAGGCCAGTTGCAATTGCAGATATTCTAGACAGGCACTGCTGTGCATAAAATACAACTCACAGGGAAACTGTTCAGCAGTTTTGATCAGCATCCAGGTAGGTCAGCCAAAAATCAAGCACCTACAGTAAATTCTGCATCTGCTTCCTTATTCTGCACTTCCTCTCCTGTGTTGAAGTAGTAAACTGGAAAGATTGATATCTGCCTGATTTAATTATTATTTTAGAGTTCTTGTGGCCTCACAAACTTCTGCACAATTAAACGTTTGTTTGGTTTTTTAATCTTGCCTATTTAAATTCTAGTATTTAACCTATGTATCCATTTAGAAATCACAAAGCAGCAACAGCAGGTATTCCAGAGCACCAGATGATCAAAGTGAAGTTTCCCAACATGCAACAGCTTACAAAGGCAGAGAGACATGTTTACCTTACAGCCAAAAAGCATTATCCCAGAACTTTGCATCACAATCATAAGACATTAAGAACAGAAACTCTTTATGTGAAAAATGGGGGCATCCAATTCCACAATGCTTTGAAGTCAGTGATATGTCACATATACACAGCTAAGTGCTCCCAAAAGAGGCATTATGAGAAAAACCCACAAAACAGAAGGAATGAATGAAAAAGGCAAAAAAAGCTGCAAGGAAAGTTGGTAACAGTTGTATTCCTGCCTTCAGCAGGGAAAGGATTCCTCATGTCACAGTGTGTCACTGCTTGTAAAAATACAGACATGCACATACAACTACTCCTGGTTACAGTCTGACACTGTTGCCTGGACAGAACGAAGGGTTTTTTAAAAAATCCATACCCCAAACTAAATTTCCTTTCATTTTTCCCTGAGAAAACACGTTGCTGTTCCTTGTGTGATGCACCACAAAGGACACACTCCATGGGACAGCCCTGCTGCCAGCCACCCTTCTGTCAGAGCATGGGACCGGTCAGCAGGTCTAAAACTAGAGAGGTTTGCTCCCCTTCTGAGGGCAGAATTCCACACTGAGTGCAGCCTGTGGGCACATTCTCTGTCTTCTTTCAATACAGAACTGGACCAGCTGGGCCCAGTCAGCCAAAGCAAACATATTCAATAAAGCAGCAGCATTTTTCCCCGTTAGAGCTCATACCTCTAGAAAAGTCATGAAATCAACATTTCAAAATATTTTAAACTTTTATAATGGTATCAGGGGAGTTGGTGTCGCTCAAGTTACAGAGATTTGGGAGGAACAAGTATTAGAAATGCTAAAAAGCAAAAGTTTCCCTTATGAAAAACTCCAGGCCTTGAAAGGTGCTGGTCATTTGAGCAGCAGACTGAGCAGTCCCTGCCGTGGGAGAGGCTGGTGGGACAGGTTCTGGTGGGCTCCCGTTGTGTGTGCCAGGCCATATCACTGACTCCAAAGTGCCCTGCTCCCATTGCCACATAAACCTCATTCAAAGGAACCAAAAGGGCCGGTTAGAGGAATGCATTGTTAGTCCAGCATAAAACAAGCCAGTGGGTGGGGAGAAGCCGAGTTAGGAACAACCCTTCCATCACAGCTCTCTGGATATCAGCTCATTTTACAATCTCCATGAAACCAGTGCTTTGCCAGCCTAATAGAACATGTTTCATAGTGAAAAGCATTGTGGCAAACGACAGTGTCCTGGCTGCCTCACAGTCTGATTGCTAAACTACCCCAGAGCCATCCTGGTGTCCCAAGCAGTGGTGTTTTAGCCTGTGGGGGTGGTGGGTGTTTGCCCATAGACTTCAAAGAGTTGACAGCATGAAGGCAGCTTTGTCCACAAGTCGCTTACACTTGGGGACAAATACTTTGCCAATGTCACTGTAATGCCATTTAGCTAAATGTGGGTCAGCAATGCTGAAATAGGCCCTTCGGTAGTCTTTGAATGGAGCACAGATTGGCTGTAAAAAGTAAGGGAACTACTTCGACTGGGTTCCAGTATGAAGGGAACAGGCAATTAGAACAAGCAGTCCTTCCACAGACCAGGCAAAGCAGAGGCAAAAAGCTACTCCAACCAAAAAAGAACCACAAGGTTATGGCATAAAAGTGTTGTTGTTGTCATGGTTTAAGAGCTTTAATATCTCTGAATTTCTGCTTGGACTGCCACACGTGGCTGCCACAGCGGTTTGTGCCCTGTGTGTGAGGTGTGAAGGGGAGGGCTGTACGTACCGTAGGCGGGCGCGGCGGTGCTGTATCCGTACGGAGCTCCGTAGCCTGCGGGGAAACACAGGAGGGAGGGGTCATTCCCTGCACTGCCTGCAGCAGCCACTTTGCACACCTGCACACGGGGAGGGACCCTGGGCCTGCAGCAGGAGCCCAGCAAAAACAAACTCACACCAATATATACAAATATTGCTGAAAACACTGAAAAGTTTCTATGTGGTGGTCGGAAGAACAAGCTAGCAGGGATTTTCTCAGGCCTCGGCATCAAAGAGTTAAAATTCCCTATTTCACTTCCTCAGCAGTTTCATTTCCACTGAATCCCTCAAGTCTGCACTGTAAGTTGGTATGACCCAGACATCCCAGATTTGCTCAAGTGCAGTCTATGCAGAGAACAGTCCTTTTCCTAAATTTCCATTGTAAAGAGGGGAATGCTGGGTGCCTCTGGCAGATGCCACAACCCCCTCAGGAAAGCTCCTGCGAATTTTGCTTTCTCTGCCATTTCTAACACAGTTCACAGAAGACATGTGAACACCTCCACACAAACAGATTGTTTCTCCCCAGAGGGCAGAGTGTGACTCTGGAGTGAGATAAAAAGCAATGCAGGTAACACCAGCATTGGAAACTGCATGTCAGTAGTTCATGGAGGCTTTACAGGGCTTTTTTTTCTGGTGAGGTTGCTTGTGTCATCACAAAAAGCAAGAGGTTTCTGAGAAGACTAGGGAATGGAGAGAAATAAGCTATGAAGGCCAAGGCCAATAAAAACTTAACTACAGCGACTGGGAAATTAAACTTATTTCTGGAATAATTCCACACTGGCAAGAAGCATGCCCCTGGCAGGTTAAAGTGTCTCTTAAATGACTCCTCAGGCAGACAGACAGTTCCAAAAACAATGTTAACAGCCATTAAAAATGAATTACTGGGTTTTAATATTTAAAATGACATGACCATACAGGAACAGTGAAGACGACATGCTGCCAACAGTGCCAGGCAGGAAGGCTCCCAAACAACAGGGCTGTGCTATTAGCACGTGTGAGCTGCTGGAGGGTGTAATTAGAGCTCATGCTGCAATCTGAAAACCTGAGCAGGAGGAATACAAGTGTTATTTTTTTGGAAGCTATTGGATTTGCTTTGACTAAGGCATCTGCAGCATTTCATTCTTTCAAATCTGTGGTTCTTAAAACCAGTGAAAACAATGTCTGAGTTCCTTTGACATGTCACCCACAAACCTCAGACACATTGTAGAGTCACAAAGAAAATGCACTTTGAAAAGTAAAGGGATGGAGAAAGTGACCATTTCATGAACATTTTCTTGAAATGTGAAATGGGAACCAGAAGCCCTTGGATTTCAAAAGGTGTTTCTGCTAATCAGAACAATGCAGTCGGGATGATGACTTCACATCAGCCAGAGTATGAATAGAAATCCTTTTTTTCTTTTGGTCACCATAGAAGCTACTAATAAATTGCTTCCAGGTGGAATTCATGGAGAAAGTTTTTGGGAGCTCAGGGACTCTTGAGCCTGCTGACTTCATGTCCCCAAAGGTTTCTTGGGAAAGGTACTCCTGATGCTAACAGCACATGATCCAGAAGGTTCTTAGGTAGGAAGAGTTTTGGGAATTGTGCCATGGCAGTGAACTATGAAGACAAATCATAAAATAATAAAGCCAGGAAAGCCATAACTGTGTGCTCAGTGCACACAGAACTTTGAGCTGTACACTCATAAAGGATACACAGCTCTCCAGCTCTTTATTTAAATCTACACGAAGTCCTCTGCTTCATCTCAGATAGTTAAAGAAATCACTTGCACAGGTGATTGACACACATGAGAAAGAACATCCCAGCAGACAAAAACGAAGCTATCAGCTACAAGTGTGGTGCCTTACCTGGTGTTATGTATCCAGTAGCAGCAGCTGCCCCAACAAATGCCCCTCGTGTTAAAGCACCTCGTCCTCTGCCTCGAACAGCCTGGACTGCTGCAGAAACAGCTGTATTGACAACCCCTTTAGTCTGCCCAGAGTGACAAAAAATAGCGGTTCAGAGAGTGAAAGCGTTGCTGGAATACAAGGCCACCTGCATTAAATCACCCCCTTGGAGAGGGCTTTGTTCTCATGGCTGATGGGGCAGGCTGGCTGAGCACGGACAGGAGCAGAGCTGTGCCCGAGGATGGCAGGGACACGGCGCTGTCAGTGCCTGCAGAGCCCGGCCCGCTCCCCCCCGGCAGTGCCTTCCTCACTCCGGGCCTTACTGCCCTCGGAGCTGGGCACCACTGAACCCTGCTGCCTCTGACCCTCTCTCTGCTGCCCCCACTCCTTACAGCCTTCCTCTCCTCGACCTCCAGCACTGGTTCTGCATCTCTCTCAGCCTCCTGAACCCACCTAACTGCAGCAGGGCCAGGATTTCACCCCAAAGACAACCAAGCAGCTTGTGACCGCACCAGCCTGTGTTCACCTCGCTTTACCAGAATGCTGCCTGCTCTATCAAAAACCAGCCCAGAGCTGGGATAACAGAATAGTCCAAAAAGCAAGTGACAATTCTTACCTGAGGAAGAATCTTCTTTTTCTTGTTGTTTGCTGCATTAGGCCCAGAAAACAGTTTTTCAAGCGCTGCTAATGCAGCACTTGCTTTTGCTACTTTCTTGTTTGGGCCTGCACCTCTGAACTTCTGCCCATCTACTTCTACCTGAAAATGAAGACATGAGTTCATGCTTAGTATTGATCCACAGGAACACCGTGCTGCACCCACTCAGGTGATGTGCCACCCAGAAAGAATTTCAGTAGGAAAATATCCTGTGTTTTATGTGACAAATGTCTACTGATTCTAGATATGAAACTGCTAAAGGATACCGAGGTGATCCTGGGAACCAGTGCATCACTGATACTGGGAATCTGGAAACTACAAGTGCAACTCAGAGAGGACCAGTATATCTACTGGATACTGAATTTAGCCCATACCCTGCAGTTTGCCTCAACAGGAATCATGCGAGGTTCCCCTCAGGCTCCTCTCATTTCTACCAGTGCCTTATGGACCAGCATCTTTGCCTACACTATACATGCAGTGTGTAAATGGGATGAGCCCTGTGCTTCTTCAGAAACAGCATAAGTAGACGAAGAAATGAGTTTACCCTCTGCTACAGTCACTCCAAATAGCCCCATAGGCCAGCAACAGGAGGTTAAAATCAGGTCACTGACATGGGGTTACCAGGTTTGTTTGCAAAATGTGCAAATCAGGTATTTTTGTCAGACTGTGGATCTTCTACTCCCCTCCTCCTCCTCCTGTTCAGACATGATGTAGTTTGGGGCTGTTAGAAGCCAGTTATAATTCCCACTGTATTTTCCTAAAAGCAGGAAGGATATTCCTTTCCCCAGCTGAATCATCACAGCAGCAGTGAGATACATAAAAACCTCAGAAGTCACCACCACAGATGTGCATTGCAAAAAGCAGAATAGAAAAGCTGTGAGCTGCAGCAGCAGCCACACCATGGATGACCCTCAGCAGCTGCAGCTCTGCTCCGCTCACCTCCATCACAAAGCGCTTGTCGTGGCTTCCCCCCGTCTCCGAGATGAGCTCGTACTTCAGGCCTCTTCTCTTTTCATTGAGCTCCATCACCGGGTTTTTGCCACTTGCTGTGAGTATGGGACCCTGAGTTCTTACCTAGAGAGACATTCAAGGTGTTACTTCCCAGTTTTCCTCTCTTCAAAAGACAGACAAAGCCCTGTATCGAGGGTAACACTGCCCCGGCTGCAGCGACGTGCACTGCCGGCACAGCACAGGGAAGTCTCTGCAGAAGGGCGGGAGGACAAACAACGGTGTCACAGAAGTCACAGCCGTTTCTTTCTGTTGGTGAGGGCTACTGTCCTCATGGCCTGGCCTGGTGCCTGCACAAACTGAACATGACACCAGCTGCACTTGGAATTGCAATCCTGACAGAATCTAAAGCTGAAGGTGGGGCCGTGGTGTCAAGTTCCTTGAAACTGAAGGGTTTCACTCCAAAAGGAGAGGCTGGCCTTCCCAGCCCTGCACACATCCTTCTCTGCTCTCCATCTAATTATGTTCTGGCACTACTGAGCTCTGACTGAAGAAGTCTCACACCCTGAGTCATGTGTTTCAGTAGGAATATCTGTTTGGAAAGCAAGCTAAAGCTGAGATCTCAGCACACCAGCAGATCAGTCTGCAATTGAATTCTCTCAACTATGGGCAGTTGCATTAAAAATACTCTATTTCCCTTTCCCTGGAAGTTTCTCAGTGGACTAAACACATAAGTGGTTTAGCTACCCATGATTACACACTGTCTGGAAATAAAGTGTCTCTCAACTGAAGAAATTAATGTGTTAACATCCTGACAAATAGAAGAACAGGCAAAAAAAAAACCAAAACAAAACCCCAAACCCCACACCTCTCTGCCACTTGTACCTTCAATGCAGTGCTCACCTCTAGGGTAGCGGAGGTGTCAGCTGTGGAATTTCCAGTATTATTATTGCTTGAGATTGAAGACGTTGTTTCATTTTTACCTTCAGTATCTGATTTTTCATCAGAACTTACACACTCCACATCTGCATCAAACCCTGTTGGATATCCCATTGCTTGTAAAACCTACAACACAGGCCCATTAAATGAACTGTGACAGAGGCAGTGGAACAGGAACAAATACAAAGCTGACCACAACACAAAAAACAGTCCACCATACACTTAATAAAGGCAGATTGCTTAGAATTTTAGTTTGCCATTTGAAATGGAGGTATCCATTTCAATGGATATCAGTGGGTAATACAATATCAATGGGGAAAATAATTTCAGGTTTCCAAAAGTGGAATCAACACAAACCAGAATTCTACTCTCAAAGATACTCATGAGCATCATTCATCATCTCAAGAATTCCTTGTAAAATAAGAGATTAAATACACTGTTTAATGACCTTCTAAGGAAATTGTTTCATGCATGATTTCCCCCCCTCTCTGTGTTTATGGACAGATCAAGAGATGGACTGTGGGGCAAACGTGACAAACACTCTTGTGAGACTTAAAGCCTTGTACAAGATGGTACTTCTGGAGCTCAGTGCCTTCAAAAACATCCTCCACGAGCAAGGGCAGCCTCTCCCTTAACCAGCTTCCTGACCCAGCTGCACAGAGCTACCACACACAGGGCCAAAGGAAACTGAAAGGAACCTGAAGCTCTGCTGAAGATTTAGTCCCAAAAACAAAGTCTGCAAGAATCACTGTGTTCCAACCCTGAGCTGAGAAGTGCCTGGGTAACCCTGGGCTCAGCTCCCATGCAGTTGGAGCACATCTGGCTGCGTTTTCAGGGCTTCTACATTTTAAAAAGGTCAGATTAGAAAGTGAAATCATCACATAAGACTGGAAAGGCAGGCTCTGGATCTGCTGAGAAGGGAAAGAAAGAAAAAAAAGCGAGTCTCGACCACACCACCCATTTCCTCTTGGCTCGAATCACGGATGTTTTGATGTGTAAATTTAGAGAAAACAGAGCTGGGTCGGCACCAGCACAGATCTGGCTGACGCAGAGAGGTTCAAGGGCAGAGCAGTCACAGTTTTTCAGGACAAGTGGGTTTTTGGGGCTTTTTTTGTTTGTTTGTTTTTTAAACTGCAGGGAGGGAGGCAAAATAAAAGAAAGAGGCAGAAGGTCTGGAAGGACACACATGCAGAGAACTACTTTTCCTGGAGGAACAACACGTGCCCTTAGATACTTCTGGACACTTTGAACTTGAAAGCACATAGGACAATGGGATTTTCAAAACTGAAATCAAAGGAAAGCACAAAGTTGCCAGATGAAGCTTCTAAAAAGGAAATTCATGTTCAAAACAAAATGAGGCACACAATGACAGATGGGCCTGTTCCTATCAGAAGTGCAGTTCTATTAACAGAGATTCTTTCATAGAATGGTTTAGGTTGGAAAAGATATTTAAGATCATCCAGCCCAACCATTCATTAACCCAGCCCTAAGCCCACCACTAAGCCATGGCCCCAAGCACCACATCTGGTGGATGCTCCCACTGGCTGTTGCAGTCTGTCCTGCTGTCATGTAGAGCACCTACAAGAAGCAACAGCAGGCTGCAGTGTCTGAGTGATACCAGTGTCCTCCTGGAAATGTGACTGGATCCATAATTTACATCGTTTATCCCGGTGCACAGAGGTTCTCTTCAGACAGGAGGACAGGACTCTGTGTTTCCAGGAGCTCCCAAGCCAGGAGTGGACACAGAGAGGGAGAAAGCAGCAGCCATGCCATTTCCAAACCGAAATGAGGAAGGAGTAGAGCAGAACACGACTGAACCCTTCCCATCCAGAACTGCAGCACCACATTCAGTCCACTGAGCTGACCTGCAGAGCCCTGGAAGTTCACCCCCCCCCTAGCACAAAACCAGTGATGCTCTTTGAACCATGCCCAGCTGTGCTTAGAGTACACACAAAGTAGCTCAGTTTAATCCAGATTTTTTTTAATTTTGAGATTGCATATTACTGATTCTAAGCACATTTCATACTCTATCCCAAGATCTGGGGTTAGCAGATTACTTCAGGCTGCCTTACCTTCACTGCCACATGGAGCTTGGCTGTTTTCTTAGAAGGTCCTGATGCTTCATAAGTCGTACCATCAACATCTACAGACATTGTGAAGACTGGGGCATGGACTGGACCAGACTGTGACAGCAGCTTATACTGAAGCCCTGGCCTGATTTGGTTCAGCCTCATCAGAGCATTCATGAGATCTATTGCTTTACTATCTAGTACTAGTACAAGATAGTAGAAGGGGTGGGGGAAGGAGGGGAAAGGAAAATTAACAAAACAAGATGAACAGAAAAATGAAACAGTTTGCATTTCAGTGCCTTCTATCTGTATCAAGGAGCAAAACCACTCCTCAGCCTCTCAAGAGGGTGAGGAGAGCCATAACCCTGTAAGTCTTTAATAAGCTATTCTAATTTGGGGTAATAACTATAATTACCCAGTTTTACATTAACAGCATTCTGTTGCAGCTAGCTGTATTCTTCCTGGCTGCTATAAAAGGAGTGTAACAATTTTATACCTAGTGGGGAACCAGATTCAGAACTGGCATCCAAGTAGCACAATGAAAATAACCCCCAGAATGGCTGGATCCCAGCAATGCCAAGAGACTTGCAGTCTGTGCATATATGCAACACTAACCTTTACAGAGTACACATTTTATTTTTCTTGTGGGAGGTCTTGAGAGACCAACAACTAACTCAAGAAGGGGAAGAATGAAGAGAGTGCAATCTTCACTCAGCAAAGTCACTGCAGTACTTTAAAAAGACCCCAGCACAGGGACATCATCGATAAAATACCTCAGCTTCTCAGGCAACTTCATTTCTAGTGTAACTTGATGGGTAATCCCATTTAAAAATGCAAATCATTCAGTTAGTAAAACATGTCAGGGGAAATTCAGATGCACAGTAAGAGATATGTTTGACATTTCGAATGCGGGGTGATAGAGACAACAATTTTGTTCCAAAGACTTTTTCACATGCTCTACCACACCAACACAGAGAAGCTTTCAAACCAGCTCCCCCTGTACAATAGATCTTTGAAAACAGAATAGAGATGTGCTGCACTTACTTTTCCTCAGATTACGCTTCATCTTTTTATTTGGATCTTTATCGTCCCCGACACTGTCTTCAAATGGTCTCTTCAGAGCAGAGGAGCCTGTACCTAGGGTATAAAGTTCCATGTAATACAGATATGCCATTAGAAAAATAAGGTTCCACAGCAGGAGTCTGATTAGTCCCACACTGTTCCTTGCTTGTTTATAGTGAAAAGAACTCATCCATCAGTCACAGCGTTCTTACTGCTACACGAAAGCCAATACTGGGTTAGTGCTCACGGTACCAGGCCGTGCAGGATGTCTGTGTCCAGTATGAGCTGTGGGATAAGCACTGCAGACCTGCAGCACTCTCAGTCCAAGGCAAGACCTCCAAGAGTATTGCTTTTACAAAAAATACACATGGAATTTTTTCTATTAGATATATATTGTTTTCTAAGTAGAATTCTTGAGTAATTTTTCTTATGGACACTCATTATAATGCTTTTTGACAAGTCTACAGTCTCTCCTTCCCAGCATAAGAATCAAACACTATTTCTGCTCTTTGGATTCCAAAGGACTTCGTGCTTAAAGAAAATAATCAGCTATATTATAGATGTTCTGCCTCTCCTCTTGGTATTTCTAGAGAACAGAACCTCCAGATTTTTTCCTCACAATAAAATATATTTTAAAAATATCACCCCACATATAACAAAGAAAACCCTCTACTTCACATTCACAGCACAGAACTCAGAACTTCACCCATTCTAAATTAACTCCTAGTTTACTGCCCAATTAGTGACTTTAGGAACAAATAATACCTACCTTCTTTGTCAGTTACTGACCAGGAATATTTCTGAAATGACTTATTTGATGGGAGGGGATCCATTTCCAAAACTTTATAGATCTGCCCAAAGGCTGATAATCTGAGGGCGTGCTGGAAGGGGACAGCAGAATACAAGTTACATCACAGCAGGATTTCATCTCTGTCTTCCAAGTTTTTAAGTAAGTCTTTAGACACAAAACCAGTTCTGTGAGAAGACAGCTTTTACAGCTGGCCTCTGCAATGGCTGTGGAAAATGCTAATGTCTACAAACATACAACTCATTAATTTTTGTAACAGAGTGCAGGGTGCACTGACAGGGAGCCCACGCAGGGCTCTGTGCTGGGAGCAGAGTGGGGTGCAGAACCATCCCAGCGCCTTTGCAGGGATGAGGTCTCACACAAGCTCACACACACGTAACTCTTGCACTGCTGAACCACGATTTAACCTTTCCAGGATAGCACACCACAAGAACTGTCAGGACTGCCATGAAAACCAGCCATCCTGGCAGAGAATAAATGGTGCTAACGAGCTGAACTCTCACTGCTGCAGCACACGTAGAGCTCCCTACCTGAGCACTGTGTGTAATGGCTTCTTTTTGCTGCACTGTCATGTACGACAAGGCGTCCGTGGGCTCGCGCTCACAGGGGTCGTGCAGACCCGGGCCCCCTGGCAGGGAGAGGGAACAGGCACAGTGAGAGGAAGCAGCACAGTGTGGAAACAGGGACTGACAGAGCAGCTGAGCACAGCTGCTGCAGAGTGGGCAGCACCCCTTCTCCAGCAGGGACTCAGGCCTCACACAAAGCAAACTGACCCGGCCTTTTACACCTTTGCAGCACTGCCCACACAACTTATCAAGGTAAACACTGAATGTGTGTCTTAACAAGAACTGAAAGCACTAGGTTTGAAAAAAAACCCAACACATAATTTGGACAGGTATGCAGATTTCAATGAATCTGTAGAAACCAGACAGTCATTAAGTTTATTTACTTGCAGCACCTTAATGAGTAGGGGTTAATTTATAAACAAATCTAACATTCCCCATTAACTTCTCCTGCAGTGGCTGTGTCATTGACCCAGTGAATGGCTGACCAACCCTTTGTGTTGCTGGGGTTCACTTGGCCCCTTACCAGGAAGTAGAATTCCAGATGCCAAACACTCCATCACTCGTCGCAACGCTTCCCCAGCGCCCAAAGGTCTATTACAAGTACCTATAGATTTTTCACATATAAGCTCGAGTGGCTAGAAGACATTAAATTATGATTAGTATGGACACAAGGGTAACTGTGACTGCAGTTAAATATGGAGGGGCAGAGGGGAGGAACATTCACATCAGGTTACTTTGTTTTTAATCCACTCCAGGTCTAACAGACAGAGACCCATCCCAGAGGAGGCCCCGTCCTCGTGCAGGGCGCACGTCTTTGTCCCCTGCTCCAAGTGGCCTTTTGAGGACACCAGCAGCTCTCCACTGTCTGCCCAAGAAGTCCAAAGGGAGGAGTGTCTAGAGCCAAGCCAGGTGAGTGTTCTTCTCCTCTCAGAGGGTGTTCAGTTCCACATGAGAGAATCCCACCTCTGGTGCCCTACAGAGAGTTCCTCTCTGGGCAGGCAGAGCAGACCTGCCCTGGGAAAGGGGAACGGCCGCTGGCAGGAGCGGCACTGCCACGGGAGCAGGACAGTTTTGGAAAACCAAACAAGAGGGATTGAAGGCAACACGTGGAATTCTATTGCCAAGCCTCCAGGATGCATGAGGCCCACTGCAGTGTCTCATTCCATGGGATCAGTACGTAGACACATCAGTGTCACAGACTCAAGGACTACTCGCCTTCCCTTTCCTACACAGGGAGCAGTTAATGGGGAGCAAAGGGATGGGGCTGTGAGGAGGAGCCTCATACAAGACACTGCTTTCTCCAGTCCAGACACTGCTACAGCTCTCAGGAGATCTGAGACGTGACCTTGTGGCCTTCAGCTCTTTCTGTACTTACCCAGCCTTTCAGTGGTGCCCATGTGGGGACTCTGTTGCACAAATCCCGCAGAATACGAAGGACAATTACACATGATTTTAGTCCATTTGCCCTGGCCTAAAACAAACAAAATGATTCCAATACACCTGCATAAGCCTGGCCTTCAATTTTGCTTTTCTTTTTTAAATGCACAGAGTCCTGGGATAGATTTTCTTTTTTAAATTATTATTACTTAGTAGTTAATCAGCTTCATGCAAAATAAAAACACTTACATAAAAGTACAACACTTGAATTTAGAGAGACGTATAAAAAAGGCAGCGAAGTGTCAAGATTGCTTTTGTAGCCTCATGACAACTCTGGACCAGCTGACTGTCTCCCTGTCACGTTTGCCCTTGCACAGTACAGCACTGGGTTTGGAATTCTAGACCTTTGCTCTAGGAGGGACTAGTCAGAAATTAAAGAGGCATTCAAATTAAAACTGTCTCAAATTAAACCTCGCAAGGCTACAATAACAACAAGGTAAGAACAAATAGCCAACCTGAAACCATTTGGCGTGCCGCAGAGACGCCAAGGCCTCCAGGCATTTCTGCCTGTCCAATAAGTCCGGAGGATCTTTCATCGCAACATTATCTACTGGTGAAAATGGGATAAAAAGAGACAGATACAATTTGACCAAGGGGTTTCTGTCACAGTACAAAAAGAGCGGCAGCATCTCAATGAGATAATAAGACTCCCAGAATTTAAGTGCACGGTGTTATTTAATTTCAACAAGCCATTAAAGGTAGTAAATGTGCACGTGTGCAACAGAAGCAAAGGCATTCACTCCTTGTAAAATAATAGTCATAATAAAGATGGCCACTGCTACAGACAATCTGGGATCTTATTAAAAATGTAGAACACATTTCAGGGCAGAAAACAGCTCTATAGCACTTCTTGGTTGTTTTGTTTTTTTTTTCTGTTGGGATGTATTGGGCTTTTTTTTCCTCTTCTTTTGCTTCTTTGTGACTTTTATTCCACAAAGGTGGCACAGAATTTCAAAGCTTCTTTGGACAAGAGGAAGATATTCTCAGAGGGTAATAAAAAAAATGTAATAGGTAGAAAGTGAAATTACATCCATGCAATTGTTGAGAATTCCAAAGAAAAACATTGAATATACTTGAAATATTATTGCATGAACAGTACTAGCCAGTATAATTCAAGGAAAGAAATATACAGGAAATGCTAGTACAGTATTTTAGTTTTATTAACTCTTTCATATAACTAGAGCATATGAAAGAGTGTGTTTGGTAACTTCCAGGTCATTAATGTATTCGAGAGGAAATACCCTCTTGTAAAAATCTGCCCAACAGCAACTGAAACCAACAGAGGAAATTCAAAGATGGATTTGAGAGACAAGACACTGATATTTTCTGTGCAGGTTTACACTTTTTTTCCTTCCCCCCCTCTCTCTTTCTATCATCCAGCTTGTAACAAACTGCTTTTAGCATTCACATCTGATTCTGCATTAAGGGGAATTCTCCATCAGACCTTTCTTCCATATTTATTTATTTATTTTAATCCTAAGGAGTTCTTAACATCCAGGTTCTCTGGAAACTATAAATGACAGTCTGCATATCTGTGAAATCAGATGACAAAGATATTAGTTTTAGCTGATGTTGAGAACAACTGGAATAACAAAGTGAATCCATGGCTCAACTAAAACCTTAAATATATTGTTTTCCTAAGAATACACAATTACTTGAAAATATACTCTTTTCATTTTTCATAATGGTCAATTCTCCAGGTCTTGAGAGACCTTTGCAGAACTGAATGAAATACTAATCCATTCCAAACTGAAGACTCTGCTAGATAAGCAAAATCCAGCAAGACATTTAAAATACCAGGACAAGTTAGGAGAAAAAAGCACCATCAGTCTGTAGTACAATTTGTTAGTGTCATCTCCAAGTACCTTTTCCTGGGTTACTTTGAATGGGATTGGCTGCAAAAGCAACTGCATCTTTAATGTTCAAGCTGCCTCTCCTAAGCCATTCCCTGGGAAGGTTACTTTGGTAAAAGCATTTGATGTTATGATGAATAAAAGAGTCCAAAGCCAAAAAACACCCCAGTGTAAAACTGAACAGAACCAGTATCTTGTCTGACAGATGAAGGTTGCAGTTCACAAGTTGCAGCTGCTGATTCAAGTGCTATAAGCTCATTTTCTCACCCCTGTGAACTTCGCAGCAGATATTTGCATTGTTTGTTATTGCCCTCATCAACAGCATTCCAGGACTGGGATTAATCACTCCTCTTGTCTGTTTTCCAAATGAAAGCTGCAAAGTCTCAAAGCACTGGAATTCTTTGAGCACAAAAGGTCACTTTGAAACACAAGATTTGTTCTAAATTTCCTTTGCAGTTTCGTTATTTTCAGGAGTGACATTTTGTGGCACAGGATTACTCAACATCCATCTGGGTAGTTCTGTGAGAAAACTTCACTGCAGACAATATAAACATCTGCTTAAAGCTCAAGTATTGTATCAAACAAGTACTGTCAATGAATGATCAGAATCTCATTTTAAAACGTTAGAAATGGCCAAGGTGTCTGACTGCAAAATCAGTAATTTTTTTGCAATGAACTGGGACTCAGTGTTGCACAAGGCTTTGCTAAGGAGTGTTGCAGCCACTGACAAAGGAAATTAATTTTTCCTTTCAACTCAAACAGAATATGTGTCACCTGTCAATCAGGTGAACCAACAACCTCCTAAGATTTGTCTCAACAATTTAGAGCCATACTTTTTCTTACAGGATTAAGGCTGTTTTCCAAGGCCTAATTTACAAGTATCTTGGAGAATTTTGCCAATTACCAGTTCAGTCCCAGCGTCCTGATGTTGCAATCAGCCAACTTTTGGGTGCAAGATTCTATTAAACAGAAAGATGAAGAGAACAGGCAGTGAAGAGGGCGAGCGGCTTGCAGCAGGCTCCCTTTGGACCCCCTCGGGAGAATGGCATGTTTCTTCATGCTCTGCCAGTCAGGAAAGTGAGACCAAATCAAAATTTTCAAATGGGATTGCAAAGCTTTCCTTTTTTTCTTGTAGTTTTAACAAGGGCAGTGATCCAAGGAGTTTAGTAAAGAGTAAATTCTAAAGCCCTGACGTTAGCTCACGCTATGCAACGCAGAACCAATCCCTCAGGAATTCTCTCCCCACTGCTGTCCACATTCTCTTCACACAGGAGCTGCCAGCTCCATTCATTTGCAGCCATATGAGAAGCCTCATCTTCTCCAGAGAGGGGAGGTCAGGCTGGGGCTTGTTGCCCCTTCAGAGGCACTTGGCCCCTTGGGAGCATCACTGGCCGTGTCCTGCTCCAGGAGCAATGGGATTTCAGCCCCACTTTGGTGAACCAACTTGTTTGTAATGACAGAATTTGTTGTTACTGTATGCTCAGTAACAACAACTGTTTTTCAAGCTACAAGGTTCTGGTCTGGACAGCCCAATTTATATTTGATGCTATGACTAAAAATTCAGCTTCTTAAGAAGTTTAAAATTTACACTGACACAAAATGCAGGAAATTTAGGTGCTTGACTTCTCAAGTCAACATGAGAAAGCAGAGCTTTATGGGTAGCTGTTTGTGATAAACACCAAAATGCACACACACACTGGGCCACTATTTATTTTTGCTAAGGAGCAGCAAAAACAAATAGGACAAACACCACATCTTAAACATGAACACTTTTCCAAAGAGGTGGGGACTGAAGAGAAATCCAGGAATGTTTTTCGATACATTCTGACATCAGGGCATGAAGGCACACACAGCATTCCTACAGAACAATGGGAGCACTGGTAACGAGGGCCGTTGGCCTGACCTGGGTTGTTAGAGGACAGATTAGTGCTAATCCCACCACAGAAACCTTGGTCAGTTTTCCACAGGCTCAGGCAGCCCGGGCCTATCTTACATGGAAGATGAAAGGCAAGTTCAGCAGCACTTTGAGCTCCTTCAGTCAAAAGAATGCACTAAGTGACAGGTTTTTAAAACTGCATAAAAGTGTATTTACACTTTTAAATTGCCATTCTTTAGTGATACTGAAACAGAATGGCAGTGCTTTGGAGATCAAGGTGTTTTCACCAGTTTCTCCAACTATTCTCCCTTAATATTAGACATGAAACTTTTTTTGTCCGAATCTAAGTGATTCTAGTCTAAATATGGTTGGAAAGTTTACAAAAACTGTATCCCTCCCCTTTCAATTTACTTGGTGACATCTGCATAAAGCTTCATATACCTTGAAAAGTAATATGATAAATGTCTCTGTGATGCATCAATGCCAAGGAACCTGGCCTTTAAAATGAGATCCATGACCGTATTCCCTGTCCTCAGCAGCTGTACAGAACAACAGCATATAACCACCTTAGGAGAGGTGGTAACACCATTTTAAGTTTAAAAAATACAGTAGAGACCTTTGAAAGATATTTTAAGATGCTGAAAAAAAACCAGACTACCTGCATTTTAAGTATGAGAAAGCATAAAATTTCCAGTCCTCCCTTAGTTTGAGATGAATTCAGAAGTTGGTAGACTTCACTGGCATAACAGCATCACTTTTTGCAAGAAAATACTTGGGCAGAAGCCTTTTGCAAAATGATCCCTTTGTGGGAATCTCACAAATCTTTCCCCATGAGAATTTGTCCTGCACTTTGTGCTCTCCCATGAACACGGACGAGCTGCAGCAGCTCCAGGGCCGGTCTCAGCATCTTGTGGGAAGTTAAACAACTAAAGCAATATGCAGTTTATTTTTAATGGTGTTGGAAAGAGCGTTGTTGCTAATTTGAGCATAAACAGCCAGTGTAATGAGGGGATCTTTGCCATTCATCTGGTCTGTAAGATTTTCCTGCATTCAGCTGCTGCCAAAGTGTTACATGTCACTTGGAAAGGGATCCTTCCTGCCATTGCCTCCAAGAGAATGAGGATAAACTGACCAACATTTCTCATCCCGGTATCCATGTGGGAGAGGGAGGAAGCAAAGGACTCGTGGCAGGTCTAGAAATGGGAAGAGAGCGACAGGGAGTTCCCTAGCCCACACGGGCCCAGCTGCCTCAGTTGTCATGACAGAGAGTGGCCAGTTGGTCAAAGGTCTGACATCATCCAGTGGCAAAGTTTCTAGGGATAGCTTTGGGAAGCGGAAGCAGAAATTACTGACAAGATTGGAAAAATACAACAGAGTATGGCTACATTTGCTCTTCTCTATTGCTCTGGGTCGGTCTCCAGCCTCACTGGTACTGCCAGTCACCGTTCCTGCAGCACGGGCACGGAAGTGTCGGAGCCCCGGGGAGGGAGAAGGAACGGAAAGGACTAAGGGACAGTTTGCTAGAACTATTTTGCTCTAAGGACATGAGGTACAACGTTCAATTCAGAAGCAAAAGTGCTGTATCACAGCACCGTAACTTCAATTGTATCCCAGTTAGGAAATTCTCAAAGTCAGAAACATACACATCATCAATCCATAAAAACTGAGGGCCAGGATGGCACACTGGCGAGCTTTGCAGAACAGGGCTTTTACATAAAAAGAGAAACATTTTTGAGTTTTTCAAGAAACTATGAACCAATCCCACTTGACTGACTTAATTTGCAAACAAGACTGTGCAGCGCCAGGTGCTCAAAAATTGAACAGCAAGTCTGAAAGAAAGGAGAACTAAGATCTAATTGCATGTCAAAGTTAACAGTGTAGGAATATTGCTTGCAAATGAACACTAGGCTTATTTACATTAAAATAAAGAGACTCTTATCTTTTTAAGGTACAAATAATGTAGTGGCAGTAGCCAGTCTAGTCAATACATGATGCACAATTAAAAACCTACTTCCCAATTAATCCTGTGCTGCACAGTCAGGACATTTAACTAGAACAGTCTTAAAACCAAGTTAAAACGCTCTGTGTACCTCCTTCCTTCTTCTCTGCTTCATCTCGGATGAGAGGGGATGTGAGTATCACCTTCAAAGTGAGCTTGGGCTCCTTTGTGTTATGGATAACAATAGCTGCCTCATTTACATGCTCCTCCACCAGATACTTCTCTTCTGTAAGTTTCTGAAAGTCACCAAGAAAGATTTCAAGAATCTCCCAATCAATGGAAAAAGTGCAGAATCTGTCTGTGTTCCTCAACTAATGAGAAGGCTACAAGGCATTGCAGAAACAAAGAAGGCCTTGCCTCCCTCATTAAAAACAATTTAAAACATTTCTTTTGTAGCCAATTCTACAACTGCCTCACAGTTTGCTCCATTAACAGGCATTGTATCTGAGTTCTCTGCAGAGATCTCTCTGCAGGTCTTTCAGGAGCCCTTTGGGACCTCTCTCAACCTCCAGAAGCACAAGGACAGCCACAGATGGCCCAGAGCTACAGCATCCCTTGTGTGTGAGTCTGGTTCAGCGGACCCATGGTTAGCATGGCTATCCTGACTCCTTCCCTGCTGCAGTCTGCTCTCCAGCTCCTTTATTGTTGGGATGAAAATGTAAGCATCTGCTCATTATGAGCCTCAAAGCAGCAAAGCAGAAGCAGTTGATTCTCTGTACCTCACTTGCTCCTTTTGTCCACTAATGGGCCTAAACACTCCTTTACCTCTGGCATCTGATCTCTGCAGAACCTCTGCAGATCCTCTGATCCTCTGCAGAACCTCTCCTTGTCTTCCATGCCCGCAGCAGCTGTAGGATTTCACAAGTCAGAGTCCTCTTCCTTCATCTTTTCTGTAATCCCTTACAGTCCTTCCCCACAGGATCCCACCTGCTTGTCCCTTGAATTTCAGTCTTCACATATTTTAATAACGTCTATTCTCCCATTTTATCTCACTTTTTTTGAAGCACATACTAACTTTTCTTCGCACTTTCAACCTTCCTCATTGCATGCCTCACTACAAACAAAATTTACTTCTTAATACTCAATACATCCCTATCATTTTCAAACAAGTAAAATTTACTCTTTACTACTCAAAAGATCCTTTGCATTTTTAGCTATGGATAGGGTCACATCTCTAGGAACAACATTAGCTCATTAAAACAAGCTCTTTGTGTGAGAAAATGAATGGTGAGAACAAACAGCTGTCAAGAATGGTAAAACACAGGGAGAAAAGCAAATCAGGAGAAAAGCAGGTTGAGTTTGGTTGTGGTTTGGAGAGGGACACTTGCAGTGGAATACTTGAGGGCAGTTCCTTGGCACCAGTGTTCCTGAGTCTGGAAGCTGGACTGATTCCTCAGCCTCAGAACTCTGTCACAGGGTGGGATCCCCAAACAAGCTGCAACTGCTGCCTGCTGGATGCCACCATCAGAATTAAGTAGTCATCAATAAAATGAGTGTGAGCTCATGACTAACATGAGCCAAAATGAGTGACCACCTAAAGGGACACATTGTCACCTCAGCAGCACAGGGGGGTTTATGTGGGAACAGCCCAAGCAAAGCAGCTGCAATGGGGAACTGCAGGTTCAGGCAGGGGACAACAACAGGGACTGAGTCACACACTCGAGCAGGGAAGATTTCTGCAGTTCAGCTCATGTTGGTTGGACAGAGAGCCCAAGCCCACGCTGGGTTAGTTACACACACAAAGGTCAGCTGCCCTCCCAGGGATCTGACAGCACAAATGGGAGGAGGCAACAACAGCAGTAAGAGGTTACATTTTATGAGTAAGAACTTCATGTCACCACATTAAGCATGTCACACACCCCAGATGCTGTCCTAGATTCAAAGTATATTCCTTTATATCACTTGTCTTTCTTCTTGGAACAAATTCCAGCCCTTCCCCAAATAGCCCTTGCAGTGTTACCAGCCATTGTGGGAGGACTGCTCCAAATAAACTCACCTGAATTTGAGCTGGGAGATTGTCTTTAACAATACATAACAAGGTCTTTGTGGGTTTTTCTTTGCACATGAGAACCAGCTCCAGATCCATATCATCTTTTATCAGCAAGCCCTTTGCAACCAAGCCAATTCTCATAACACCACATAACGTCCGACCACCTTGATCCCTGGAAATGAAACAATTTGGGGTAATTAAAATGGGATTTTACTCTCCAGCTACAGTTTAGGGGAATCTTTAAGAGCCACAGTAAAGATCTTTCAAAGAAGCATAGGAACACTTAATTTTTAAGTGCTGAGAAAAAGACTGTGACAAAAGCCAGTTTTGTAGACTAAGGTTGTTTAAAAGCAGGAAGTAAAATGCAAGAAATGCTTCTCTGTCCAGCCAACACCAGCTCTTGTCTCATCCAGTTGTCTCCAAAGCATTTACTGAAGGCTTGGATTATTTTTGTAAAAAAATCAGCATCCATATGGGGCTGAGCTGCTGGCTGGGCTTAAACCATGACAAAAATGGAAGACAATGGAGCCTTACAAAAATTCGTTTGCTGGATTATAAAAACTTCTTTTGTGCACCAAACTGCAGGAGCCCCCAAGCACATGGCTGTCCATTTGCACTGGTGTGTTACAGGGACATGTATTTGCTTAAAACTGCTGAAAGGTTTGTCTGCTAAACACAACTTCACAACATCACAGTAAAATAAACAAAGAAATGGAGAGCAACTGCAGCCCACACTGGGCTTATTGCCATTCCCTGCACTCCCCCCATGTGCTCCCACCTCAGAAAGTTCAAATATATCCCCTTCTTCTCTGAACATCCATCTGCAGCAGACCCAAGGAACACTACAACTCTTATTTCAGAGGAAAGGGGCCATTGAGAGCAGCACAGGGACACGTTGTGAGCTGAGGCTTCACTCACTTGGCAGCGCCTTCTGCAGCTTCCTCCTTGGCTTCCACATCACCCTCACACTTTGTAGACTTGTTCTTTTCATCCATCCAGTCAGAGACATGCTTAAGGGCACATTCTACTGTTGAGACCATGTTCTGGACAGCTTCAAGCTCCTCTGGAGATGGATAAATGGTTGAATGTTTCACCATTACGTGGCGGTCATCGTTAGCAAAAGATCGGATCGATCTCTGTTGGAGTGGGAAACAGGAGGGAAAGAGCACAAAGTTATTGGATTATTGACAGGACATTGCCTGAATGGGAATCCTCCCTGGCAGAGACAGTAATATGTTTTAGGACAACCATTGCTTATAATCATGCAAAAGTGATTTATTTAAATAAATTTTTAATAGAAAAAAGAAAGCAAACACCAATGCAAAAAATCAGCATTAAGCCAGTAAAACATATTTTCATAGTTTTTCTCACTTCTTCCTGCCCTCCCCTACCAAGATTCTCTTGGGGAAGAGGGCATGGTCTGCCTGACTGAGTATAAGAGTGCTGAAGCAGGAGAACACAAAAACCCCAAGTTTCATTACGTGTCTCTGACTTCCCTCTTCATTTCACATGCTTGGTTATTTACATTAAACCTTCAAAGTCAATGAGAAATCATTTAGACTTTGATCTTGCTGAGGGACCTCATGGAGATCTGAGCAGTGAGAAAGAGCACTGGAAGGAAGAGGGGCTGCCCTGCCCTGGGATACCTGCAGGGATTAAGACATTCCTGGGTTTCAGGGATCTGTGTTGGCCTGTGCCAGCCTTCAGCAGGTGGTAGCCCAGAGCAAAGGGAAGAACCAGGGCCCTGATCCCAAGGGTAACCTCGTGTCAGGGGAGGGAGATTCACAACCTGAGCATCCCACGGGAGCAGACTGGGCAAAGCATGTGGAAAGGAGGGCAGGCAAGGAGAGATGATTCCTATTTTGTAAAAGGTGTTGATACTCTCCAAATATAACTGTGCATATTCTGGAAGTGCTGAGTGCAGCCACCTTTCCTCTGTTCATGCCAGGGACATGGAAAAGGCAGACAAATCCCTCACAGCTCTGCTGTGCTGCAGATGAAGTCACAGCCAATACAGACCTGAGAGAGGCTCAGCACAGGGATTTACACAGGCATGAATGAAGATAAGAATAAACTGGTAAGAGACTGAAATTTTTGTTAGAAATATTCAAATGAATAGGAAGAGATTAGAGTGCTAATTAAAAAAAGTCTGCAATGAAACTCAGAGTCCTGAGTGGTACTGCTGAGGGAGGTGAACTTCAGTGACTGGGTAACACATGCTAGGAGGTTTTGGGTTTGCCACAGACTATTCAGGTGAGACTTTTTTGATCTAAACAGTGCCCCAGACCAGCTGTGACCGCAGCACAGACCTGTGGCAAGAGCAGCAATAAGTCTTGGTCTCTATAGACACATCAGTCAGTGCTGAAAACCTCCTGAAAGCCTCCCAGCACCTGGAATCACCAGCCAAAACCCTCTGTTCCTCCTACCCGTTAAGCACCCTAATTAGGTTTCATTTTCACCCCTACTTCATGGGTTTTGCCATTCCTACCGACACAAAAGGCCTTTGAAGGGCCTCAGAGGCCTCTGGGCTGGATCCTTATTAAGAAGTGCCCACGAGTTGCTGGTTTATTGCACTCCCTGTGTCTCTTCCATTGAAGGTCGTGACATCGTTCCCTGCCTAATTTTGGTGTTCCTACCCGGATGGGCAGTTTGGGCAGTAACAATGCACCCATCCGGGCTGCTTTCATCCCCTGTCCTTTGGCAGGCTGCAAAATGCTTCCAGGAGGTCCCTCTTGTGGTTATCCACACCATGGATACAGCGGGAGCTGCAGGGAAACTGCCGAGCTGCATTTAACAACTCACCCACCATCTCTTACCTTATGAAATGTCAATTACAACAGTGAAACAGAAACAAATTGGTAACTCCTACATTATGAGACACATGGGCTTTTTTCTAATGAAGAGAGACTGATAAGATCACTTCCTCATTACAAGTCAGGCCAAAAAGAATGACAAAGTAGGACACTATTGAAAGTAAAACACATTATCAACTCAGCTTTGCAAAGTATTCTTTCTCCCTTTTGCTCTGTAACTGGTCAAAGTTCTTGCTTTAGGTCTTTTTTTAAAATACAAATAGAAACACACAGCCTACCAGCAGCACCCAGCCACACAAGCATTAGCAGCTGTATTTAAAACTTAATTGCATTTATTCTCATTTCCATTCTCTCAGTAATAACCTTAGAGGCATTAAAAATATATAAACATGCTTAAACTGCTCTCCACAGGTATTTTTCAGGAACTGAGTAGGTTTATTGCCTTTTTGTGAACACATTTTCAGAATCTTACCATTGCAATACTTCATACTTGCACACCTTTACAAATCCCACATCTCAGGCAATTCTAATTTGCAGCCAAACCCAGGCAGATGAGAAGTGACTCCTCTCCTGAACAATGCACACCAGGTGTTATTTGGCTACACACATTTCATCTGCACTATTCCAGCCTGCACAGAGGCACGTTCAGTCACACACACAGATGTGAATAACCAAAACTTGCTTTTGTGAGGTGGAGGTGGGAGGGGAATGGGAGCATTTGGTGATGAAATCTGCAAGTTCAAGGTCACTGATGCTGTTTGCTCCAGCCTGCTAATGCCAGTTTTATTAGAAAACCTTATGAGCATCCCCTTCGTTCGTATTTAATAATTCATGTACTGCAGGCTCACAGGAACACTCACTGGCTTTAAGAGGCTGACAATACATCAAACCTCACTTGCTTTGCTCAAAGCACACAGTACCATCTCTCACTTAGTGCAAGGTCAGAAATTCCCCTTCCTGGGGTTTGATCAGGCCCCGTGCAAGACTGGCAGTGGCAAACACTTTGATGCACCCCCGTGAAAGACAGCAAATACCTACCATGGTTTGTAGTGTTTCAGCTCTCTCTCCCTCCCTTTCTCCTTTTCCCTCCTCCTTGGTGTCTTTGCTAAGCACTGTTTTGCCTGACAGAACCTCTTCATAAGCCTCTCAGTCCCTTGACAGCTCAAGAGTTCATACAGCCAAGGTGCTCTGGGAGTCACTTTCTCTAATTCACCTGTAAAAAGAGAGAAACAACTTGAAACCAGCAGCAAGGGCGTGTTGATTCCAGAAGGGCTGGATGCAGCACATGGAGTCAAAGCTCTGATCAGAGCACACCAGCTTCCAGATGGGACAGTCACTGATCCATTTCTATCTGAACAAACAGATGTCACTGTGGAAAGCAACTTTTTGTGATGTGCCCACACATATGTAATGGCTTTCCCATGCCAGTTAGAGCTGATCCCAGGGAGGTTTGTCAGCCACCTGGCAAGCCCATTTCTGGGATGAGGAAGGCAGGAAATCCAGCATGGTAAACATGCTCTCAGTGAAACCAGCTCAAGAAGCCTCAATTTGTGTGTCACATGCACATGAGGAATCAAACACACTATATTTAATTACCAAAAAGGAATTCTCTGTAGAAACCCCCAGTTCAGCCCTCGATCCTGTGTCAGATGCTGCACAAGGACCAAGGCTTCAGTTTGCAATAACTGCAAGTTGTTATTTAAAGACAGACAAGCACATTTAACAAACTGCAGACGTCAGACCTGCGAGGAGCTGAAATCACCCACACTGCCTGAGCTGCCCATGCACTGCCTTTCCCAGCACACAGCATGGAAAAGATCCTGCAGGAGCAGCCTTCTTGTACTAAACTGGGAAACAAGCACCAGCACTGGCAGCATAAAACTGCAAAGAAATGCTCAGCGAGAGAGAAGAGCAGAATAACAGAGCAGGTTATGTGAGAGAGGAAAGCATAAGCTCACTGCACAGCAAGACACTCCATTCCTTGCAGAAAATTCCTGTTTTCCTTTCACCACACATATTGTTGCATCAGCTCTCCAGCAACGTTCTGAAGCAATTGGAAACTCAGTCAGTGAATTTGTGCAGATTGACACACACACACAAAAATGTTCTCCTTTCCTCCTGTATGCTGACCCCCCTTCTCCAGCAATACTTTGCATATTGTGTGTCAGAGAAGCCTGACATTGTTAGAGATTAAAAGCATGTTTGGCAACAGCAGAGGGATAGGTGAGATGACTTGAAAGCTGAGGAGATACTTAAACCTGGGATGTGACAGGGAATAATTAAAATGTTGCATCCCACAGAGATTTGAATGTGACAGGGAAAAAGGTGACAACAAATCCTGCTTCCCTATTTCCCTAGTTAAGAAGAAATTCAGCAGGTCTACAGGACCAGTAGCTTCGGCAGCAAGGGCCTGATACTTGTTTGTATCTCACACCACTGAATTGAGGATGTAGAATTGGTTAAAACAAAAAGCAGCCAAACAAGAACACTGTGCAGGGGCCTGTCTGTTCCAGCAGCTGAAGACTGCCAAGGAAGAAACCCCAAGAGAGTTAAGTGCAGTCATACTAAAAATACTTGGGAAAAGCAAGCTAATGAAAACCCTGACTGACCCCCCTTCTCACCACAGAGGCTCTGTGCCCACCAAGGTGTATGGACACACTACCAAATTGCTTCCCAGCAGCAATCAAGGAAGGGGATGTTCCTTCTCTTCAGAGATCCTGAAAGTCAGACAGGGGCAGCAGGGAGGAAAACTAAGCAAAGATCACTGCTTTGGCAGTATTTATTCTGTGAGCTAGTCATAAGCTCCTCCACACTCAACAGCTTTTCACCATCTCTAGAACCAACCAGACTCTTTACAAGGTCATTTTGCTTTTTAATAATATTATTAATAATAATATTAATAATCCGAGTCAGCAGATGGCAAGCTAGAGAGACTTTTATGAGATATGTTTCTAGATAATCTATTTCAAATTATTTCTCTCCAAACTGAATTCCAGCTATCTTCACCTACTCTTCTTCCCTGTCACTCCCACATTTCACATTTTCGGTTTGTTATCTTTTCTGGTAGCTGTAACTTGGCAATTCCAGGCAGAGAGAAGGGCACTGGGATGTGGTGCTGACTTCAGCATATGCCCAGTCCAATGTCTCCAGACTCCAGCAGCACTGCAGCCCGGCCTCCCTCCCAAGACTACTGCAAGCTGTTGCTTATCAGCTCCCACAGGCTGTGGCAAGCAGATGGACAGAGCTGGCTGAGCAAACGCTGGGCCTCAGTACAGGCTGAGCACGCTGCTGTCTGGAGGGCAAGTCTGAGAGGGCCCTCAGGAGCTCTGCACACACACCCTCCTCAGGGGCAGCTCTGCAAACACACCTTCCTCAGGGGCACCTCTGCACACACACCCTCCTGGGGGGCACCTCTGCACACACACCCTCCTGGGGGGCACCTCTGCATGTGCTCTGCAAACACAAGCTCCTCAGGGACAGCTCTGCACACACACCCTCCTCAGGGGCACCTCTGCACACACACCCTCCTGGGGGGCACCTCTGCATGTGCCTGGTGCTTGGAGCTGGTCTTGGCAAAGCCCAAACAGACTGGAAACACGTCCCACACCTGCAGTGGGGTGAATCTTTGCTGGACTGATTGAAAACACCAACACCTCTCCATACCCTGCCCTAGCAGGCAGTGTCCTGTTTTCTTGTCTTCGAGACAGGTTCAGTTTTCAGTGACAAGTAAGAGTTGGTGGATGAAGGTATTTACGAGCTCTGTTTTACCTGCCTGTTTTCTCAGCAGTGCATGGCCAAAGTCAGGGCACAGCCAGCTGAATTACAAAGGGATCTTTATTATAAATTTCTGAAAGCTGAAAAAAAAATGCTGAAAATTGAGTTGAAGCTGATACATGATGTCTTCCAAGTCATTAACATCCTACGAATATTTCAGAAACACGCATAGGAGTGAAACCCTAATTTAGTTCAGACTTTGAGAGAACATTTTCAACAAAAGCACTAAACAGGAGGGAGTTTACTATAAAAGTGCAGACACAATATACAGAATAAAGTACATTTGACAGCACACAGAATTAAATTAAGGAAAACCAAAATCAAATCTGCTCCAACCATATGGACTAAGGCAGCATAACATAGCTCAGCACCAAATACATCAGAAAGCATTATGTGAAGTGAGCAGCAATTCCATAAATCCACCAGCCTCATTCCACTACCAGATTATAGCAGGATATTTGTTCCTGCATCCTCAGGGAAGCAACAGCTGATGCCCAGACTAAAAAGCACAGTATTTAAATGTGTGTCTGGCTTACCCAGGGGCTGCCACCCACATTTGCAAGAAAAGTTGTACAGGAAGCTCCTTGCACCACTAAGACCTTGGTGACCTTGAAAAAGTCACTTCTCCTCTGCATCATGTGCCCCTAAAGTGTAAAACAAAAGTAAATAATCTCTGTCTCCAAACCAGGTCACGGCGGAGCCGAGCAGAGCCTGCAGTGTGGTTTAAAATCACTGGGAATTTGACACATTAGAAATGTTATTAAAACACCATGACAGTGTAGCAACGTTTCCATTAAACATCCCATCCTTCACAGAGGAAGTTTATGCTTTGGCTCAAGACAAACGAAAAGAATTTTAGATGAGGCTTTTGTTGTAGGAGATGTTCCTGCAGCTGCATTCCCAAGGGACAGACACTTGAACAGCCAGGGCTGGTGAATATGCTCAGCTACCTTTGAGTGCCTGTGAACAGAGAAGTGAAAAGGCAGGAGAAACAGGTACTTGCATTCCATGGGGACTGAAGGGCCAGAATCAGGGAGCTCTGAGCCTCTGCAGAGGAGATGTGAAGTGTGTGTGGCACCCCAGTCTCCTTGCACAGCGTTACTGGTGCAGCAGAGGAGAGGAAATGGGGGTCACTGGTTTGGGCACCAGTGCTCCAAACCCCTCGCTTCAGTGAGCTGCTCTTCAGGCTCCTGGCCAGGCCAAGTAGAACACCATGAAAATTGGTTTTCAGTGCTCCATCCAGAAGGCACATGCTAACAATACTCAGCTGCAGCATTAAAAACACCCCGCACCTTCCTGATCTACTCTGACACCAGGATCTGCCCCTGGGAACTGCAGTTTAATGTGCACCACCCCAAGAGCAGCCAGACTTTATATTGACAGAGCAGCAAGAACAACAGAGGTTGCTAATAACAAACCAATGAGTACCTAACACAGCCCGGGGTGTATCACACACAGTAATAGAAATAACTGGAATTTATAACATTTTTTGTTACCTTCAAAAGTCAGAATGAGAGGCTTGCAACTTCAAATCGAAAGTTTATTTTAGCCTCTGCTTTGCATTCAGGAGACAGGTAATTTTTCATCACACCACACAAAGTGCTGCTGAAAATACGTTGTGTTTTTCTGCAGTATAATTTTATTGCTGGCCTTCTGCCAAGAGTCTTTCTGGCAGCATCTCCCACAGTTGGAAACTGTGTATCTGGGTCAGAAAAGACAAGCCGCTTTTCAGAACAGCTCAATACATTTGGCAGAGATGCTGATATTGTAATTGAACTCTTTCAGCAACTCTCTTTATGATGTACCCAGACACCAAACAAAACAAGATCTGCAGCGTTGATTACTGTCAAAATAACTGACAGAGAAATATCAAAATAGTTTTCCCTCATGTTAAAAGTATCAACAAACCAGGGGGAACAGATAAGAAATAAAATTCATGAGGATTCAGAGAGGAGCAGAGAGGGCAGAGAAATCTGCAAAATATGACTGACCTGTGCCTTGTGCAGATATTCACTCTTTAAAATCCCAGCTCCTTGTATGGAACTTCCTTCTTCCCCACCACAGGAAGAGAAATCCTGGCCACTCACAGCCCCAGTAGCATTCTGGAAAGCAGTGCCCCATAGCACTGGGATACAAATTTAACAAGCCTCAGACTGCTTCCAGCAGTATGCTCAGCATCCAATTTCACCTGGAGACCGTGTATTCATAGGAGTTTTATTATTTTCCATGTAATGCATTTCCTGGCAAAGTTGCATCTGGGATAGCCTTTAGAAGGCTGGAATTTTCCATCCAAATGAATAATTACAAAGCAACACTATAGTTAGAAGCTGAAAAGGTACTTCCTCTGGCAAACTCTTACACTTCATACAACAAATACTGGCATCTGGGATTACTCCTGCCTGTTCAGTTCTTGTAATATTTCAAATAAAGGCTCCTGTGCACGGAGATCTCTTGGGAGCAGCCCTGGCAGGCAGCCCCCAGACCCAGCTTTAAGTGCCAAAGACAGGGCAGGCACATGCTTGATCACCAGATCTGGAAGCACAGCACCTGTAACCATCAGGAGAGAGGAGTCAAAGTCACCTTCCAGGATCCAGAGCTCTGCCAGTGCTCCCAGGGCAAGGCAAACAGCTGCCCCCTTGTCAGCGTGGAGGAGGCCACTGCAAGAGCTCCTGGAGAGAATCCATCTGTGCCCAGGCACAGATGCAGAACTTGGGGACCCTTGGGTCAAAGATGCTACTGAAAAATCAGTGAACACATTGATTCCCTTCTAGGCTGTGGAGTAAGGAATGAAAAAAGAGCCAGAAGAAATCACATTGGTACAGTCATTAAAGAAATTGAAGAATCAAAGACAAGCAATTGCTTAATCTAAATTAATGTATTAAGGTAAAGGAAACAGGGATGTGCAGAGTATAGCTCATATTTTTAGCTCCTGGAAAGGTGGTGAAAAGATGGTCTAAGGGGAAATCATTACCAGCCTAACAGGAAGGTTAAAAAAGGAACAACAGAGGCACCATGTGAGCACATATGCAATCATTTGAAGAAAAAAATGCTCTATTTTAGATAAAATCACACCATCCGGTCTCAAAAAGAAATATACATTAGTAGAAATAACTGCAGCTATTGAACTGTAACGTGTAAGAAAGAGAACAGTTTTGGACAGAATATAAATCCTTCTCCCTTGGGTTTGAACCTGCTGCTGACTACTGAGGACAGGAAGGTGCATCATCCCACTCACCAGGGGGTTTGCAGAACAGCACACCTGCTGCACACCTCCAGCTGTTTCTGACATAGATCTCCCTCCAGATTTTGGTCTGGCTTCACATTCCCTGAAACCTGCACAGCCCCCAGCACAGCCAGGGCTACAGGGAGTCTCTAACGAAATCATTTTGAAATTGCCTTCACCTCTTGGTTTGGGTGTCAAGGTGCAAGACTGACTAGAGACAGATCAAGTGCAGAAAGTTTTAAAAACTGGCTGTTGACACTTAAATAACAAATTGACACATGAACAGTTTAATGTTTTTCCTGTTCGATCAGTCAGAAATATTCAAAATTGAGTTGTCTGTAAAACTGAGCACTGCAGAAAACAAACCATCTTAAAGGGTGCATTTCTTGGCAGGTGTCTTCAAAAAATAAAAAGTCACAGATTAGATAGTACATAAATAATGAATAGCAAACTATTCACTTGAGACAAGGCAGAAACCAACACTGGATTCTCAATGTCTTTGAAACACAGAACCGATTCCTGACTTGTGACATCCTAACATTGCATTCCTGCCTTCCTGGCTAAACTGGACAATGGAAAACGAAGCTACTTTGCACTCATAACGTGACATCCACACTCAAAATCATCTGAAATTCTTAACCCAGCCTGAATTCATTTACAGTTGAAGAATTAACTAAATTAATAACAGGATTACATTACACTGAAATGACACTCACCATCTGCAATGTCATTTTCCTAGAGACAGAGCTGGTTTAAGCAAAATTCTGGATCTATGCCTGAAATGACATCACATTCTCCAAAAGAGAATCACAGTTCTACCTCCTCCACCACACAGGCAGTTTGTGCCATGCTGGGTCCCTGTCCTGCAGCACATCCCAGCACTGAAGCCTTGCAGATCTCCAGCCTCCCAGAGACTTCCACCTCCCTGGGTTTGTGTCCACTGCCTTTCCCTGCAAGGCTTCCCTTCTTCCAGAAAGCACCACGGGAAGCAGCCACAACGTTGAGGAGACTCAGAACAGGGACACTGCTTCCCCAGCACCCTTCAGCTTCACCAAAATAGCTGCAGTGCCCCAGTTTCTGTGCTGCTGTGATTCATATCCCATGGAATGGGGGATGCTGCAGGTGGACCTGAGCTGCAGCCCAGCCACTGCACCAGGATGGGGGCACTGTGGCCAGGGAGGCAAAGGCACCCCTGGAAAGGGCTGCAGAGCATGGCATTCCCTCCCTGTGCTGGCAAGAAAGAAAGCAAAATTGAAACCAAAAGAGAGGCTGGAGCCCAAACTGTCCTGCAATAACACTGGATCTGCCTGTACTGCTGGTTTGCACTTTCCATCAGTTCCATGAGGCAACAGCCAAACACTTTGGCTCTGCTGTCTGTGCCCTGCTCTGCAGCTCAGGCTAATGCATATCCTGGGAATCAGAAGATGAAAGAGAAAAGCAACATGGATTCCAAACCTCTGGTTGCAAACAAGGCCAATTTAGTCATTCTTACAAATAACACAATGCAAATACGTCTTTGACAGTTGTATTTTCCCAATGTTTACATGAAGTTTCAAAGCATTAAGAAGTTTTTAAGAACAAATGCTCTCCTTCTGACTGAAATTTCAGCAACCCTCAATGGTGAAGTTTAAGGAAGTTTCTCCCCAGAATTTCTTCCCTGCTGTCAATTATACAGACCCTGGGTTTTCAGTGTTGCAAACCCACCCCGGTTACCATGCCCAGCTGCCTCTCAGCCAGTTTAAACATTCATGACTCTCCATTGAAATGCATTTTCTAGTATGTCAGTCTTGCTGCCTCAGTGACTTTTTTTTTTTAATTAAAGAGAGAAGATTTAAAAGGATTTGGAAGATCACTAGACTCTCTGAGTATTGTGCAAAAAAGCTCTTGTGCTCCCAGCCAGTGCACATCCTGCATCAGACTTTTGCCACGGTTTAGTTCCACTGTGACTCCTGAACAAGTTCAGGTTAATTTTTTACTTCCAGACTAATTGGCTGTTTTGTCAAAGAACACATTCTCAAAAGTTCTGGATTACTAAATGCTTGAGGTTTTAAGTGTTTTTTCTTGCCATCTCTTGCCCATCCAACCACGTTATTTCAAGTTTGGTTCAATGTCACAACGTGTAATGCCACAGAAAGGTCTGAAACAGAATCTGTAACTACAATCTTGGGCAAACAAAATTTGCTCTTTTGAAACCCTTCAGAACTCAGCAGCAGCCCCCCTCCAACAGAGAGCACTGGCCTCTCTCTCTGGGGAAGGGCACCCTGGCTGCCATCCATTTTCAGCCTCACAACACCATTATTTACTTCAAATGCACGATAACCCTACCAAATGATTTGAATTAGGTTATTTAGGCATGAAAGCTAGCAACAATATCCATCAAAGTAAAACACCACACCAGTGTGAAACAGCAGAGAAAGAACTGCCAGGCTGACATTTGTGACCCAAGCCCACCATTTGCCTTGGACAAGATTTTGCAGTAGAAAGTCCCAGCTTGGCTCAGAGGAAGAGAAAGAACCACAAACATATTTAGAGATTTACAAAATTATAAATAAAAACAAAAGTCCTATTTCCCTGGAAAATCATGAGTCTAAAAATATTTTAAATTGGCTCAATCCAGCATCCTCTTGCCTCAGCAGATCTCCACTGCACGCATGTGCTGTCAGATCTGCCAACTTCACTTGCAAAACTCATCTATTATTCCTCTCTCCAGTTTGCACAGCACAGTACAGCCACGGGAACGAAAAAAAAGATGACTTTAACAGGGACCATCAGTGGTGGAAATGCTCAGTTTGCAGACCACAAGCTAGGTTGCAAAATTAATTTCTCATTGTAAGCTTTATCTGTCAGTCTTATCCTTAGGAACATCCCAAGATTAGTAATGAATTCCACAGACTTTGTTTGCTTATGTTGTCATTGAAATTTTTAAAAAATTAGTTAAAGTAGGTGGCTGTAATACTGTATTCTCCAGAATCTTTGGAGAACACAACTGTGCTAAGTAATTGATCTCTAATTTGAAAATTTACATTCAATCGTTTTTTATCTTTTGAATTTCAAATAAAATCTGGGGGGAGAAAGAGGAGCTCTCAGGATAAATGTGCCAATCCCAGGTGGATGGGCATTTTTAAGACCATAGACACAACTCTCCTGGTTTGGTCTCTTTCTTTACATTTCCTACAGGGCTATGAATTAGCTTAATTTCTCTTTATAGATATTGATATCATCTCCATTGTGCCACTCACAAGAGCACAAAAGACCCTTCCAGCTCTTCATTTGTGTAAGAAACTTTCTGCGTCTTTGCATTCTCCACGAGATGTCACAGCCCGTGCTCCCCTCAGCAGCAAATCTCTGAACAGCAAACCAGGATCAACAGAGCATCTGGGAGGGAACACACTTGCCAGGAGCCACAGGAAGCGCTGGGAGAGGGTTTGGGCAGGTCAGTTCCACAGCAGCCAGGCTGGGCACAGCAGGGTGACAGCAGCTGCTGCCAGAGCCCAGCTTCTCCAGGAGGAACAAACAGCCTGGGCAACCCGGGCCAGCCTTGCAGGTGCCCTCAGCTTTGCAGGGACATCAGTTCACCACCACAGAACTCTCTCCCCAAAGCTCCCTTCATATGCTAGAGTTGCTAAAAGTAACACCTGAAATGACTGTCAGGGGAAAGACTACAGAAAAGCAATGGATTTTAGTTTATTCTGGGCCATTAACTGCAGTTTGTGTCTGGCCACTCCAGCTGCCCCCATAACGGGAAGCCTGCTGTTCCTAAAAGCAACACTGATGGGGTTTATTTTATTGCTCAGAAGAAGCCACAGCCTGTCAGGTAGGAGAGTGCACAGTTCTGGATGCAGAGGCAGGATCAAAACCAGGATCAGAAAGCAGCTACCACCCAGACTGAGAGTGTTCTCCTCAGGTGGGCAGTGGGACAGAAACCCTTTCATCCCTCAGTGCAGATCAGAGTGTAAATGCTTTTATTGCCTGCTTAGCCACCCGTGGAAATCTGTGTCCATGTCAACACCATCCTTACACTGAGCTCTGCTCTTGCCAGCATAAAAAACCTGCCTGGTTTTCAGTCCAAAACTATACTTTTAGTGATACAAGAATGTCAGATTGTAATGCCATCGATCTATCTTATTCCACAGTTCAAACAAAATTCATCTCTATAACCTGACACTTGTGTTAGTGAAAAAACCCTCTTTAAAAAAAAAAGTACAGAAATGCTTTGTACACTGAAAGAGCACTTGGTTCTGCTGGTTTTATGAGTCCCTCACTTTGCACAGCTCCTGTGTTGTGGAAACAAAAGTCCTTGTACTGGGCCTTCTCAGTGACATTTGCAAACTCCTACTTGCTGTAACAGGGTGTTCAGACACAGTTCTTACTGGCCTGGGAAAGTTAGTTCATTATTTATTAACAGCAAAAAGACATTAAAGAAAACAATAGCAAGGTAAAAGCACATTCATGCAAAGGTTTGTTGCTTTTTTTGATAGAAACAAAAAGTAATTAAACTTAGCTAACACTTTTTCACTGAGCATTTTGCTCTAAAGCATTTTGAACTCACATGCTGCAGGACCAGGAGCAGAACAGCAGCACCACCAGTGCAGCACTGCCAACACAAGGAAAGGCTGTCCCTGAAATTCAGTGGACAAATATTACCAGACAATTTCCTGCTTTACCAACACAAAATCCAGAAGTTATATTTAGAAGGACAATTTCTGCAGACGCTCAGATGTTTCTGTTCTAAATTTTCTAGAAATTGCAAATTAGAACTTGGCAGACTTTAAAGTAACCCAGCACGTGTCTTGTGCAATCCAAATCATGGTCTGTCCTATTACTCTGCAAAACTGTTAGGGGAAAAAAAAAATCATGCCTTTCACCACATGGTTTCAGACAAATGACAGAGACATTCCATTTATCTCTGTGCTGAGAACGAAACTTAAGTACTGTTTTTCCCTCTTGGAATATTGCCATGAAAGTTAGAAGCTAATAGAGGAACCAGTGTTATCCCCACTGAAGGATAAGCACAGTTTGGTGAATAACACCATTTACAGAACTGCAGTGCAAGTGGTTGTGGCCATTTTTTTCCATTTACCATGGGAAGAATATATTGCATTTCTAGACTGATCTGCTTCTTCAATACTGCAATGAGATATCAAAGCATGCAGGTGTCACCAAGGTGCTTTGTGCAACTGGCAAACCCTGCAAAACTTCTGCAGCCACTCAAAAGATAAAGTGTTTTTTTCAACACCACAAACAGTAAATTGAATGAAGCAGCTCACAGATGACCAACTGAAGAAATCTGGGAAACGACTTCTCTATTTCCTGGTAACCAGAGAGCACTGCCCACCCTGCCCTTGCTAACCTGGGGAGATGGCAACCTCCATGCTGGAATGTGCAAGAGACTGAAAAAACATTGCTCAGTCTCTTCTATTTTGATTGCAGTTATCAAGTTTCAATGTACTTTTATTAGCAAAAAAACCAAATTCAGACCTTAGGTACACACACAAGAATTTCACAACACTGCAATCATCACTGCTGCAATTGCTGTGATAGGTGTAAATGTTGTTCTGTTTGCTTGGAGAAGAGACCCCACTGCCTAAAATTCCAGTGACTTGCCCAACACCGCAGAAACTCAGTGGCAGGACTTGGAACAGTAATTGGTTTTCCATTTACTGCACACACCAAGCATGGAGCATCATCTCCCCCCTCCTAGCTGTCTACCCTCTCCTTGGGCTTCATCAGTTTAATCTGACCAGACACTGCATTCCTGGCTGCTTCTGCTCTTCAGTCTCTCGTGCAGGACCAAGGTTCCTCACAGGTGAGCCTGGCAGAGTGTCACAGGAAATGCTTGACAACAATTACCTGGCCATTCATGAGATTCAAATTAGCAATTCAATATCTGAATATGGGATGATTAAACTCAGGAACCTAATTCACAATGTGTCCTACTTTCAGGCATCAAATTTTTTGAGCACTGTGCTCTTTTGAAAGTCAAACTGACGAGGACTCAGGAACCTTATGTCTTTTTCAAAGGAGGACAATGGAGCCCCTCTTTTGTCAGGCAGCAGGACACACACAGGCTGTTCTCAGGAAGAACAGGAGCCAAAAAAACAAGAACACTTCAGAGCACTAGCAAGGGACCTGAGCCATTCTGCAAGGTAAGGAGAAGCTTTGCAGCCCTGCTCAGTAAAGCAGCCAGCTCCTCAGCACTGAGCAGCTCACTCTGCACACCAAATTCTAGCATTTTGTTTGGCTTTGAAGAAAAAACCCAAAGGCTCTCTTTGCCACTTGGTTTTTCTAAAGCTCCAACTGACACAGGAGAAGGCTGTGGAGGATGAGGGAGTTTATTCTTCTCTCTCTCTTAAAAAAACAAACAAAAGGATCAACCAGTCAAACCCCAGCCTTCACACTAGATATTAAGTGACCATCTAACACACCCCCAAACAAATGTAAAGGATGGAGGCTCTGAGAGCATCTCTCTCACAAATCAGAAGAGGCATTGGGAACTCCCAGATGACCAGGAGTGCACGTCATTGCTTCCCCTGCCTGCACCCAATCACAGCCCTCAAACAAGATCTCTTCAGTCTGCTCCACACTGAGCTCCAGCTATCCAACAACAGTTTATAATTCCTGTGAGTTCATTCAGGATGGCTACTTTGATCTTTTCAGGAGATATTTCAAACTTTTCTGGAATACTGGAAAGGACCTACCTCCATCACCTACTCCAACTGTAAACACAAGAGGAGGAGCACAAATAATGAAAGCAGAGCAAGGAAAAGAAAGAAGAAGGGAAGTACAGTAAATCCTGACCTCCTCAGCTCTCTGCCAAAATTCAGTCTTCTATAGACTGTGCATGAGCCTTGCTTCTGTGCTGTGTGATGAGGGCAAAGAGAACTCATTGAGACAAGGTGCACCTGCTAAAGCTGGCACTAAAACCAGGCAGCTACTCAAATCAGTGGTGGCCAGCATCAACAGACAGCAAGGCTTTGTTCTTCTGGCACAAGAGGGCTCCTTTACTGCGAGTACCACATACAGATCAAACATTTATAAGCAGAAGAAGCAAGCCAAGGAATTTGTATTAAAATAAAGATTGCGGATGGCAGCGTGAAAGGAAACGGGGAATGACCAGCGAGTCCCACGCCCAGCCAAGCTCTCCCCGAGCACTCCTTCCTCTGAAGGAGAACTGCAAGGAGACAGCCTGAGCCAACAGTTTCTACAGCAACTGCAGAAGCACCAGTTCAATGATATTCAAACCCTGCAGTAACTGCAGAAGCATCAGTAAATGGATACTCCAGAAGGAACATTTGACAGTTTCGCCTGGACTCCCTCTGCCTCCCTGGGTGATCCATTGATCCCAATCAACTCAGTTCAACTGTGGAGCTGCCCACTTCTCTGCAAACACTTCTGAATCCTCTTTACCCTTAGCTTTCTTTCAGCACACTTGCTCCCCTTCAAAACTTCACAGACCAGCCAGCAGAGGAAGTTTTGTAGACGCAGTGCTGGAAGGATAAGTGTCCTCATCATGCAGGGGAGAGCCCAAGGCATTTGTGTGGTGCTGCTGCAACTCCTCAGCGAGGGTGGAATGCTGTTATGACAGTGGCACTGGGCTTGTGCTGCACCACTAAGAGAACACTTGGAAACACAGGAACCAAAACAGAGGCTGCTTACCACCCAACTGCACAAAAGAGCAGATCCATTTGTAACGTGGCTATTTTAACACCAATGCAGAAGCCATATTAAGGAACACAAAATATTGCACCTATGCACTTGCTAAGTTCTCACCTAAGAGTTGTCATTTACTGAGGGATGTTTAGGGCAGGACATTTCTCATTCCCCTTTTAAGAATCTGCTGTAATAAATCACAGCATCTCAACAGTCACAGCTTCATCAGTTCCATATTGCAAGAGTTTTTCTTTAACTTGCTTTGGATCCCACTGAAACTTGGCATGAAGCTGAGGCTGCTGACCCACAGCAAGAAGTTAAACAAAATTGCTCGTTTGTTTTTAAAAGGGTCAGGAAGTTTCCAGTTTCAGGCTCCTCAGTGTTTGGCATGGAAGGGAACAGTATCCACAGTCACAACCCAGGGACATTCAGTATTCAACCCCTCTGCAAAGAATGGGCTTGATCAGAGACCTGTCAAAGATGCACTTTGTGAACTGCTCTCTTTCATTGGTTTATTACATAAGGCCACATCCACCAAAGCAGATCTTTGGTCAAGAGTTCACTACTTATATAACACTGAGTCCCAACAGCCTGCTTTAAACAATATCCTTTGTCTCCTGGGCTAACAAAAGGAAAATGACTGAATTCCCCCCAAAGATACAGCAGACCATATGGTAATACTCTGTAAAAGACAGCCTCAATCCCACACTCATGGTAGTAGAGAAGAAACATAAAGACAAAAATATTTTGTTTTTCTCTTCATGCCTTTTATCATGATTGATCCAGATAGCACCACCACTATTGTGACCATGACAGCTGTTATTTCTAAAATATGAAGTACTAGGAAATCTAAAGTGAAAAAGCATCTTGTAAGTTGCTAAAGTATAAGCATGCAAAGATGACTTCTAGACCAAATTCATTCCTCAGCAGGCTAGTTTTGAAGGAATAAAGACAACAGTTCCAGACAACCAAGTTTTAATACAAATTAAAATTAAAAAGTTATTTATGTAGCAACTATGAACAGTGCCAGGTTCCACAAAATTTGCTAAGACTGAAAATTCAACCAAATTTTTTAAATTGTCAAAAACCCCCCCAGTTACAGGAGGTTCTTATGTGCCTCCAAGGTGGGAGTCATGATTCTTTTCTCTTACACAAATTTAGACAACTGTGTTCTCTCTTCAGCCTTCTGGCCATCTGTAGAGATGAGGAGGTGTGTACAGATGTGGGCTCAGAGCAGAACAAGCTACTTCTCTGAGCTCATATTTTTGGCAGTCACCAATTTCACCCTCACCCACCAGAAGCAAAGAAGTTATCAGCTTTGTCTCCCCCCCTCCCCTTTCCCAGTGTTTGCCTTTCTTCCTGGCTTTTCTAGAACACTTGTCACCATATTTACCAGAGGACATTTATTACTGGTTTTAAAATAACAGTTTTTGTAAGACAGGGAAACATTCCAGATCTTTAGAGAGAGAACTTCAGACACAAAGAAATGAAACTGTGTGGTAAGTCAGCAGCAGAACCTGAAAAGGGGCCAAATGCTCCCCTAATCAATACTTGCAGGTTAATCACCAGACATTCTTCACTGGAACACAGTGTTGCTCAGTTTTGAAGGGTTTTACCCACAGGGCTTTTTACCAGTTTCCAGTTTTGGAAGGAGTGCTCCCAGCTCTCCTGGGCCTGGCCCCAGTGCCCATCCCAGCCCTGCTTACCACACACTGCAGGTCAGGCCCAGGGATGCTCTGTAAGGTCACCCAAATGGCACAGCTGAGCACTTTAAAGCAACAGATTAAGTCTCTGCATGATTGAAGACTTGGACAGCATGACTGGGTAACCAAAGAAGCCCTAATCTATTTGCCAAGTCCAATTACCCAGACATCGAATCAAGAGATCATGGAGCATTAGAACATGGAGTAACTGCTCACCAAACAGTTTTAGCTCTGAAAAGATGACAGTCACTAAGAATCTGTGACATTGAAAAGGCATCCTTCAAAGCAGAGGTGGGGAGCAATCAGTTCTTGGGCATTTATGTTCTCCTCTCATCTTCTGTTGAGCTAAACCAGCTACCAGAGTAAAGGGGAAGAGACTGAAAGAGCAGCAGAAGTCCAAATGTTCTGAACCTCTGTACCTATGCATTTACAAATTCTGTAAGATATCTGAGATTACATCTGAGATCTCATTTCTCAGCTTAGCAGTGCCAAAGATCTTTGAAGAAAATAAGATGAGCCCAATTTCCTTCACTTTAGTGGGAACTCAGCCACCAGGTCCAGTAAGTTCTCAGAGAGGATTTCAACCCAGTTTATTTAAGGGGGAAAAAAACCATCTCCAGTTCTCACTGCACTTATTGTTCAGGAAAGGAACTGCAGAAGCCAAGAATTAAGGCCATACAAATTTTTCTTTCTTTGTTTCAGGGGGAGGAGTTACATAAGTAACATTCATCTAAAGTATTTCTCATTAACAGAACACCCCACCTGGGCACACCTTCCATGTCTTTATATAAAATAAGAAAAAGAGAAAAATTAGCCAGACAGGTTTTTAGAATCCACTTCTGTAGTAAAGTACAACCCAATCTGACATTTTTCTTATTAATCTACTCTAAATCAGTCCAGGCTTGGCTCTGGGGTGCACAGCTACCACAATATATGGCATTATGGGGCTAAACACATCCCAGATTTTTATTTTCCAATCCCCAATTTTCCCTACAAGCACTTTAGTCTTCCATATTGTCCTTTATGGATTCCTTGAGATGCCCTCAGGTATCCTCCTTGGGGATCCATGTTCTCTACTTGTTCCATCATACCCAGCCCTCAGCATTCCCGTGGCTGTGTCTGTTCTCCAGTACTTCCCTCCCTGAAGTCACAGGCTGTCCACCTCCAGCTGCCCTTCTATTCCAGAGTCCTTTCCATCGCAGCAAATACCCCCAAACTGTCACATTACACATACAGCAGTGAGGCAGAGCAGAGAAGTAGAAAAGCACTGAGTGCCTAGAGGGTCCCAGAGCAAATTCAGCCCCCATACCTGGAGAAAGAGAGCAAGTTCCCCTATGCAAAGAGCTGCCCCTTTCAGCACAGCTGTACCAAACACAGGAATACATCACTAACTTCTCTCCTTGTCTTCATACTGGAAATGGATTCTTCAGCCAGCCCCAGCACCAGTCACACCTATCAGAACATCACACAGCTTCCTCAGCTGGGAAAAGCAGCCACGCAGCTTGGGCCAGTGCCACTGCTCCCACCACGGCCAGGGAAGGAACAGCACAGAAAGAGCTGTTCTGTGCATGCAGCTTCAAAACTTCAAACTTCACACACCTTCAGCAGCACTTCCACATTCACTGATGTTCTTTGTTTTTATGGTTACCAAAAACTCCCACAGCACAATCCCATGGATCTTACAAGGTGGGCCCGCAATGATCACACTACTGCTCTCTCAGAAACACAGCACCAGCTCACTGCCATGGGGCAGGTAACTCAAATGCTTTTTCTTTTCTATTTTAACACAAGTTGTAATTTGTTTTGTGAATGGACCTATTCATACTGTCCTAACTGTAGGCCTTCAGCCAGTCTCCAAGTGATGTGTTTGGTCCAACCACTCCGTGTCTTGCTAAGTGGGCTGTAAATAGACCTTTTAAATCAAACCCCTTCTTTATTCAGGTACATACCAGCTGGCAACATTAAAGCATCACCTATTTCAAAAATGGCAACTAAATTCCCTGGAGTGCAGCATGTCAGCTTGTTTCCTTGATGAATTTTGTACACTCTCTTTATCAAGAGAAATACCATGTTTATGATTTCGTGTTAGTTTATGTTGTCAAGAAATATACCATTTTAATGAAAAGGGTTAAATTGGTAACCATGGCTGCTACACCATAACAAAAAACCAAAGCCCTTCAAAACGTAATGAAAATTTGTATGCCTCCTTCAAGATCAACCATGGCTGACCACAATCCTCTTACAGGACCCATCCCCTTCGAAATACAGGCTAAAAGAGATGTATCAATTTCACAATGTCAATGGAACTAGGGTAAACCACTTTTTGGCAAAATGTTGCTGGAAGAAATTGGGTGTTGTGTGCCCAAAAGGCCCTGCCCACAGGCTCAGGCCTCCTCAGGCTCTGCAGGGGGTGTGTGGCCAATATTCCTGTCTGGAAACACAAAGCAGGAGCACAGAGGTTGTGGGGCTGGGCCTCCCACACCTCCTGCTTGCACAAGGCAGGCCCTGCAGCTGAGAACTGCCACTAGGGAACATCTGGGAACGTCTGCTTTAGGGTCCTTGTCAGCTCAGTCCAGCAGCTCCTGAGGAACATTTCCCCATGGAACACCATCCCTGTGCCTCAGGGAACACTGAAGACTCTCGAGGGCCCAACATTTCAGACGCTGTGCCAACACTCCAATCTGCTGTGTGACAAGTCAAACAAGAAATGTGTGCACTCAAAGTGTCTTCCCTCCCAAGAATCAGAGGGAAAAGAGAAAATTAAAAGCCCCTAAACTCGGCTTGCCCTTTTCTCCTTCTACTGGGGGGCAATTTCTATGAGGCAAGACCAGTTTCTCACCAGTGAGTTCCTTTATTGCCAAGCCAAATGCCAAGTTCTGCTTTAAAACCTAAATTAATTCTGGTTTATAAGATTTCTTCAAGTTTTGTGACATCTCACAGCTACCCACGAGTAAGAGTGTTCTTCCCAACTCAAACATTAAGTTTTTCAATAAAGACAATTTGAAGTAAATGCAGAAAAAGAACAAGAAGCAGCAAAATTTAATTTAGTGGCATAGCCATACACACCCCAATTTTATTTTCTTTTTAAGCATACAATTAAGGGTAATTTAATTCCCCTGTGTAGGCATTACATGAAAGAGAAACATTATTGTAAGAAGAGCTCAGTACTGTTGGTACACAAACCTTACCACAGATAAATGAGACTTTAGGAAAACAGCATATAATTTACATTTTGTTATGTCAATCACCAGTAGCATCTTAGGGCTCTTAAATAGCACACCAAACCACAACATAAGGGAACTAATGTAAATCAACACATGTGGCAGGATCACTTCAGTTTCCACAATCCAAAAGATCCCTACAATGGATTTCACAAGATTATTCCTCTTCAACATCCCTTTACACCTTTAATTTACCAGCAGATTATGACAACATTTTACTACAGAAGGGTTATAAAGCTGTGCATGTTATATAAAATCAGTGACATGAGGCCACAAGGGGAGGGGGATTACTAATTAATCCCTGGCCTTTATTAGTGGAGAAGCCAACGGGCACCTGGAGAGGTGGCCCAGAGATGGAGTGGCCTGGCTCAGCCCGTGAAAAGCCAGCCTTGGGTTAGTCCCACAGCTCTTGGCTTTAGCAGCACAGGAGGGGCAGAGCAGCCCAGGGCCATGCTTTCCATACCCTTCACAAAGAGCAGAACAAATGACAAGCCCTGAATTTGTTCTTGGCTTCTCCTGTAGCCAGCACCCCGTCCACATTCCAGCACCACACAGGAAATCAGCAGAAAGGTCAGGGTGTGCAGAGCAGGACTGTGAGCACAGGGCAGCACACCTGCATGGAGTGGGGCCCAAGAATTCTGCCCTCTCCTATTCTGTGATGTCCAGAGTGAGGGGACCAGAAAAATAAGGTAATCCAGCTACAAAACAGAGTCTAAAACACCAAAGTGCAAGATGTTTACTTGCTCCTATCACTCATAAGAATTCCTCTGCAGGTTTTTTGTTAAGTGACATGAATTGAGGTTTTCAAACAAGTTAAATAGGAACACTGTCCCTCTGTGAGCTGACACAGACATGAACTGTGACACTGTTTTTTGTCATCAGCGCTCAGGAAAAAACTTGCACATAAGAAGGAAAAACTATACAGGTGCCAAGAACTGCACAAGTACAACTGAAAAAATATTGTCTCTGGCCTTGTAGCTTGTATCAATTATTGCTTTTAACAAAAGATACCAGCAATGGCTTTCAGGTAGGGCAGCTCAGGCTTCTGCTTCCTTAAACATCAAGTACAAAGTTTCTGTTTGTCAGATCATGCTGCGAGTGCAACAAAGGTACTCAAACTATGGCTTCTACACAAGGGTTTGAGACTTGCATTTTTCTGCTCTTTAAATCTCTTAACAGGTTTTTCATATTGCTTTAAACAGGAATTTTCCTTTTGATTTCCTCACTGCAGCATATTCAGCAGCAAAGCAGCCTTCACTTGCCAATACTGCTGGGCTACAGCAAATCCAGGACAGCACAGCAGCCAAGTGCTCCTCATGTGGCTGTTGTCAGAAAAGTCCTCGCTCCCCCACCCCAATACAAAGTAACACACAGGCTCCAAAACGCTGAGTCTGCTGTTGGCACGCTGAGAAACACCATAAATCCAAACTCCCCAAGAGCTGGAAGTGAGCCCAGGGAGGTGCTGACCGACCCTCTGCATCCTCACCCCCCCAGCATCTCCCTCTGGGGCCAGAACATCCCAGGTACCTCCCTCCCACCTGCCCTGAGCACTCCTCCTCTCCCAGCCCAGTCTGTCAAACACACAAACTGACACTCTTTTACTGATTCCAGATTTGCACCTCCACACCTTGGCCACTTCTAGGTGCAAGTACATCCCCCCAGCCCAGCACAACCTCTGTGTTTTAACAGACCCTTCAACAAGCGTGTTCACAGTGGCTTTTCACACACTCAGAAGCTTGTTAACCAGCCAGGGCCTTTCCCTCTCCCCTTTTCCAGCCATGGATGTGCTCTTCAAAGAGCTCTATTTACATGCCAAGCTACAAAGTTCAGCTGCTTCCAAAGCAACATGGAAAAACTGCAGCTTTTATGATTTGACAGTGAGGTTTTTCACAACATGAAGTCGCTTCTTAGACTACATTTTTTTTTTTTAAATTTCCAAACAAGATTTCACAGTTAAAAAGTCACAATCCACCCACAGGCCTTTGAGGAACATGAACTGAGGGGCTTCAAAAGAAGAGAGCTCTGTGACCTTAAGCACTGTGTTCTGAATGAACATCCACGGAAAAACTGCATCCATGTCAGAAACAAGGGTCACCACATATCCACCAGAGTTTAAACTACTTCTCTAATGTTTAGGCCTGGCATGGCTCACCTTATGCCATCTTCTGTTGTACCTTTCCAACTGCTTACTCTGTCTTCTCATTTACTTTGGAACCTTAGGTTTGAAATCAACCATGTCTGAAATTCCTTCCAGGCCAAACCACAAAGCTGGATGGGGTCACTTCTTCGCCAACATTGCTACCAGTAACCCCTGGGGCTCCCCCAGCCCCCAACACACAAGTGTTTCTAGATGGAATCTTTGTCCAGTTCCCCAAAAAATTAAATCCTAGATTTCCACCTCGTATTTAGCCTGTCAACCACACGGAGCAGGAACTGGAGCTTTATCAGCATCTTCTTTGTGCAGAGACCAAAACACTGCCAATAGTTCAGCAATAACAACGGGGCTGGATGAACAGCCCAAGCAGATAAAGCCCCTTTATAAAACCAGGCCTAACCAAACTAGCAAGACTAAAGATTCTGTTGGAACTACAAATGCCAAAGCAGCACCAGACTGGCACCATCAATGATGAGATTCCGACAAACAGAGAACTGAGAACATTAAACCCTCACCATTAGCAATCCTTACCCACTCTTCTCCACACAAAGCAAAGGGAAATGGTGGGAAAGTTCCAAAGAGAAGAAAATTATACATGCCAAGAACTTCCAGAGACGAGTCTAACTTCCTAAAAATGACCAAGAATGTAGTAGAAGCTACAGCCAGCTGCAGTCTGCTGACACGGATTTCTCCTTCCTCTCTGTGCTGGCAGGAAATAACTCCAGCCCAGCTTCTGCACCTTCCTCACGGCCCATGGAAGAGGTGGGCTGGTCAGATTCTTGGAAAACACTTTTGCTTTTCAGATACTGTGAATAGCAACCTTGAGCAAATACAGGAACACAGCAATGCAGCCTCTCCAGAGACACTGCCAGGCCACCTTCTCTTCCCTTTCCAAAAGTTTTGTTTTAAGGTCTCCCCTCCAAGTACGGACAGCACTGCTCCAAACTCCTTCCTTCCTTCCTCTCTGCCACCACTGCTGTTTCCCTTGGGTCTCAAAAATGGTTACCATGTCTGTAACAATCAAAGAAAACTAGACCAAGTTTTGCAAACGGTCCTTTCTTCGCCATTCTTTCTAAAGATGTGAAAGTATTCTGCATGAATGGAGAAAATTATTTTAATTTTCTGTCTTTACCCTAAAAGGCCAGGCTTCAAATGTTTGCTAGAACACATAGCTATTTTAATTTAAGTTAAATAGCCCAGCTATTTTAATTAACTTACAGTTTCACAAACATTTTTTGAAACTGGAGATCTGAAATACGTAATATTCCTGACAACAATCCCGACTAGAATCTTTCTTTGCTTTAACCACACTTTGCATTTCTGAGTTTCCAGGACAAAGTATGATAAAAGTTTTAAGAGCTGTTAACAAACTATAGGACACAGATATAGAAAAAAAGTAATTCTGACGTATCCAGGACCCCCCATGTTATAAATTTTCTGTTTTAGTCATACCCCGTGCAGGAACTGCTTGGAATGCTCACTCTCTTCTTTCTGTAAATCACAAGGCACCATTTTCATAGCCATGTAAATAAATAATAAGACATTTAGGCAGATAATGCATATTTTTACTTTGACTCAAAACTCAAGTTTTGCTCTATTCAATAGGCTGCATGTGACTCGCTGGTTATCCCTGTCACTTTCAGAAGCAATAGCGGGTTAATGATTACAAAATTCAGTGCAAAGCAAATACGGAATGAAAGAGGGGGAAAAAAAACCCCAAACAAACCCTGGACCAAAACACTGCTGAGTGTCCTCAAAGGCAGCAGCGTGCCCGGGACCCGGAGGGCGCTGCACCGACCCAACTCCGGCGGGCGAGCCCCGGCCCCGGCCCCGGCC
>VZRZ01000570.1:962991-1014739 GCA_013398175.1 Climacteris rufus
GTGCCGTGTCACCGGCCCCGGCCGCGAGCGGGAGCGTGAGCAACGCCCGCAGCCCCGGCCCCGCCGGCTGAGGGGGCGCCGGGCGGGCCCGGGGGCAGGGCTGAGGGGAGGGGGCCAGGGCAGGGGTGTGGCAGGGCCTCGGCCCCTCACACAGGGCACGACCTTGGTGGGGTTAATATTCCCCTGCCAAATCCAGAGCAGTGCGGAAAGAGCAGGGTCCTAAATTGGGGTGAGGGTTTCTCCGTGAGCAGTTGAGCGCCATGTGGAATCTTCAGTGTCTGAGGACAAATCAAGGCAGCTTTGTGGTTTGTTCAGTCAGGTCGGGCTGCACAAGGTGGCCAATGATTTCCATCTTCTAGAGGTCAAGATGAATGGGTTCAAGTCAGTTTTCAGCTCCCTGCGATAATCCTTGCCAATCCCAGACCCGTGGATGTTCTAGAACAGATGGGACCTGCAGTGGAGTTGGAGACTCCAGAGAAGCCCAGACAAGCAGAGCCTTTAGGTACGAGGAGGGAAAGTTGAGTCTGATGGGATTTTTTTTCTTCTTTGTGTGTGCATTCCATAGAACATTTACAGAACTTCATAATCTTTCGATATTCCATGTGCTTCAACCCTCAAATGGCCAATATATTCACATGAGTGCTTCAAAATTTCCCTGAGATTTTCTAGGTTAAGTGCCTTTTTGAACTCGGCTTTCAGCATACAAGCGTGTGGCAATCGTATTTGATATCACTTTTTATACTTTTCAAAACCGATTTTATACAGGCTGTGAAGAAGAAAGACTGCTGACTGGGGAGCTCTATCCAAAATAATCAGTACACAACGTGCTGTGCTGAAGCAGCCCTTCAGGGAACTTTGGCCAAAGGCTGTAGGATCAGGAGATTTGTGGTGCTGAAGTGAAACAGTAACTTTCATTCAGAAGAGTGATTTCAGCATTAGAGTGGAAGGAGAAAGCACGTGTGCATTAATAACTTTACATGCAGGGAGAGGTCCACCTTGTTCCAATTAGACTTATATTTTGTGTACTCCCTTGCAAGCCTGTGGCTGAAGTGTCACCCTGGTTCTGAACAGCCAGACGTAGCTCTGCCTTTGTAACAGACTTTTATCTTGTCATGTTTGAGGATTGAAAGGAGAAACAAATATGAGCAATCTCAGTTGCTGCTTTCATGTCTCAAATGGAGAGATTTCAAAGCAATGAATGAATATAGCCAAATCTCCTGTGTGACCTTAAAATATTAGTGTGGGCCTTGAAAAGAGGCGGAAGAGAATAGCTGGAAATCAAGGACTGGTCCAAGGACTTAATGGGAGAATGTTTTTATTTGATATTGATTGCATCAGATAGAGAGACAGCACGAACACAGCCTGGAGGAAGACTGCTGGGGGAGATGGAGGTCTGGGAAGGGGCAGCTGTGAAATGGCTGTGCAGTGCAGCTGGAAATGTGGTGAGGAGGGAAAAATCTGCAAGAGATGGCACCTAAGGTAGTGAAGTTATTGCAGAGGTAGAAGAAAGAGGTTCTCAGCTGTGGTCGGAGTGAAATCTTGAATTTTTCTGTGGAGTTCTCCCTTGGGCTAATGATTTGCCAAGGGCACAAACACAGAGGAAAGGGGATTGATGGATTAATTTAGAATACAGGGGATTGGAAGAGCTTTGGCGCTGCAGTACAAGGATATACATTTAACAAGGAAAGGAACATCTGAGGCTTGCAAAAAAGTTAACATCTGTCTTTAGGCTTCGTGGAATAAAAAGGAAGAAAATTGAATTTATAGCTCTAAGTATAGTCAATAAAAGATGGGGATTGAATTGTGCCAAAAGCAACATGGAATTAAGAGTTACCTTGATGAAAGTTGAAGTAATTAACAATAATTATGCTCTTTTTTGGGACAAAATACTGGCATAGAAAGAATTCTTTTAAATGCATAACTATCATGTGCAGCCCCAGGGAGGGCACTGCTGCTGTTGTGTCACTGCACATGCTGCACTAGGGACTCACTGGCCACAGGACAGGGCAGAACCCCCAGTGAGCAAGGGTGAAATGCAGCCTGTTACATTTCAAGTGTTTGGTATTGTTTACAGACAAATGGGAATGCTCCTGTACTGCCCGAGGGAAGAGGGATATTTTTCTTGTTCTAACTCAGAAGTCTCTGTTTGAGACTCACCATTGTCCAGTGACCCAGTTCTTTATGGGTTTCAAATTCTGCCTTTGGACATACACTGAAGTTAATGGGATTTGTGCAAAGATAGCTGAGGACAGGCTTTGAATTGCAAAAAATAATTCTATGTGCATGTTTTTTAAAAATCTTCATAGAAAAAGCTGTCTTTACATGGGAAATTAGTCTCATAAGCTTGATATAGCAAAGAGCTTTATTCTGAAAAATTCTTACAAGATCTGTATTCTTTTTTATTTCAAAGTATATCTCAGGCATAGAAGGAAGAGAATCAAGCAGGTAAGTATCCAGTGTAGAGGATACTTAAAAATTGAGAACTTGTGCTGCAAAACAAAAGATTAAATGCATAAATCTGGCAGTCATTTGTGTACCTAACTCATTACCAAGAGTTTTACACAGTGCTTGCTAATATCTGGTGAAACCCTGAGTGATCCTCTGACTTTGAGCTGGAACAGAAGAGATCAAATGGTACTGAAGGAAAATTAGACACCAAGAGAGGAGGAATCACACCATGAAATGGTGCACAGGGCTCTTCAAGTCCCAGAGCAGGTTCTGAGGGGGTGACATTTTAGGGAGCTTTTTAGCCACAGGGATGGGGACCAGCTTGAAAAGCAAGCAAAACTGGAACTAAGGAAATGGGAAATACTTTCAGGTTATGACTAATGCAATTATTAGAGAGGCTACTGCAGGCACTGTGGTGGATTTAGCTGCAAATAAGAACAGAAGTTATGCCATGTGTGATTGATTCCAGGTTGGGTTACAATTTAGAAGTGCAATTAGTGAGTCATCTGTTACTTTATATCAATTATTAAAAACAACAAAGGTCTAGGTTAAAAGAGTGCGTGTCTCAGAATGTGCTGCTCTACTTGTTAATTTTCAGATTTCACTTTTTTGTTGGGGGTGCTTCAGCCTTGCAGAGTCGTGGCACAGAGTGTTCCTTAAAGCAGCGGGTGAACGGCTGCAGAGGGAACCAGCATCACCTCTGAGCCCCTTGGTGTGGGCCTGGCACAGCCTCCCACACTCACCTGGCTGGGCAGGGCCAGCCCCGGGCAGTGTCTGCAGGCACCTGCAGATCAGCAGGTTTGTAAACACGAGTGCTTCCATCTGAATTTTATAGGCGCTGTTTAGGACACAGCACAGCTCGGCGTGCTGCCGGACTGTGCTGCCCTCGGTGCACTGGTTGTGTTCTCAGCACAGCTGGCAGTGCTGAACGTGTAAAACCTTTCTCTGGTGGCCCTGACAGAGCTCAGAGCAGTAAGCATAGCTTGAGGGACAGTACCAGGCTCCACGGGATGATTGATCTGACCCAACAGAGCATTCCTGATGTCATAGGAAGGCCTGGAAGCAAATTATATTTCCAACCTTCAGTAGGTATTTAATTACAGTTTCTAATGAGGGTGAGACCCTACGTGGTGGTGTGAAGTCTGCTGATCTGTACCATGGTGACATCAACAGGAGGTGTTGGTACTTCATGTGGACGTCAGTGTTGTTGTGAATGAAAGTGCTTTTGCCTGTTGTGCCATGGCAGTGGAGAACTGCAGCTGATGCCAGGGCCTCTCTGCAGGGAAAAGGGGCAGAAAGAAGGTTTTAGGGTCCTGTTATTGAGCAGGTGGTGTTGGCAGTATCAGTGCAGCAAGTTACACGCTGCAATTTCATGGTGTAAAGTTGCAAAGCCTGAGCACTGGTGTGCAGCTCTGCTCTCTGGGCACAGCTGGCCTATGTGAACAGACATCCAAAGCAGGACTGAACATCACAAGGTTCACAGTTGTCAGTCTTACACCTTGTAATACACGTTTGAGCTGTGATTTTGTGACTGCTTAACCCTCACCATGGTTGTGGTTGATGTGGTTTGCACTTCTGTGTTACTGGGCTTGTAGACATGCTGAACCAATCTGGAAATCAGCTGGTTTTGCCATTTGTGGGTAGGACATGATATGTGTTTATCTCATATCAATATGAGATAAGTGTTTTCATTTATAACAGTGGCAAGTAGATAAATATTTGGGGGAATATGTACGTCCTTTCTAGAAAAACAGTGAAGAGGGTGATTGGACCAGATAAAGGATAACAGGAGTTTGGTGCAGGTCCTTAGACAGATACATTAGGATGGGTTTTTTTCCTTTTCCTTTGAAGTTTAAGATTGAAAACCTGCCATCATTCCAAAGTACAAACAACTTGGGTGGCCTTTTTATCACTAATAGGCAGAGCAACTAAGCAGGACTGACTCCACTGAAAAGAGGCTCTGTCATACAAGAGGTTTTCCAGGTCAAGATTAAAAGCAAAACAGCTCCCATCACATGAGCCTTTGTACTGCACCCATATTTTCTAAATGCTTTTGGCTTATCTTTATTGTTTATGCTGCTATCAAAAATAAACCCAGCTTCTCTCTCCCCGGGTGTTGTATTTAACATCAACAGTGAATAGGCTTTTTCATTCCTAAATGCTAATTTTCTTGCTGTTTTCAATCTGCTTCTGGTACAAAAAGTTTTTGTTTTCAGTGGGTTTGGTTTCTTCCCTCTTTGGTTTTTTAACTGCATGTTTTCTCCTTCCCATGTCTGTTTCTGTCTTGGCAATCAGTATTTTTTTGGTGGAAGCAGTTGCTGAGTGTCTATCAATGATCCTGAAGCCTAGAACTTAAATCAGAGTTTGTTTGAGTGCAGCTGGCAGTACAGTCATAATAGTTTTTAAAAAAAGATTTACCAAGATGAATTTTTCATCAGCAGACAGCGGAGAACTCTTAGGAATAATTGTAATTGTCTCCCTTTGAACTGTGGTCAGAAATATGGTCTAGAAATCTTGCTATAATGAGATTTTGGTTATGATGAAGTCGTTTTATAACTTCATCAAAAATTTTGTGGTACTACAGCCAGAATTCAATGGCATTTGGAAGCTGCTACCATGCTGTACCCTTGGGATAAAACACTGACCTTGCTGAAGCTGCTGAGGGAGTTTCCTGAATGCACCAGTACCCAAACCCAACATGGGATGTGGCTTGGAGCAGATTGTTGTTTCACCTCAAGGCAGCTGAAGCTCCAGAGCAAACAGAGAAGGTGCAGGATGCTGAAGGCTGGATGTGACAAATGGGTGCTGTCCAGACCCACAGCAGAAGGCTGACTCTTGTCTCCTCTGTGATGATGTGCTCTGCCCTCACATTGCATAAATGAGAAGTAACCTTGCCATATTGGAGACTCTTTACTCCGTGTGCCCATGAAGCTGCTGCTGAGCTAACCAGTTTTGTCACATCATGTGATAAGTGGAAAGCAGATCTGCAACACATACAAGTCATATTGTAGACTTTAGGCATGTACCTCAAAATTTCATCAACTTTGATATGCCAAAATGTTATCCAAATGTGGATCTTTAGTAGCTGGGGATGTCAGTGAGCTGTGCCTAGCAAATGAGTCGTGTGTCTGTGAAACACACAGAGAACTGGATGCCTGTGCCGTAGGAGGTATGGAGACTGCAATGCTGACTGTCAGTTCTGAAGGGTATCAGATTTCCCTCAAAGGGAAAATCGAGCCCAGTCTGTAAAGATGGGCCTCTGGACAGGCCAAGGGTTTGGAGAAATAGTTATCCTTGTGCTGAGCATTCACCACTAAAGGGTGTCCCAGGGTTTACTCACCCCACTGCAAGTCCAAAGTGGTCACAATAGGCATTTGAACAGAAATGTACCTGTATTTTAGGGTGATTATGTTGTACATGTGTTTTCCCATGTTTAGTGGAGCACACCTGTGAGTGTGGAAATGCCTCCTTACACAGAATGTTGTCTTGGCTTCCTACCTTAGACCTTCCTACCTACCCCTCAAATTTTTGATCTAAGTTTGCTTGCATTAGGAGTGGAAGTTGAGGACTGTTGATGTCTCTTGTATCTTGGTTCTTTTTTTTTTAATTAACCTGCCAAATAATTTTAATATGTGTCTGTAGTGCTATCCTATTTTGCTGTCCTGTTACAGATGCTGTGCAGAAGTTGTGCCCAGGCTCTGGTGTTCGGCCTTTCTATCAGTTAACTCAAATAAATGTAAGAATTCTATTAGATGCAAGTGTTCACAGAGCTATGACTTTTTGTTTATCCTGCTTGTTCATTGATGACCTAAATTTTTTCAGCTGTTCTAATTACTTATTTAGGGACTATTGATCTCTCAGGTTTTTTTCTGGGAGGACTTAAGGAATAGTGTGTCTCACCAGCAGCATTATAGTTGCCTGCAAATTAAGGCAAGCAGACAGACTGTAGTAATGCTGTGGTAACCAAGCAGGTGGTTTATTTTAGGCTAAGTTTTCTGTGAAATATTTATGTATTCATTTCAATAGTAAATAGCTGCAGTCCTGAGAACACAGCTGTATCCCAGGCAGCAGTTTTGTCCTTAGTAGAAAGCCCCACAATTGTGTTCTGCAGGTTTTCAGCAGTTGGGGCCTGTGCTGGGAACCTGGCAGCTCAGGTGCTGGGGCTTTTAGCCTTCTCTGCCACTGGAGTTTGTAATGTGTAACACTAAAATCTCTAAATTCCTCTGTGCTTTAGTTCATCCTGTCTGTGAAATGGGGGATAGTGGGGATTTCCTGAGAGCTTCCTAATTTATGTGTTTTAGGCCAGCATGGTGTATTTGTTATAGTTCTCATTTAGTGTAATGAGGTTTTGTTATCTGCAAAACTAAAGTGTTTTTAAATTATTGGGAAAGGTAGAATGTGAAAGTCAAAGGAAAAAGGAGATTCCTCTGTTTCCTTTCAGTTTTGCTGCATTGTGCATCTTGCAGTCGGTGCCAACCTGTGTTAGCCCTCCCGCTGGATAACGATCTGCCCTCCTCCCGAGGGACAGCACAGCGCAGGCAAAGCTGCTCCTCTGCTCTGTGCTCACTAATTGATCTCTGCCTTGGCCACTTCCAGCAAGGTCACAGAACTGGCAGCTACAAAAACAGTGTTCTGAGAAAATTTAAAGGGGAAGAGTAGAGGTAGGATGGGATTTTTATTTTTTTTTTAGTTCATAAGCATTTTAATTTGTTGGATCTTCTATTTTGTTTCTGCAGAGGTCTGGAACTTGGAAAGGACTGACACCAGAATATTGTCCATTGTGACCTGTTCCTGCAATTTGTGAGTGAGCCCCATGCTGGAAATTGTTCTTTTCTCACTTTGTAATTCCACTTCTGTTTTTATCGGAACAGGGCATGAACATTATTATTCAGATCCTGTAAAGACAAAATGATTTCTAAGCAAGTATAGTGTGATCTTCTCAATTTATTTTTCTTTGTAGAAGATTTGTCATGCTGGCCTTGAAAGGCATCCATGTGTTTGGTTTTTGTTTTTTTTCCTTTTTGCAGAAGTGCTTGAAATCATTCACGCAGCTTTCTCAGGGCTGACTCTTGGTTAGTTCAGGTGCTTTACCATCAGAAGGGTGATGGAAATTTGGGGTTAAAAAGCCTCCACCAACCCAGCCTGGGGGTCTGGCAGTGCTGTGGTGTGCTCGTTGAGCACCGTGCCAGTCTCGCTGAGCACCGTGCCACTCTCGTTAAGCACCGTGCCAGTCTCGGTGGTGGTGTGCGTTGCTCTCTGAGCACCGTGCCACTCTCGTTGAGCACCGTGCCAGTCTCGGTGGTGGTGTGCACTGCTGGCTGAGCACCGTGCCACTCTCGTTGAGCACCGTGCCACTCTCGTTGAGCACCGTGCCACTCTCGCTGAGCACCGTGCCACTCTCGCTGAGCACCGTGCCACTCTCGCTGAGCACCGTGCCACTCTCGCTGAGCACCGTGCCACTCTCGCTGAGCACCGTGCCACTCTCGCTGAGCACCGTGCCACTCTCGGTCGCTGTCAGGCCGTGGCCCCTCCCGGCTCTGTCCCCGGGGAGGTCACGATGTGCAGGGCCGGGCCCAGGGCCCCGTGCTCTGCCTCAGCCCTGCCCAGGCCGTTTGCACGGCTCCTTCAAAGCTGTGCCATCCTGCACGGAGCAAACCGTTGGTGTGAGGGCTGCGAATAAAAAGGTGCGTTAGCAAAGCTTAACTGCTTAATGACTTGAAAAGCAGAAGAGTCTACAGGGTTTGAATAAAGGAAATGGGCCAAACTGCGTGAAGGCGAGGGTGGAATACCGAGGGCTGGATGAAGCTGTGCTGCATTATTAGGGGGTTCATGAATGGTGTGGCAAAGGGGTTTGGTTGACCTGGTGAGACCTGTGTGATCTAAAAATACACAGAATGTACTATATGGAGCCATAGCTGTTGTAGCATCTTTGAAGGATAAAATATGCAGCTTCCTCTGAAGTGGGAGGTGGCAAGGTCTCACAAAGCAGCGTTCAGAGGCACCTTTTGTGGAATACTGCTCGTTCACGTGGGGCAGATCGCAGTGAGTAGCATACACTGTCTTTGTAGTCGCTTTCAATAAGCTGGTAATTGAATTATCAGCTAAATACTGAAAGATTAGACACGATGTCTTTGGGAGAGGGGTGTAGAAGCAAGCCTAACTTGATTATTGCATCAAATCTATTTTCTGTTCATTTTGAGTTGAAGCAAATAGTTGATGGTTCAGAACTCCTTATGCTCCTTCTGTTACAAAGAACTCTGCCAGTGTTTGGTGTTTTAACTTTTGTGTGAGACATGATACCACAGAGAGGGAGCAGGAAAATAATTAAACTGTGTTATATTGTCATAAGCCCCTGAGCTAATGAATTGGTTTGATACTGTTTATTCCACTAGAACTCGAAGCGATTAATTGAATAAACGTTTGTTTGAATCTTTAATTTGTCTATAAATATGTATAGTAATGAATGAGGAGGCAAGAAATCATGTTGAGAGTCACCTTGAGAGAGAATAAGCATTCCCGGTGCATTCCTGGGAAGCAGTGGCGGTGCCCGAGCTCTGCCACCGTGTGGCAGCTGCAGCTCAGTGCTGGCTCTGCTCCCGAGCGAGGGAAGGTCGCTGTGCCTCGGGGAAAGACAAAAGCACACATATTCCCTTCTGCAAAATCAGACCCGCAGTCTCACAAGTTTTCCCAGCACAAACCAAACGTCAGCCTGCATGTGGGGCTGTATCTGAAGCTGACAGTGTCTGTTTTCCACAAAAAACTTAATTCAGGGAGCAGGGTTTGGTGTTGTACCCAGTACAAGGTACAGAGGCAGTTTAAGGAGGAGGTGAGGTGGAGGTGGAAAGGTGTGCCTTGTTGATGTCTGGCTGTGGAAATGGATAAGGACAGACCAACCTGTAAAACTGTCTCAGGGGATTAATGCTCCATCCACTATCCCTTCTCTAAATAGTCTGTATTTATTCATGTGTAATACACAACTGTGCATGAAAGTGACAAGTAGTAAAAGAAAACAAAAGCAAATGGAAAGCAGAGTATGGAATTAAGGATTGAACACAATTTTTGTACTCATGGATCATTTGTTTATGTGTACATTCATTACAGATCCACTATAGGTAACAATGGCAGAACATGGTATAATGATTAATGTTGACTAATGGTATAATGATTAAAGTTGACTTTTGTTTCTAAGGCACCTTACAGAGAGATTATATGGCATTATAAGAGGCAATTAATATAAATATCACAAAATAGTGAAGGTGTATATATTGAATTAGAGTAGCAAAAACAGTCATTACAGTCAACAGAATGGTAAAATTGTAGATTAGATAAATGCCATACATTACCAAACCACTGGCTGGCTGATGTGAAAGGCACGATCTGTGTTTAAACACTTGGCATTAGATAAGTTTGGTTTTGTAGGTTTAAAGTACCTATGGATTGCATTGTTCTTGAACAGTATTTGAGCTAAGCAAGAGCACAGCAGGATGTGGGGGAAGTGTTTGCTCACCAGCAATGTGAAGGTACTCCTCTGAGGGGGCAGCAGGGCATTGCTGGGGTGTTTGAGACAGCTCCTTGCTGAGAATGGCTGTGCCAAATGTCTGGGAATGACAGGGTTCCATTAAACTGGAGAGAAACTGGTGTAGAACACACTGATGTCTTATCCTGGTGAGGAAGTGCTATTGCACAGGGCTGCTTCCTTCCACCAGAATTCCTGCATGCCCTCTGCTCCATACATAATTCAGATGCAATACATAATTAAAGGACTGTGAAGCCACACTTACTTTCATGTATTTAAATTACTTGATGAGCCATAGATGGTTTTTGCCTTGTCTGTGCTTTTGCTTTGCCTGTTTCTGTAGTTTGTTGAAACAGTGAGGACCATGGCCCAGTGAGTCAGCAGCTCCACTTCCAAAATGCTAATCAGTGCCAACTGACAGCATTAGTATCCTATTAGAAAAAAGTATAACTATATACCGAAGTCTAATTAATTTGCAGGATCAGATACTCAGTTCCTCTGTTAGCAAGATCTTTATAAAGTAGAGCCTTTTCAAAGTAAACCCCCCCTAACTTTTGCAGGGTGCAGATCTCACAGTAGCAATAAAAAAGCTCTGCCTTGAATGGCCTAGACTATCATACTTGCTAGGAATAGTGTCTGTGTGACAGCTGAGGGTGTGTAACATCTGTTTGCTCATGCAGGTCTGCAGCAAAGGCTGCCTTACACATGGAATTAAAAGGGAAACATCAATCATACATCTTGAACTTTCTCACTGTTCCTTTCTGTTCTGGATTCCTTCTCTTTAGAGCAATAGTTTGTGACTGAATCACATGATGGTATTTCCAGTACTTCCAGTGCTATAATTGCTCTCTGTGGAAAGCATTGCTGAGGTGCCCTGGGCCTTTGCATTTCAAATACTGGATGTGTAACATTTGATGTATTTAATCACCATCAAGCAGAGTGTTTGGATCCAAGCTATTTAGAGCAACTGTCTGTGCTATTGCAACCCACTCAGGGCCCTGAGGGAGACCTATGAACAGAGAGAAGGCTCAGATTTCTTTGAGTAATTCAGTATTGCCAAATACTTTGGTTTGTTACAGCTGCTGGGTTATGGGATGGAGAAGTGTTGGGAAGGTCTCCTCAGAGAAAGTGTTGAAAAAGATCTGTTTAGAGACTCAGGAGAGTATTTAGGAAAATGCTCCTGCTTTCTGCTCTGAGCACCAGAACAGTGAAGAAAACATAACTTATGTTGAGTATGAGGTACAAATCAATATCTGAAACATTCTTCAAAAACAGAATTGAGAGCTAACATCCTTTTCCAGCTCTGGCAGGAAGAGCCTCTTCTTTGCTTGAACAAGTTACTGTTTACAGCAATTTTAATAAAGTATCTTCTGGCAAAAAAGACTAAATTGTAACATCTCCAAGCGTTTTTATAGATGAAACAGTGTCCTTCAAAACGTATACTGCTCAGTTAAACCTTGCTAGCTTGTGTTGTGATGGGGATACATAGTCTTTGATAGTCTATGGTAAGCCTTTTCCTTTTTATCTTGGTAACATTTACTTCCTTCCACTTACGGGATATTTTCTCTTCTGTACTTTCCATATTTTTTCCCTCCTGGAAACAAACAACCCCAAGCATTATTCTGTCACTTGGCACATCTAGGAGCTCCACTGCTCAGGATGTGCAGGAGTACTCCTGCAAGCAGTTTCATTCCAGAGCTGACTCCAGCACCAAGCCGTGGGTTTTCTGTGGTGCTGTTGCAGCCCTTGCCCTGCCCAGTGCCAGGCCCTGCCTTGCTCCATGGTGTGGATCCCCAGCCCATCCTTGGGGGGGTGTCAGACCCTCTGTCTCTGAGGTTAAATACCTGTGCTTACCCCAACCTGTAGTAATTGGCATTTTTCTGACAGGTCACTGCTAACAGGATTTCATAGCACGAGGGTCTCCAGCACAGGGGCTCTCACTTTATTGTTTTTTCTGTTTCACACTTTGTTATGACACCTCCATCTGTTTGCTGTTCTGTGCTTGTATCATTGCTGTGAAAAATAATGCAATCACATCTTTTCTTCTCTCTCAAGACAGAAGAGATGACATTAAAGTTCCCTCAAAGCTTGCAGGATCCAGTGGTTTTGACTCACTGGACAGATATTATTCAGGACTTACTCTCCTCTCCATAGTTTTCCTGACCTTTGACAATCTTGTGACCATCACAAGCTGCTGAAATGTGCAAGGACAGAGCTCCCTAGGAGCAGGTTCTCAGCTGGCCTGAACCAAAGCCCAGTGCAATTGCTAGCTGTCTTTAATTGCTTCTTTGGGCTCTCAGTCAGATGCTAAGTGTAGAAGGCACGTTGTAATTAGTGATCTGTCTGGCTTCTTCTGGCACTCTGACTGCTACCTGGTGTCCCATGAATAGCCACGATTTACATCCTTTGAACTGGGATGAATCATCTGCTTCCTACTCCTTCATTCCATTCTGCCATTAATGGGTACTTGCATTTATGATAGCAACGTTGTATAATGCAACAAAAGCCTGAAGCTGGGAAAATGTGCAACATGACAAGAAAGTGTGAATGTGCCAGTGTATTTCCATACTTCAGTCCCTACCTCTGCCTGAGGAACAGTTGTGCTCTAGAGAAACAAGCTGGGTAGCAGTGAGAAAGTGCACTTGCAGATGGAAGGTACAGGATGCAGAAACTGAGACTGAGGAATGAACAAATCCATGGATTTGTCCTGCCTTTCCCCGTGTCCTGGTTCTTCAGCAGCAGGGACTGATCTTAATGATTCTGCACTGATGGAGAATTTTGGTTTTCTGTTTCCCAAAGAGGATCATTAAAGAGTGTGATGTGCATTGTGGGCTGTTTTACTTTTCCTGTGGCAGCATGGAGTTGGTTTTGAGCTGCCTTTACCTAAGCAATTGGCTGTAGTTGGAGCCCTTGTGATTGCTGAGCTCCTGTTGCTGCTCATGTGGAGGCAGCTGGGGGCAGTCCCTGCCTTTGCAGTGGCACAGCAGAGGGGGAGGATGCTCATGGGGACGGTGCTGCTGAGGAACTGGGGAGCAGCAGGAACCTCCTGGCCCTGTGGAAATGCAATCCCAACAGCAGCCCTGGTCAGGTGCTCACCTGAGTGAGGCTGTATGACACAAGTGAGGGTTCTGTGGTGACACCAGGCGTGGCTGTTGTGTTTAGCACGGGGCAGTCTGCTTCCTTCTCCACAATGCTTTTGCCTGCAAAAAACTGTGAGTTTTTCTTGTCATAATTGGTTTTGTGCCTTATTGTCTCAGTGCCAGCATACACAATGACTGGGCTCTGTCGTGCCCAACATTGTCTGTGTTGTGGTTTGGTTTTCAGGATATGAGTTTATTTTCCTTCTCATCTGATGGTGGCATAGTGGGCCACAACAGGGAGGGGTCACTAAGGCTGAGTCACCAGATCTTGCTGCATCAGTTGATGCTCAGTTGCACGTGCTGTAGCTGCCAGTGCATCCACAGGCTGCTCCTGAAGCAGGACCCTCTGCAGAGGCCCTGGCTCAGGAAAGGAGGTGCTGTGTTTCCAGTCTGTGTTACCCTGGGAGGAGTGCATTGCTCCTGCATTGCTATCGAGCAGCATCATTCAGAGCATTCTATGAAAAGTGAAATGGTCAGAGCAGACACAATAACAGCTCCATCAAATATTGATAAAGTAGGATTATTAATTAGAATAGGGGTGTAGGATTAAAATGTCCCTTGAGTTGCATTCCCCGTTTGATGCGAGAGTGCGGTTTTGTGGTCAGAGAGTGGGAAGCTCAGGATAACTGGGATCTTTTCTCATCTCTTCAGTGTCTTTGCTTAATGTCCTTAGTGCTTCAGGGGATATATAATACTACTGACCAGAGCTGCTAGAATTCTGATATGCTCCTGTGTGGCACTGCTGCCAGTGAACTTTACAAGGATCTCTCTGTTAGTGCAGCTTGGTCTGATTTGTAGCTCATAAAAAAGAAAAACCCCTCTGAACAAGCTGATAATTTGCAGTCCTGTTGTCCTGGAGTCTTGTCCTCCCTCAAAGAGCTGCATGTCTTTGTGTGAGGGTGAAAACACTGGATCAGTTCTGTGGAGCATATGCCACTGCACCACTTGGCCCTCAGGTGCAGTGAAGGATAACATTTTGCTTTTGACAGTGTGTGTAGCGCTGAACTAAATAGATATCGAAGCAAAGAGAATGAATTGAATTTCCCAGTTACACAGCCCTTGTATAAAAAGGAGCTTTCAGTGTCTCCCACTTGGAAACCACACCGCAGGTTAGCAATGAGGTTTCCTTTTAGAACAAAGCCCTGATCTGCATCACTAATAACAGCTGAGGACATTCAAATAGAGAGAATTTCCCTTTGAATTTCTTTTGAACAGCATCTGCATTCTCTGTATCACTGGTGTTAGCTTTTATTTTGCTGCAATTCTGGTCCATCAGGACAGTGCAGTAAGGATTTATTCTCCTCTTTAGGTTCTTCCTGGTTCTAATATTGTACCTAGAAGTGTTTTAGACCTGTTATAATCATGCAAGTTCTGTAAATTCGTTCTTCCATTCCTGTGCACAAAGTGTGTGTTCTTGGGTCCTTCAGAATGTGTCTGTGCAGCAGCAGTTTAACATCCCTGTGTGCCCCAAGGCTCTTTTAGCTGATAAAACTCTCCAATCTGAAGCATCTTCTCTTTCTTTTTTTTTCTCTTCCCCCTTTGAATGTTTTCCTGCTCTCTCTAGAGCCATTAGATGCTCTGACTATGCACTTCAAGAGATCAATATGCTTTTGGCATTCACAGGCATTATTATTCTGAGACCATACAACTGGTATGTATTCATCCTATTAACATCTGCTCAAAATTCCCAACATCCCAGCACAGCTAGCAGAGAATGACCGTGTTGTCCTTGGTCAGGCTCTGTGCATTGGATGTTGACACCTGGTTTATTGTGGAACAGATTCCATTTCCCTCTTTGCTTTGCTTTGACCTTATTTCACCCTGGCAGCTCAGTTTCAGCTGGAGATGGATGAATGAACTGGGAGGCTTTGTGTCCACTGCTGCTGTGGCAATTCCTGTGTGTTACTGCCCAGATAAGTGAGTTAGTTCCTACGTTGTGGGAGCCAGTTCTGACCTAGCAGTGGGATTCCATCAGCCCACCAGCATGTGCCTGCGTGGAAGCACCATTTCTGTAACACAATAGAGAAAGACAAGAGTCTGCTGGGCAGATTCAGCAAACCACTGTCCTCATGGCTGATGTAACAAAGGATTATGAGCTGTAAAGTCATGGTGGTGAGATGAACTGTGGCTTTGACTTCAGTAGTAACTCAGGTGAGATTGGGTGGTGGGAATACCAGTGTCAGCTTTCTGGTTGTAGCAGAACGTGCTGTAGGGTGAAGTTGGGGGGGACAGAAACAAGGAAATTGGAGCTAGGTGTGTATCAGTGTGGAAGGTAACAGCCAGGAGTGGGATTCACTGTTTTAAAACCTGTCTGAAGGAATAACCTCTTAGGGAACGGGAAGAAACTGTTTCAAGGGGAAACCCAATGTGTTGGCATTCTTGGCTTTCTCCCATTTTGTATTTTGGTTGTTTGGTTTTCTCATTCCTGCACTCCCAAAGGTTGGTGCCTGTAATAAGAGATGCTGGATTGTTCACATGTAATGTGCATTCTTGGAGATTAACAAAATAAAATTTAAAGTAATTATGTGCTCATTCAAGATTTCAGGGAAATGGGGGTATGACTCCCCAGATTAAAAGAGGAAATGTTGTAATAGCCCATACAGGATTGCAAGCTGACTTTTTACCTTTCTGAGTGAAAGGAAGCTGCAAAATCTCAGAAATACTGGGTGCTGGGTACTGATTAATCTCCATTGTCTGGCCTGAATCAAATGAAATGCAGAAGCCAAGGGAACCTGTGTTTTAACAAGCTTTAGAGAGAGGCAGAAATGGAATTGAAGAAATTTTCACTTAGTCTCATACAGTCCAAGTGGCAGTGGTTTGTCATTTTCTCAGAACACACACACACATATACTTAAATAGATTTTCCTGCTTCTTGGATTCAATTTTCTCCAGCATGTTTGCCACAGTGACCCCCTGGGAAGGGAGACTGGCAGAAATATGCAAAGTGCCCTGGTTCAGAGTCATGCACTAAAAAGGGATTAGGATCAAATGGAGTTTAAATCTTCAGCCAAAGATTTTCTTTGAAAATCACTGGTGTGCCCTGGTGGAGCCCCTGGCTCCTGAAGGTGTGGGTTGGCAGAGCTGAGGAGCCGGAGATCCACTCGGGCACCATGGGGCAAAGCCAAATTCCCGCTGCTCTGTCATTCTGGGAAGCTCAGCCATCTGTCCTTTGGCTTCCCTTTTGCTCCCAGAAACAGCAAAGGAGATTTTTCTAAAGTCCTGCAATAGAGTGGGACCTAAAGCTGAGTTGGAAGCAAAAAAGTTCATCATTTGCCCAGAGAGTGTAGCTAGGTGGGCATATGGAGTCACTCCCAAAGATAATGAGGATTAAATTGTCAGGTTTGTGACTTCTGTCTCATAAAGCATTCAAGCATAACAAATGGTGCTGACACACTGGCCTTGGCATGGAAAACTTCTTTAAATATACAAGATGCTGCTTCTTACTGGGGTATATATAAAGTTGGCTTAGATGCAGTGAAGTTTCTTGGGGATAGAGTGGATAGTGTTCCAATAAGCTGTCAATTATGTTTCTTTCTAGAAATGATACATATAATTGGTGAATGGCAAGGCTGAATTGGCATTAAATAGTTGATTTAAAGAATTGTAACTCTTTTGATTTTTTCCTCCATAGTTTTTGGGAAGATTCTAGATCCATCCACTTCAATATTTTCTATACAACTTCATAAGAAGCTTTAGGTGTGTCTCATCAGAGAGATGCTTTGGTGCTTATTCTTGCTCTTACTGAAACAATCAGAAACCAGATGAAGTGTTGCTTCACGGTGCTTTTACCAGTTCTTGGAAAGTTTCTAGATCCATCCACTTCAGTATTTTCTATATAACCTCATCAGAAACCTCAATTTTTCTTTTTTTTTTTTTTTTTTCCAAAAGCCATTGAGCAGATTTTGTTTCAGACATGCTGATGAGCTCCTGTGCACATTCAGCACACCGGTTAGCAGAGCTAGAGATTCGAGCATTTGTGCTGCAGATCAATATCTCCTCTGACAGAAGCCCAGCAGGAGCTCGGTTTGCCTGCTGTTGTGAGACATGAAATAGAAAACGAGCATAAACCATGCTGGCTGAGAGGAGGGGAACAGAGCTTCCCTCAGGGCAGAGGGGAGTGCTGAAGCCCTTGTCTCTGGTCCAGTTCTGCAAGTAGAATCAAACAAGATACTCATTTGGAGACCATGAGAACAAGCTTGAATGCTCTTAACACTTACATGAAGATCTGTGTTGGTCATTCTTAAAGGTTTGCTAAGCAATCTGACAAATGGGTGGTGATGGAAACACAGGATTTAGCATCCCAGGAAAATGGCAGTGTGTGCTGGGCTAATTCCTGCCAGACCCTCTCATCTGAGCAAGAGCAGATCCAGTGACTTGTGCACACTCAGCTCAGGTAGGGCCTTTATTCTGGGGCATTTGTGAAGCAGAAACAATTGCCTCACCTGGAAGCTTCACTCTGAAGGAATAATGCTAATACTGGTGTGCTAATACTGCTGTGAAACACGGCCTAGAAAGGCAGGGCTGTGCCAGCCCAAAGCACTGGAAGTAGTGGACAATATCCCCGGCTTTGACTCGGGAAACTGAATGTGGGACTGTTCCTGTACAGTTGTCCCTTGTCTTCATATTGACAAATCTGTCTTTAGTTACCTGGGTTCAATTTGGAGGTAATAGGAGTGTTCAGTGTTCATTAAGGTGCAAATACACAAAAGTGAGCCCCACATCTTTGGCTTCTTGGAGAAAATTACTCTTTCCTCAACATTTGGCACATCTGTGGTCTCCATCCATTTTATTTCCTGCCACCTACTGTGGTGAGAGTGTCCAGTTCTCCCAGAGGCCTCATTACCGAGCAGACTGTGTGCGTGAAGTCTGGGAGGGAAAGCAGAGATTGTGGCTGGAAGGAAAATGAGGCAGAGCTTGCTGATTTCATGCAGAATTCAAAGGTTCATTTCCATGGCAGAGATCGATGTCAGACAGGACTTTGAGGCTACACTCAGCTTCAGAGCTCACAGCTCACATGGTGCAGCTGGATGTGTTTGTTTCTCAGGTCCAAAATTCCCTGTTCTCCCACTCGGTTTGGTGTTCCCAGAACACAAACTTCAGCGTGGGGAGGTTCCTTCAGCCAGGCCGTGCTGCAGGGCAGCCCCTCCCTCTGGCTCTGAGTGTCAGTCCTTTGGCTTTCCCCCAAAGCCAGCCTGGCTGCAGGGCCCCGGCAGCGCCGAGCTCTGCAGCAAACACCGGCTGATGCAGCCTTGCCTTGGGCGGGGAGCACAGCCCTGCCCTCCAGCGGCGCCAGGGCCTCTGCTGAGCCCCGTTCAAAGCGCCTATTTACAAACATTGGATCGTTTTTGACAAAAACAGCAGCAAAAAGGCCTCTCAGTAGTCGGCAGGCCTTCAAAACGTCCTCAGATCCTGGCAGTGTATTAGGCACATCCTTCCTGCTGTAACATTTTACTGCAGAAAATCTTGCCTGAGACCCTTTTTATGCTGTTTCTGCTGCCTCCTGTTAGCTGATCAACAGTCTCATCTTCCCATCTGCCAGAGAGGCCCCTTGGAAGGGATTCACCTCCACCAGGCAGCTGTAAGCAGGGAAGAGGATCAAAGGGGTCTGAAGCTGACCTGCAGCAGTCCAGGGGGGTCTCACATAGATCAAAGGGTACATCCATGGTCAGAGCCTGACTTCTGTGACTGCCTCGAGAGATAACGTGGCAGGAGTGTGGCTCTGTCTTTACCACAGCCTCGTCTGTGTGTGTTGTGAATGGGTTTGTGTTGGAGAGGAAGGCCTGGGTGCTGTGCACATGCTGGATGTCTTTGTTATGGTCTTTACAACTTGCTCTTTTTTTGGGATGAGGCATGCCATGAAGATCTCTGAACAAGCAGTCAATATTGCAAGGCAGAGGAGGTGATTGCAGACCTCAGGCAAACGTGTTCATTCTGTCCTATGCACTGCCCACCCTCCTCTTCCTCAGCACTGCAATTTTGTCTGAAATCAGTGCTCATGCTCGAAGTGAGGCTGTGCCAGAACTCCAGAACTCTGCCCAGCCATGCCAGTGCCCTGACAACAACCTTCCTGCTCTGCCTTGCCAGCCCACTTGTTCCACTGCCATTTCCCAGGACTGACCAGTGTCACAGGCTCAGTGCTCTGTCCTTTATCAGGCAGCATGATTTGCCTGCCAGCACTTCTGAGTAGCACTGATAGCAAACTAAATTTATTGTGTCTAAAAAATGCAATTAGGATGTCTCAAGACTGGAAATTTTGTGTGATTTTGCCAGGTTGTAATAGCAACATTGGAGTTTTGACCCACAGCCCAAACTCTGCCTTGGCTCCTCCGCTGTGTGGATGTTGCAAGAGGTCTGCAGCGTCCAGGGTGCTGCTGGCACAGTTCACAGCAGTTCAGGATGTGTCCAGTTGCTCTGGTTCCCCGGTGCTGGTGGAGCATTCATTTATTTCCAGCTCTGTCACACGGGGGCCTTTGGTGACTTTGGCAGTGCAGAAGGGACATCTAGTGGGCTGATGGGAGAGTGGGGACAGTGCCTGTGCTGGGCAGCAGGAAAGAGCCAATTCCCAGTCGGAGATTGGACCCTGGGGAGCCCTCGTGTGTTACAGCACCAAACTGTATCTGAACATTTCAGCTTACACAATTGGCCTGTGAGTCTGGAGGCTTGAAATTCCAAAATTTGAAGTTTTTAAAAATATTCCTGGCACTTTCCAGCAGTGACAGAAAACAGAGTGTATGGAAGCAGTCAGGTTTGGCACAGTTCTGGAGTGAAACTGGAAGGTTTTTTCTTCACTAACTCAGCTTCCCAAGTCTGCAGCCACTGTTAATATGGACTCCTTTGTGTTGTCTCATGACCCTTGGAGGACAAAGTTGGGGAAAAAAATCATTATTTTGATGCTGTTGGCTTCCACTGTCCAGTTCAGTAAAGAAGACTTGTGCCCAGTGGTTCCAGGACGGTGAGGAGGGAAGGGGCGGCTCTGTCCTCGGGGGCAGCTACAGCGTGCATGTGACAGGAGATAGGAATGGCTTTATTTGTACCCCTGATATTTGCTGGCCTGTCACACGTCTCCAGTATCCAATGTGGAGTATTAGGATTATTTTAAGCCCTGTGTGAGGAAAGATTGTGAAACTCATGCGAGTGTACGTTGTTCTTTGAATGAAAAGCAGACTTTCACTGAGGTAATTTGCTGCACGGTTCACTCTGAACTGTTTGTAGAAAGATGTATAGGATTGTTCTGTGACAAGGGTGCAAACAAGTATAGAATAAGTGTACAGGAAGGTTCTGCTGAGTACCCCAGACCTACTTTCTCCTTTTTCTCTTAATCCAGCTTGCCCACTGCTGCCCCATTTCCATGGCATGCATTTCCGGCTTGCAAAGTTTCCTGCTCCGGGCTGAGAATAGAAGCCTTGCTGTTCTGCTGTCCTTAAATCTCTCGTAATGAGTGTTACACCAAGGAAAGCAGCTGTGTCCTTCGGCTCTGGTTTTAATGCTATGTTAAAGAGCAGATTATGGTGACGTTGGATGGCAGCGATGCGGAGGTAGCACAAACCATGACCACTTTGGGGAAGGCTTTAGCAAGGATGACTAAGGACTTGGAGCTTATGCTTTAGATAACAAATCCACCCAATTGTGCTCCTTTGGAAATGTAGTCAAGCCTAACAAATCAGGGCCTTAACAGGTTGCATTAGGGTCCTTTAATTGGACTAAGCTGGTTAATACCCACATTGGCTTTTGTATGCCCAGGGGTCCGCCACAGGAAAGGTTTGCCATTTATACTGGCAGAATCTCATGGAATTGCAAGCGTGAACATTGAAAAAATTCAGTTCTAATATCCTCACAGGTAGACACTGCATTAAGGTATTTTGATTATTATAAGGAAGTTGGATGTACCTGTTTGGCTTTTCCCTCAGTCTGGCTCGTGTGCCACAAGTCACAGCTCTGTCTGTCTGGGGTTTGCAGTGTCACAGGCCACACAGCACAGCACTGGCCCTCAGCTCTGGGGGAGGAGCTCCACTTTCCCTGTGTGGGGTTTGTCACACTGGTTCTGTTCTATGAAAGCTGAGCAGGACCTTCAGGTAGCCACAGGAGCCATAAATTACCATGGATAGGTGTGTTTTCCAGGTGTTGTGGAGTGTTGCACTACTCGACTTCCAGCAGTGCCTTGCTAAGAATGGTGCTTTGTTGCAGTGTTAATTGTGCAATGATTCATATGTAATTGCTGGGATTTGGAAAAGGTGGATTGTTGGGAGCATAATTCACACAGGTGAGGAAAAATACTCTGAGCAGAAAGATTCTGCACATGTCAGTGTTTGGTTACATCCCCTGACAGTAAAACCAGAGTCTGAAGAGACAGAAATGAGTTCCAGATGGCTGTGGTAACTGGCCAGAAACTAATACCAAGGCTGATCTTGAGAAAACAGACTGAGGACACCAGAGATGAAAGTGGGGGCAGGGTGGTCCAGATAAGGTTGATAACACATGATATATCATCTTTGGAGCATTCCAAGGCAGGATAGTGAGATGAACCATTTGTTCCTGGACTGCAGAGTTTGGGTGGTGAAAAGGCTCTTGCTCTGGCTGTTCTGCTTCTGCACTGAAGGTAAAACCCCGCAGCAGCTATCCCGTTTCCATGCACATGCCCCAGCAGCCTCTGCTGCCCTGTGAGGATACTGGCATAATACACACTCCAGGACTCATCCTTTTTTCCTTATGTGCAGCCTAGGTCTGTCTGCACCAGTTCCTTGCTATCTTGCTTATTTGTTGTTTAAACTAGGATTTTGTCTGTCATCTTACCTGTGTTCTATCTTTAGTTGTTAGTGAAGGGTGAGGCAATGTACTTAATTGTCATTACAGTTAGTTTAATCCAATTGTGATGTGGATTTACAGGGACTTAGTAGGTCTCAGCTGAGCGTGGGCTCTGTCTTTTTCCAGCTACTGTTATAACACAATGCACACTGATAACTTTTTCCACTTCTAAAACTAAACCCATGTATGTAAAGGTGTGTGATTTGGTGCTTGTGTTCTGCAGATACCTGTTGGTCTCTGTAACTGTTCCTCAATTGGGAAGAGGGTTCCTGTACACTGTGTGAGTTCACCTGCCCTGTGGGATCACCCCCCTCATGATGAGACAGCAATAAACACTAATGAGGACTAACTCTGCTTTTTGGGGTTAAGAGAGTCCTTTTGTCTTATTTCTCTTTGAACAAAGGAGCCTGTCTCAGAAAACTGTGACGGATGCTTGTCCGGGATGTGTAAATGTGAGCTGATACAGAACCCTGCGTCCTCCAAACAGCCTCTGTCCCGGACCGGTGCTGAGCTCCTGGCACAGCTGCGGGGGAGACACCACGTGTGTTCGCTGCCTTGTACGGGGCGCCTCATAAAGCAGAGAGAGCCCCTCAGGCCCCTGTGCCCCGGGCCGGTGCCGGTGAGCCCCGGGACGGTCCCGGTGAGCCCCGTGCCGGTGCCGGTGAGCCCCGTGCCGCTGAGCCCCGGTGCCGGTGCCGGTGAGCCCCGGGCGGCGGGCGCAGTCCGCTCCGCGCGATCCAGGCAGCGTTTTGGCGGCGCTCCCGAGCGGGGCCGCGGGGCTCTGTCCGCGGGGTCGGTGCTGCTCCGGGCCGGCCGAGCATGGGGCGAGCGGCCGGCGTGGGGAGAGCCCGCCCCGCACCGTGATGTGGGCACAGGAGGGGCTTGCCGGCCTCCAGCTCCTGTCTCTCCCCGGAGGGGTTTGCAACAGCCACTCGTACACTTGTCATGGAATTAAAGAAAACTACCTCCAGGCCGTGCAATGCTGCTCTCCTGCTGCCACTTTTCCTCTTGTTTTGGGGTAAGTTTTTGTATTCTGTGCCTGATTCTTACCCAACTACTATGCAGAAACTTTGATCTGCCCTTGTATTGCAAAGATTGCTGAACAAATTGTCACTCTTACAGTTAGATTTGAAGCCTGCAAACTTTTGTCTGGAAGATAAACAGGCATTTCATTCTAGGTGGGTTTTTCTGTCTATTTATTTCTTGTCGCTTTTTATCTTTCTCCCTGTGCGCGTCTATGCATGCATTTATTCACAAGAGCTAAAAGTAATTAAGTATTCATGTAATTAAGTATTCAGCTATTATAGTAACAATTTTCTCCATTGCAAAGGTCTGCATTTTTGGAGGTATCCATACAGAAGAAACACAGACCTTTATTTCCATCCTGTATGCTCTAGAAATACATCTGGGCACAAGAGGAGTGTACCCAGGGGAGTGTAATGCCAGCAATGCCTGGTACTAAATGTGGAGGGAGATCACAGGACAGGAGTGTCCCCACTTAGGAATTTTGAAGAAAGCAGATCCATCCTCAAAGTGATGAAGTAACAAAAATCTATCCCCCTGATAGGGGAGGTTGTTTTGTGTGGGTTTTTTCCACATTGAAAACTTACTTTATAGTCAAAGAATATACTTGAGTATACTGGGATTCTTCAGATTCCCAATACCATGTCTTTGGGTTCCATTGTCACCCTTGTTTACAATATCTTATGTTACCTGAAAAATAGGTGTCTCCATTTCTTCTGGAATAGGTGCCTAGAGATCTGCTGGCCTAGACATCTGTTTTAGTCATCTAGGGATTATGAGGTCATGTCAGGAACATGTCCAGCCTTTTACTGGAAAGTATGATTGGGACTGAACTGGTCTCCTTATCCTGTCCTCAGCACTGCCAGCCCAGTCACCTGCATGTACAGACCTGGTGCTTTCCACTGAGCGAGTACAGGGATGAGCAGTGGCATCAGGAAGTGGATGTAAAATATGGAGATCATTGGGAAATACAGTCAGAGCCTTTTCCCTGCTCCTGCCATCTGAACACAGCAGTTGGCATTTTCTTGCATTAGTAGGTGATATTTACATAATTTCTGAGATTTGGAGAAAGTTTTTAGCTTTTCCTTTGATTCCCCAACAGTCTCCTTTTTTTCCTTCTGAAGCCTCTCAAGATTTCGTTTGCTCTGACCACCTCAGACCACGAATGTGGAAGTCAAAATATGTTGTGATTTTTGTCTGATTTTTTTTTTCTTTCTCTTCCTCGTACCAGCTTCTTTGTCTGGTGTGTTTGCTCCAAGTGCCTGGAATTCCTCTGGCCACAGGGAAGCAGCAGGACTGTCTTTTGTATCCAGTAACCATAGCTACTGGTTTGGAGTGTGAGGCAATTACGGTGGCTTTGTGCTGAGCAGCAGCAAGGCCGGTTGCAGGGTGGATTGCCCGTGTGTGGCTGCCAGGGACGGGCTGTGTTTCAGAGGGTTTGTGCTCTTTGACCACTGCACTCATGGCTTTTCACTCCTGGAGAAAGCTCTTCTCTGGAGCAGTGATTTACTGAGAACCTGCCTTTCTTTTGGAGTGCAGGTGGATGAGTCTTCTGCTGGAGCCAGCAGAGCTCAAGGGAAGTGCTAATTTTCATAGTCTTTTCACCTACTCCTGTTTTGCAAGGGGAATTCTGCCAGATTTTGACTGGAGTGAATGTGGTATTTAGGTTGCACTTGTAGGTTTTTAAGGCCATAAAGAAATGTCTTTTTTTGCCCTTATTAACCCTATCACTACTTTTTTGTTTCTAATTGACTGAGGCTAAATGTCATTGAAACAGAGTGCCTAAGTTATTTGTTCAAAATTTTTGAGGAAATTCTAATTATCCAGTTGGCCTGTTGCAAGCTGTAACCATCAAACCATCCTGCAGCCAGACCCTCCCTATCTCCAGTTGTTTGAAAGAAACCCCGGAGGGGCAGCAGGCTCTGCCTGTGCCTCCCCTTTCACTCTGCTCTCAGTGTAATGGGCACAATAGCTCCCAGCTAAATCCTCCTCTTTAAAGGAGATTCTGGAGGGCAGGAGTGTCTTCTCCTTGCTGTTCCCACAGCTCCAGCCGTCAGCAGGCTCAGGAATTCACATACCTTTGCCCTGGAAGATGCTTTGGACGCCTGTTGAGAGAGAGCATGTGCAAGACAAACCTTTTTTGCTATCAGCTCTAATGCCAGCCCTTGAGATTAGCTCGGACATGGGGACAGTTTGAGGCTTACTTCAAAACCGGGAAACAAACAAAGCCGATCTTTCCAGCTGCTTTGTTGATTGTCAGTATATTTAAATAAGAATTGGAAATTAAAGCCTGTGACTCACTCTGGTGAACTGAATACACAGGAAAGTCCCTGTCCCAGTGTTTGATGTGTGGAAATGGCTGAGAGATCAGAGAAGGTGTGAAACATGAAGGTCAGCTTGGAGGAGTGTATATTAAGAGAAAATACTGGAGTGTCCTGAGCACACAGGATCAAAGAGTTACTGTGGCAATATATTCAATGCTGTCATAAAACAGGGATTTATAGCTCCTGTCTTTCTCCCAGTTCTAGAAGCATGAGAATAGGAGTTACACCTTCCAATCTGCATTAAAACAGTGAACAGATAATGAACACGAGCTAGTTGGCTTCTTGTTCTGTGTTACGAATAAATTCAATTCCCTGAAGTGGTATTTCTGACTAATGCTGTTAATGCCTCGGGCCGTGATGTTGGCACTGCTGGGCCCTGTGAACTGGTGCCCACTGTTTGGCACTTTTTTGCAGTTCACTGGGCAAGCTGTGGGGGAAAGAGCCAGGAGTCTCCATCCTTCTTTCAGGAGGTAAATATTCCGCATATTTCTCAAGTGGAACCTGAGCCACATTTCTCCTGTCTGAATGAAAGTCTAGGTCTAGGCTGTATAAATATTCTGTATATTCTGTATATCTAGGTCTATTCTGTATAAATATTTTACACCAGTAGGCTGTGTACATACATCTGGCATGAAAAGCTGTCATACCCAAAACCTAGTGTACAAATGTGTGGGATTTGTTGGTCTCCAGTAACAAAGAAACGTCAGAAGCAGTCTGGGAAGTGATGGACACACAATATCTGCCTAACACTGTAATCTGACCTGCGTGCAGGGATGTCATGGGATGTTTTGAAATTGGTATCCAAAGTGGTGTTTGGCTGAGGTACTGGGCTTGTGTGTTTAATCTACCAAAACACTACAAGAGACATCAAAGCCATGAATAGTAAGGCTTTTTTTTAAAATGACTTTTCTAAAAGACACTCTTGGCATTGCTGGGATCCCTGGCATCTTGTCAGGTCATTTATTCAGCATTGTCTTAGAAGTACTGCTTGCTGATTGCCAACAGTGCTTTTGAAGCAGCCAATCTTTATTTTCAGGGTTGGGGTTTTTTGGTTACAGTGCCATGGCTTGTTTCACATAAATTGTCAGACCTGATAAGCTGATAACCTGAGACAGTAACACCAATGTTTAGCTTCAGCCAGCAGCTAAATCTCAGGATCCTTTCTCCCTTCTAAAACGGGGAGGAAGAAGTTGACTGTGCCCCAGAGTCACCAAGTTACTCCAGCAGAGCTGCCGGCGGTGGGAAGCTGCTGCAGCCCAGGGCCTTTGTAATTGTGATCAAACATTGGTATTTTGGAGAGTTTCCCATTCCCACATCCCATTTTCTGAGGCTAAGTAGAAAAGCCCACTGTTAAAGCAGCTGTCACAAGTGCCCCTTACTGTCTTAAACAGGACAGGGAATACCAGCTATGGAATGTTTTAGGCTGGGTGAAATATCACTGCCAATTATTAGCAAGTCATGAGCTCGTCAGAAGTCTCAGAGAGTTTCAGGCCTTGTTTTCTGGTGCTGGCATTACTCAGAGCAGGTGTTTTGCTCAGGTCTGGATAGAAATGGTTTAATCTCTCTGTGTCAAGAAGGAAATGGGGCCTGTAAAGCCCTAGGGATGTGTAAAGCCACCTGAAGAGGCCTTGTACCCTCTCTGAAGAGGTACACAGAAGGTGCTTCCTAAAGAAGGATTTGGGTTTATCCTGCCATTCCCTTCCATAGCTGTCCTTCCAAAGTGAGCAGGGGTGGGGAAGAGAGAGGGTGAATGTGAAAGCCCCTTTTCAAGCCTGTTCATTTTCCTTTTTGGTTGTGTGGATCCTGGGAACAGGCCAAAGTGTGTCCCCTTTCACTAATCCTTTACACTGACCAGGATAGGGAAAGATCAGCAGAGGTCAGCAGGGATTTACTAATATAAGCACATGCCTTCCTGTTGTCATGGAGACCTAACTCTCCATTCCTTATTGAGGGTTTATTTAGTAGTTGTGTGGTTCTGAATCCCCTCTGCTGGAGGGGTCCCCTTTCTGCCCTGGGCCTCGGGATCCTTCTGCAGGGGGAGCTGTGCTGGGAAGAGCAGCAGAGCACAGCCTGACTGCTGAGCAGCGCCCAGCCTGGGGTTGGACGAGTCACAGTTGGGGAATGTGGAGATCCCTCAAGCTCAGTTCTTGTTGTGGTGCAGTTGGGAGCTGCCTGCTCTGGGAATTCTGCTGTTCTCGCCTCTTGGTTGTAAATTAGGGGTTTTTTTTTCAGTTGTTTTAGTGAGTAGGGCAGGTGAAATACATCTGAAGGAAGCTTCTTTCTACTCGAGGTGGATCTGGCTTGCCCAAGCTCACATTCAGTTTTTGCTGGGCCAGGAAATACTATTGTGTCATCCTGACTCTTCTGGGGACTGTGTCTGTGATTATTGTGCACAGGTAATTGTGCATTTTCGTTTTTCACCCAGTGCAATGCATGTGCATGAACAGGTATTCAGGGTGGGGATTTCCAGCAGGTACTGCTGCCTCTGCAGAGGTTTTTTTCTGTCCTTCAGTACAAAGGAAACAAGGTAATCTCTGAGTTGATAACCCCAATTCTGCCTCTTCCCTGCTGAGATTTGAAGTGACCATTAAGACACCTTTAAGGTAGTTATCAGTGCAGCACTGAGCAGCTTCCACAAGGTCAGGTGTGTCCCCAGATTGAAGGCACCCATCCTCTATCAGAGGTACCCAAGACCTTTTAAAAACAAACTTGTGAAAAGCAAACCCCCAAAATAGAAGCCAGTGAGTAATACTAAAGCAACATCTCCAAGCAGAGAATTTCCTAACTTCTCATTAATTTCTGATTTTTTGTGGTTAAAAACTCACTGTTTCCACTACCCTTTGACAAGATCACACAGTGAAGGTATAAAGTATAAGATTATTAAAGTCAATTATTAAAACAGAGCCTGGTAATGCAGCTTGTTTGCCTTAAAGTGTTACAAAAGGTCACAAACCTCATCGTTTAGGGAAAATCTTTGTCAGCTACCTTTAAAGTGTAAAACCAGCCCTGTCCTGACAGAGCTCAATGAGTGCTTTATATGGGACTCTGGTAGCCTTTGAAGTTCCTCCTAATCCACCCCTAAAAGGCTGGAACGTGTTCTTCAAAGAAGCTGTAGTCTCCTCCAGTTTCAATGCAGAGTAGGCTTGCAGGATGTTAGGACTGTAATACACTTTGAATGGTTTTTTTTTCCAGTACAAACATCACTAATTCATATTTTTCTTGTCATCATGAATGCCATTGTAAAGCTGGCAACAACTGCTTTGGTGAAAAACTACAAACTCTTGTCATGCAGTGATTTCCTTGATTTTCACTGCATGAAACAGCATTGTCTGAATTATGTTTCCATTGTTCTTATATTGTGCAGCAGGAAAAGCTAATTTATTCATTTTTCTTATTGGTGTTTGGTGCATATTCATGTGCTATTCACAGTCATATAACAATCTATTCCAAAATTCAGAGGAATTACTGTATGCCCTAGGACCAATGGTTGAAAATAACAAAATCAGAACTAAAACCATCAGATGTGCTCTCTCTGAAGCCAGAAGTTCAGCACTGCCGTGGAAGGAGTATGAGTTAGAATGCATTCACACAAGGACAGGTTTTGTCCCTGGGGAATGTTCCATAGGAGTACAGGTGTGCTGGGTGCAGGGCAGTGTGTGACCCAGTGTGGAGCTGGTGCAGTTAATGGGCCTGACAGCTCCACGGTGTCACTCAAACACGGGGCACTTTGTGCCAGCTGCAGTTCACAGAGTCATTTGCAGTTATTTAGATGAGTTTCATTTCTTGTGATTTACACTGCAGTGTCCTCAGCCTGCTCCATGCATGCCCTGTGAGCAGTGCTATGTCACTGCAGGATATTTGTTCCAAAATGAGGCCCTGCTGAAGTTTGTAGTTAACCACTGCTGTTGTTCATGGTGGCAGTGAGTTTCGAGGAGATTGCAGTTCTCCCTGATCCCACACTGCTGCCTTTGGGAAGCCGGGAAGGCCTTTGGCTTGTTAATGAAGCTTTGTGTTGTCTGTAGTTGAGCCCCGCTGGGTCTGTGTGTGACCAGATAATTTGTCACACATCTTTCTGTAAGGGACAGGCATGAAGGACTGCTACAGATCGTTGAGCATGGCAGCAGTATGATGGAGCAAAACAGAGAAGGTGCAAAAAGGTGTGTCTGTTGGGAAAGGACTTTGGGAAAGGCAGAAAATAGCAAAGGGGGTTGATGTTTATTTGCAAGAAGCCTTTTGCCTGTGTTCTTCTCATGGAAGCAGAAAGCCGTGCACGAGCCTTGGCAGAGACTCGGCCTGGCTACGCCAGCAGTGCCTGGTGATTCTGTGGAAATGTGAATTTCTTTGCAGATGGAGTGTGCTGCAGCTCCTTCCCAACGTGCCCTGGGCTCGAGCTCCTTTTATATCCCAAACTGTGCTCCTGGCCCGTGGAAAGTGCAGGCTGGGGCCCGTTACTCATTAAGCCTACAAAGGCTCATATCTCCTGCCTAGTAAAGCTCTTTTGCAAATAGTTTCCTGGGCTTCCACTCTAATTGCCACAGAGATTCCAGGCAGATTCCGTCATCCTTGTTTTCTGCCTGACTGGGAATCTGAGAATAAAAGGGTTGATGGCAGAATAATGGGATTGCTGGACAGTGCAGTGCTCAGCAGCTCTCCCCAGCATCACATGAGAGGGGAAGGGAGGGGTGGGCCATAGCGATGATGCTGGGAAGAGAAAGGGCTGCCTAAATCCCTGAGCACCCTCCCTCCCCCGGCAGCACAGGCTCCTGAAAGAAGACTTGGAAACACTACAGTCTCTCGGTGCGAGGAATTTGGGGGAGGTCAGGGCAGGGGCAGGCTTTTGTAAACCAGAGTCTCCTATCAGTCCCTTTTAGGCCCTGAAGTCGGTGCCTCCACCCTCAGGTACGGAGAGACTGAGGAGCTGATGGGGCAGAGTTGATAGAGCACCGCTGACACGGGTTAACTGCTGGTGTAGAAGGTGCACCAGAGCAAGGCAAACCAAACCGGGCTGGAATAACGCTGGCATCAGTGAGAAGGTGGAAGCGATGCTGTGCTGTGTGAGCTGGCAAGGCCTCGGCGTGCAGCAGGGCCGGCTCCAGCCCTGCTCCTCCCACAGCAGGGATGTGCCACGCTCCACCTGCAGCTCTGGGGGGTTTGCAGGGACTGCAGCCTGTCACTGCCCGGGCCACAGCTGCTCAGAGACGGCAGCAGGAAGGGGGACAGAGGCTTCCAGTGATGCTTTGGGAAGGCTGGGTTGTCTCACCAGCAGCAGTAGCTATTTCTCAGATACCATTCACTCCTTCATGAGCTTTATCTTTGCTTTGACACCATTTTTCATAGACATTTTCCAAACATCTGCTATATAGTTGCTTGCAGAGTTACTTCTAAGTTTGGATGTTTCATAACACACATGCAGGAATCAGGCTGGGATATCTCTACCACATAGCTTCCCTCTTATTTGTCCTGGAACTGAGCAGAATTAAAAGCTCTGATCTCAGAGGGCCACAGTGACATGAGGTGCAAATGACTGCTGCCTTTGTGGAAGGCAAAAAGTTCTCTGTTTGCACTGCCTTTGTCCCTTTATTCTATTTTTCATTGGTTTATGGGGGCTTTTTGGGGATTTTTACATGATATATCCTATATAATCTCATTTATAGGAACTAAATTTGCAGTTCAGTGGTCAGTCCCATCACATTTCTGGATGGTGGAGCTGCTTAATGGGGCAAGAGCCTTTTGAACACTGCCATTGTGGGGACAGCAAGGCATTGTGGCTCAGAGTGAGTTAACTGATCACATCCAGATGCTCCCAGATTGAGGGGAATCTGCTCTCAACGTTAGTTCCTGGTATCTGGTTATTAGACTGGTGTTTTGCCTCAGCAGGTACCAAGAGTTTGGGTCTAAAATGCCATCAGCACAGTGAATCTCAGCAATCTCTGCCCTTCGATGCTAAGGTTTCCTGCTGTGTAAATTTACATGTCTAACACGGGGAGAGGGTGAGGGTCAGTGGTTATCAACCTGAGCTGCTTGATGTAATCAGAGGCTGTGTGAAATGTGCCCCTTTGGAGTTTGCCCGGGGTTATTTATGGGAGCATCTTCAAATCACTTCTGGATTAGCAGAGAAAAAATTGTACCCCCAGAAGGAGCAGCTGGGACATACAGAGCCACAGCCAACTCAACTCATCCTGCCTCTCTGGATTTCCAGGCACAAGTGCTGTGCCCTGCCAGTGAAAGGGGTCATGGAATTTTACACGAAGCTAATCTTGTGAATGGATTTAAGGTGATACATGTCACTGCTCTCAAAGTGACTCATGGATGAATAAGCACAAGTAAAATAATTGGTTTGTGAGTGTCTCCTAAAAAAGCAAATACCTAGTTACCCAACTGGGCAAGAGATTCCTTATTGCCACCAAACGAAGGCCTGTTGTCTTCTTTATAGTAAATGCTTGATTCTCCAGTATCCTTCTCATCTAATGGCTAGAACAGCCCTTTGGAATTGGAATTTAGGTTGTAAATCTCCCAAGCCGTATGTGGTGATAGGCAGAACTTTTTTCTTTAGAGCTACAAATGATGACTAACAAAAAGTCTTGTTTCTCAACAGGAACTTCATACTGTGAAAATGACAGAGGCTGTTCCTCATCCCCGTGTGAGAATGGGGGGAGCTGTAAGGATCTGGAAGTGGGTTACCAGTGCACCTGCCCCGTGGAGCCCGTAGCCTACATGGGCACAAACTGTGAACTGCTCTACGATGCTTGCACCAAACACGACTGTCCTGCCCCCCTGAGCTGCGTGCGCACTCCCGGCCGCCTGGAATACGAGTGCGTGTGTGCCCCTGGCTCTGCGGGCGCTGCCTGTGGCAATGCCGAGTGTGAGAGCAGCCCTTGCTCAGATCCCCGTTTGGAGTGCGTGGACAGCCAGGCCGGCTTCGCCTGCCGGTGCCGCCCGGGGCCCGGCGGCTGCGGCGCGGGCAGCTCCGCCTGCTCCAGCCGGCCCTGCCTGAACAACGGCTCCTGCGTGGAGGCCGCGGGGGGCTACAGCTGCCTCTGCCGGCCGGGCTTCGCCGGGGCCACCTGCGGGGACGACGTGGACGAGTGCGCGTCGGGGCCGTGCCGGAACGGCGCGATCTGCCGGGACCGCGCGGGCGAGTACAGCTGCTTCTGCGTGCCCGGCTTCCAGGGCTCCAACTGCGACATCGACATCGACGAGTGCGCCTCCCGGCCCTGCCGCAACCGCGGCACCTGCCTCAACCACATGGACCACTACGTGTGCCGCTGCGCGCCCGGCTACGCAGGTACGGGGCTGCCTGCCAGCCTCCCGCAGCCCGGCCGGGCCTGGGGGGCTCTGCTGCTGCCCCCGTGCTGCCGCAGGCTTGGGGCTGTGTCACAAACACCGCGGGGCTGCCTGCCAGCCTCCCGCAGCCCGGCCGGGCCTGGGGGGCTCTGCTGCTGCCCCCGTGCTGCCGCAGGCTTGGGGCTGTGTCACAAACACCGCGGGGCTGCCTGTGGGGGCTGCCAGGCACTGCTTGAGCCTTTGAATTCCATGGGTGCTGCGGGACAAGAATCCAAGAGTGGGCTGACCCTCGAGCACTGGGTACAAAGTAGGCGTGAAGAGTTCTCACAGTGAAATTAAGGGAGATATACATAAGAAGACATTTATTATCACGGAATGGATACTTAGTGTTTTCAGGTGTAACGTACCTCTGCCGACCTGGCCTCTAGTTCTTTGTCCTATCCAGCAAGGTTTTTCCAAAGGAAGTACTTGGTTTTTGGAAAAAAAAGGCTTGTAGGTGGAGATTTCTAATTCTTTCATACCAGGCAAATGTTTATTTAGCACATGATTGAAGTATTTCTCTTTGGTGCATCTGTGCTAATGGTGACTCAGAGAGGAATCCACACCTGTGAGTTGTCTGTGAGGGAGGCAGAGGGGGGTTCTGATCCAGCCCTGCTTATCGGGGTGGAATGGAGTGGAATGTGCCCACGTCTGCCTGGTACCACCTTGCACATGAACTTTCTCAGCCTTCCTCCTGTTCACAGACTGAACTGTTTGAGGAGTTGGGTTGCTGTGAAGGAATGCTGCTGATTAGCAGTGGAATGAGAAGTTACAACATCAGGAGTGCAGTGCCTGATGCTGACTCACTCTCTGATAAAAATTAACAGAGATGAAGGAGAAAAAAGGCAAAATTTCTATGTGGCCCTTAAGGTTACTGGTGATTTTGACTATCAAGCATAATTCTGTCTTTGCAAATCAGTTTCTTTTTTATCTTTATGCTGAATCCTCAATTCAGGATTGTGGGATTCCCTGCCAAGGAAGTGATAAAGTGACCCAGGCAGCTGGAGGAGTTGGTTGTGCTTCAAATTATTCTGATGTCAAATTTTTTGCCTTGCTTTGCCTTGTGATTTAGTCCGTCCTCCAGAGGTTGGAGCACCATTGGCTGCAAGGCCAGGTTGTTTCCCGGTGCTTGCATCTGAAATCTGGGTGAAGGAAGTTTTGTGTGGCTATTGAGGGGTTTGAACCAGATTAGGGGGCCCACATTCCACCAGGATTAGGGTGGCCATGCCCATTCTGTGGGGAGCCTTTGCCAAGAAGGGCAGATTAGATGGATTGACAGGTGCCACTGTAATGAGTGAGGTTTGAAGGTGATGTCAGGCCACGGGCAACTCAACGAGCTGGAGTATGGACAAGAAAATTGTATGGAAGTCCTGCAGGAGGTCTTGTTCTGTTGGGGAAGCTGAGACTTTGGACCAAAAAGGTGTCACTTGGTGTTATCAGTGGCCAGGAGCAGTGGAGCTAACACTGAATTTTTAACAGCATTTCCCAATGAAATCACTTACTAACATCTTGTATCACTGTAACTGCACTGCTTTAATGCTTTTTCCCTGGGTATCACATAGCAAGTTACAAACAGAATTGAAATAAATGGAACAATATTTTGGAGAAGCAGGTAGAGATCACTCTGGTAGCCAGCTGGGATTGATAACATAACTCTTGTGATTCCATCTCAGAATTCCACGCAGCACAGATACACTTTTCTGGATTTGTAACACAGATATTTCTCTGTTTTGTAACAAAGGTGTGAACTGTGAGGTTGAAATAGATGAATGTGCTTCAGACCCTTGCCAGAATGGGGCCCTGTGCAATGATCATGTTGGGTTCTACACCTGCACCTGTGCACCAGGTTATCAAGGAACCCAGTGTGAGGTGGACATCAATGAATGTGTGAGCCAGCCCTGCCAGAACAACGGGACATGTCATGACCTCATTAACAGGTGAGAATGCAGTGTTGGGGGGCAATTAGACACCAGGGCTGATCCAGAGCTCAACTCAGTGGAGCCTGTGAAAATCAGAGTAGAAATCTGTGGGGAGAATTGGATTTAGTGTTTTGTACAATCCAATGGCAGTGAGGGTGATTTGTGGCAGTAAGGGAGAAGCCCCCTCCCAGCAGCAGAACTCCAGGGGTGCTGAAAGGAAGGGAGGAACAAGCACAAAGAGGAGTGGTTTGCAGAGCATGAACAGCACAGGCAGCTGCTGAGAACACACCTGTTCTAATATACCTGAATTTACCTTTGCACAGTAAGGTGTGAACACAAGTGGGTGCAAGCACTGACAGCTGAGCTCTTTTGCCCTTTCCTCACGTGGGGTTTTGCAGTCCAAGGCAGAGCTGATGCCTTGCTGTGTTTGGTGCCCACAGCTACCGTTGTGACTGCAGTGACAGCGGCTTCGAGGGGGCCCACTGCGAGCTGGACATCCTGGAGTGTGCCTCGGACCCCTGCCTCAACAGTGCCACCTGCCTGGAGGGAACCAAGGGCTACAGCTGTGCCTGCTGGCCAGGTGGGCTGGGCTCTCTGCTGGGGTGGTTGGGGCACACCGCCCTGGGCAGCACGTGCTGCTGAGTTGAAGAAGTAGGGAGTTAATTATCATATTGTATGGCCCAGTGTGAATTTTCATTGCTTGGAACAGTGAGGCTGCCACTGCTGCCCTTTACAGGCCATCCCAAAATCCAACTGACCTGCAAAAATCACCCTGATTCTCAACCATAAACTTTTATTCCTCTTTTCTGCCATTTTCCATCACGAGTTCCTCTGTGATGAGGTGATGCTTTCCTTCAAATTGATTGTTTTGGCTCCCATATTTGAGAGAGAATAGTGGAGAAAGCAAAGGGCCCAAGGACTCCCTGCTAGATGGCTTGCAGGCTTGTGGGTGTCGTTGTCACCTTCAAGGCAGCGCCAGTGTCTGGGAGCTGAGCTCCAGGGAAGCTGTGCTGCTGCTGACAGCAGTGTCTCGTGGCAGGTTACACGGGGCAGGACTGTGAGCAGGACGTGGACGAGTGTGGGACAGAGCCCTGTCACAACGGTGGCCTGTGCCTGGAGCGCTCCAACCCAGCCCATTATGGGACACAGCCCCTCTTCCCCAGCAACTTCAGCTACAGCCAAGCAGCTGGATTCCTGTGCCAGTGCCAGCCAGGCTTCACAGGTGAGCTGCACAGCAGATGTTCATCCCGTCTGCACTGTGGTGGGAGGAGGTGGGAATGGAGCAATGGTATCTGTGCAACAAAAATCGCTTAAGGACTGGCACTTGGGAGGGGGTGGCAGCCTGGTGCATCAGGGATGTGCTCCTGCTGCCATTGCAGACAGCTGAATGTCATTCCCTGTCCAGGCCTGTCTCCAGGCTGAGGCAACAGCCGTGCACTGCCCCGTGCTTTCGTGAATGCCCTCTGGCTGTGCAGGTGCCGGGGTGTTTTCCCTTTGTTAGTCTCTCGTGCACATGGCAGAATTAATCCCTAGGGATAACTGTGAAATTCCTCATCAGAGGAAGATAATTTCCTGGAGGCACAGATTACTGTTCTAGGTGTTTCCTTGGTGAGACTACTCTCATGACAGCAACTGTATAATCAGAGTGGGAGAAGAGGGCTTTCTTCATATGATGCTCCTGGGGCTAGAAGCTCTGTGGATGTTCCACTGAAATATCACCCTTTTCCTGCTTTGTAGATATGTGTAAAATGCTGGATTTAACAGCTGGGGACATTCCCTAGTGGGAAGGCATAAACAATAAGAATTTATTATTTTATGAGAGAAGTACGAGTGTTTGGCCCACTGTTGCACAGATGGGAATGGTTCAGAAGTTCTGATCTTGCCAGTGCTTGACAATGGAAAATCATTCCATCCTTCATTTTCCCCATTGTTTCAGTGCTGGTGTCTGTGTGCCAGAGACACGACAGAGTTCAAGAAATTCTTTTGTATTTTTAGGTGACAGAAAAGAAGTGCAAAAAATTGCGAGCGCAGTTGTCATTCAGATTCTCTGTTTCACTGCTGCACGAGCGCGCTTCAGAGGCCTGTTTGTGTTTTCCCTTGCCAGGGGAGACCTGCTTCACCAACATTGATGAGTGTGAGTCCCAGCCCTGCCAGAATGGAGGCCTCTGCCAGGACCTGGTGAACGGCTTCCTCTGCCAGTGCCTCCCTGGTTATTCAGGTAACACTGGGCCAGGGGGTGGCTGCAAGCAGGTCCTGATGCTGAACTGCTGCACTGCTGCCTGGCTGCAGGATTCCAGGATGAGATGGCTGGTCTGGGATGGACTGTGGGAGCGTGCAGCAGGATGTCTGCAGTTCAGGGCTCAGATGCCATGGGAAAGCTGTGTGATTGTGGGCAAGTTGGCAGGCCATGAACTAGATTGGGAGACAGAAGATCAGCTATGAAATAGAGTCTATGATCAGAGTGTCCAGGGTATCTGTATGCTGGAGTGAAAGTTCCCTGGGAGAACTGTGGGGGTTTCTGTACATGTACAGTGAAGTATATAGAAAATCAGCCTTTAAATACAAAAAGGGATGCTTAACGTTCTAGTTGTCAGAAGCTACTGGCTGTCGCAGATTGGCTCACCAGCACATAAACATCTGTAAAACATCTCCATTCACTAACACCCTGGGATGATAAGACCCAGCCATTTTTGACTGAAGGCAGTGATCTGCTATGTTAGGAGGTCAAAAGGTCTTTGTGATGTGAGCAAAGGAAGCCTCCTCTGTTTACAGGGAATGAGGAGTCTGGATTCTTACCCAAATGCTCTGCCTGACCCTAATGGATCAGTTTGCTGGTTGAGAACCTGGGGGGTAGTGAACATCAGCACTCTTGGGAAGGTCCTCTGCTAACTGGTACTAAACCTCATCTCAGTTTAAAATATTAGTTCTCAGTCTTCATCTTTAAATTCCGTGTGTATTGGGCAATTTAAAACCAGAGTAGTTTATAAGAAAGGTGATCCCAGCACAATCTTTGATTTCTGGATTTGAGGTGAGGGTAACCTCTCCACAGTGTTACCAGGCTGCCATCTCGTGGGAAAAAGAAACACTTGAAGCCAGAAGAAAACCTTGTCCCTTAACTTGCAACAGCAGGTACCAACATTCCAGAGACTGTCTCAGGCCTTTATTGCATGGGAAAGTTTTCTGTTTTCCTTCTGTGGTTGCAGTGGTTGAGCTGTGTTGGTTTAATTCTGCCCAGCTCTCTCCTGGGAAGACCTATTACTTTCATTCCCAGAATTTAAATCAGCTTCTAGTTAACACCTTCTGTAACTGTGAATTATTTGTGGGTTTTGCTGGCCTATCTCATTTGCTGATTTAGGCCAGACCAAGAAAAATTTGCTTTTTGTAGGTGAGGCCTTTGAAAATCAGCTTTTATCTAAGCTTATTATCAGTGCTTTCTCAAGCAGTTACAATGCTGTACTCGTGAACTGAGATCTTGTCCAGAGAGATGGTTTAAAGTTTATCCTTCTTGTCAGAATTCCCACTCACATCTGTGCCCTGTTCTCTTTTCCTCCTGCAGTGCCCCAGCACCCTCACAGAGCTCAGAATTTCATTGTGCTTTGCCAAGCTGCAGATCTGTTTAATCCTTTCCAATTCTGAGCGTGCTCATGGGCAGAAAAGCTGACAGAAACATGGGATGATGGGCAAAGGAGTGCTAGAGTTCATTCTGTTGCATCAAATTTGGGTTCATTAGTACTTGAAGGGGATTAGAAGCAGGTTGCTCTTCTGGATATTGCTTTTGGTAAAGGACTTTGTCTCAGCTGAGGTAGTTCTGACACATGAACACAGCGAAAGGCTGGGAGCAGTCTGTGAGATCAGTGAGTGCGTGTGGAGGAGTGAAGCTGACAGGGAAATAATAGCAATTAATCTCCCCTCCTTTGTCAATTAATCCCAGTACAGTCATGCTGGGTAAACAGCTTATTACTTCATATTAGGATCACAGAACAACTTTGTGAAGCTTCCCATAATGTTTCTCTTCAAAACACATTTCTGTGGCAGCTCAGATTTGCCATGAACTTGGGTTTAAGCTGCCTCCACTGATTAAAGTGAACTTGCTACTCTGATGAAGAATGCTTTCTTGGGGCGGCAGGGGGTTCCTTCTCTGTGTTTGCTTCTTCAGTCTGAGGAATTTGGGGAGTGTTGGGATAACAATGCAAGTCAGGAGAAATTCTTTCTTTGCAAATTAACTGCCTCGGTGCTGCCTCGGTGCAGTGCAGGGACATGAGCATTCCCTCTGAAATGCGGTCGTTGGGAAAGCCTCATTCCTGAGAGAACAACATGGCAGGTGCTGAAGAGTCTGTTCAGCACATGGTTTGTGCTTTAGCAGAGGATATATACACCCTGAGAGGATGCAGGAAGTGTGAATCTAAAGATTGCATGGGTACTAAATGAAGTGCAAAGGAGAGTGAATCTTGCATGCTCTTGGAAATTATGTCAACTGTGGTCAAGAGAAAAAGCATATTAGGAAAAGTCTGTCTTTCAGAAGAAAAAAAATCCAACAAAATGAATTCTTTATTTAATTTTTTCAGGAATGGTTTCAGTCCCTCATGTATTAGTAGGCAATACTTTAGGCCAGGACAGGAAAAAGACAAATACCTCCATTTGACATGGACACTGATTTTTAACCTGCAGGAATGTTATCACTGAAGTGGAGTTGGGATCATTCACTCTTTAAAAACTTTTAAATGGCCCGAGTGTCTTGCTCCTGGTGAAGCTGTGTTCAGGCAGAAGGGGCCGTGTCCTGCAGCAGGCAGGGTGGCACTGGCCAGCCCCGATGAGGAGGGTTGAGCAGGCACTTCCAGCACAGACACCCAGCCCCGGGCCAGGGGCACCTTCTGATGGGGGAACATTCCCAGCTTTTCTGCACAAGGCTGAGGAACACTTCCACTTTCATGAGAAATCAGAAGGTGATGTGGTGTGAATGTGTCCCAGTATAATTGGAGTGCTTATTGACCATCTCACTTTGTTCAGCCATAATGTCTTTGTCTCCTTAAAGAAGTAGAAACCTTCTGTACAGCAGCTATAAGTGGTGACTCTGTGAGGGTGCCAGCCCAGATCAAATGGGCTTGAATTCCTGGGTCATGGGTCAGGAAATAAATGGGAGATGCTTCTTCCTTCTAACCACCTTTGGACAGATTTAATTTTTTTGTGCAGGTATTTCTTAAGTCAGATTTGTTTTAGAGACGGAGCCTCTACAGCAAGGGCAGCTAAAAGGTTAAGATAGTAAAGAGATTAGAGGCCTGTTCCCCCTTCAACCAAATCCCTTTTGGTAAATATAGCTGAAGGGAGCTAGGCAGCACTGGTGAGGCTCCCCCCGCTTCCCTTCCGTTCCACGTTTCTTCTCCCTGCTGGATCACAGCTCCGTGCTAATCAGACCTTTTGACTTCCCTGTCATCTGAGCAGAAGGCTGTGAGTGCTGCAGTCCAGAGCCTGCTTGTGCCTGCTGCCAGGTGAGAGCAGAATCCCTGCTGGGTGCATTGGGTTGTGAGGGATTTGCAGGCTGTAATGTGCAGGTAGGCTCTGTGTGTATGTGGAGATATGTGTGGGTGCATAAACCAAAAGAGGCATCTTTTGGAAGATATTTCGTGTTCTCCAGTCTTCACAGTTACACTTTATTGTTGCAGTAGTGGCTGAATATGCACAACTGCCTGTTTGTTTTCTCCTGAACAATACCAGAAGGGTCAGAGTAGCTAATAGAGAGATAATGTTCCAAATTTGTGCTGGGGTAGGTCTGTGTGTGCACAGCTCTGTGGCTATCTGAGAAGTTTTGACTCCAAACAAACACTCACCATATCCCTCCCACTTAAAGTATCTAAAGTTGACTGGCATGTTTGGATTGAGGAAAATTACAGAAGTGAAATAGCTACAGGAGTTGTTGGAATGCTTTTTTTAATAGCTTAGTGATACTGCTGATGCAGATTCCAGACACTGACATGTGGGAGGTTTTGTTTGCTTGGACCTGACATTGATACTAACAGAGACTCCACGTTTGAGGAAAAGCTCCCAGATAACATTTCTTCACAGAAATAAGAAACTTCTCTGGGTCCTTACAACACAGAAGCACAACTCTGCTCCAGGAATTCTATAATATGAAAGTAACTATATTAAAAACCAAAACCAAACCAAAACCCAGAACCACAGAGGGGAAAAGGACACTGCAAAAGCTAATTTAATAAGGTTGCTTATGAGGAAAGAGAGAGCTTTGGTTGTGCAGTGCCATGTCTGAAACAGTACATTCAGCATAATGCAGGGAATTTCCTTTCATCCAGTTTGACTTCAGAGAAACAGATGATGTCATTAAAACCCGAGACTTTTCTTTTGGAATACAACATAGTGGAAATGCCTGTGCTCACAAATCCATGGAACAGAGCACAGGGAAGAGGAAAACTATCCATGGACCCTGATTCCATCAGTGTTGAATGTGCAGCAGGGCCCAGGTTCCCTCTGTGTTTGGAACTCTCCTTGTTCCTATGGTTTAGATATTGCACAATGATGGAAATGCAACTTTTTGGCTTAGCCTATAAAAAGAACCTTTTGGCCTTATTCATGGAATTTGGCAGATTCACCGGGAGCGCAGCCAGGGCAGGAGATTTCTCTTGGCTTTGCCCTGCTGGGGCTGAGGCTGTGGGCACTGCAGGGCACTGCTGAGAGGCACGGAGCAGGAACAGGCTGGGAGCACACATTCCTGGTGTCAGCAGGGCCAGGGGCCAGCTGGGAGGGTCAGAGCCGGCCCGGATTAGACCTGGCAGGGCAGGGCTGGGCTGCGCCGGCTCCCGCGCTCCAATCCCTTCCCGTGGGACCGGCACCGGCGGCGCCCGCAGCCTGTCCTGCCAGCCCAGCCTTTGGGTCATCCCTCCCCCCTTCACCCCCTTTTTTTTTCCCTTTACTGTCACCAATGTCCACAAGGAGTCGGCCATGAAATCCGTGCTGATTGGCGTGATCCTGCAGGGAATGGTTCTGCTGGCAGGTAACGGGATGTGTGCAGTGCTTGCGGTGTGTGCTGCCCGTGTGCGTGCCTGCCCAGGGCAGGGGCTGGCTCTGCTGCTGCTGGTAGCTGGAGGCATGAGGAGGAACAAGAATTGATTAGAAAGGAAGAATGTGTTTATTTGGAAGAGACCTGAAGTTTTGCCTGGGAGACTTTAGGGCGAGGAATTTCCTTGTTGCGTGGGGCCGGCTGACAGCTCCACGGTCACTGTGCTGCAGGGGGACAATGCTGAGTGGGATTTGGAGCATTGTTCACTGCGAGCTGCAGAGAAAAGCCAGGAATGGAGTCAATTCCTTGCTGGATTGAGTCTCACGTAGCCAAGGAGGCAGGGTCAGAGCTGGGCTGTTCGAGGCTCCGGGCGTGTGCCCAGGTGAGACCCACAGCCGCCTCCCGGCCACTTCTGTGAAATGTTACTTTTGCTTTTTACAGACGTTTTCGCAGCTTTCATTTTCCCTTTAATGATTTCAAAGGGCCTTAGTGAGAAGTAGTTTTGGTGGTAGCTGAGAGGAGAAGCCCTCGGTGGTCAGTGCTTCCCCGGCGCTGGCGGCGCAGGAGCGCGGTGGGGGCGCGGGCAGAGCAGGGCGTTGCCATGGCAATGGCAGTAATTGTGCAAATATAATTGTGGCGGGCTCCGGTTGTTGCAGATAATTCTCTGTCTCCCCCCTCTCCCTCCCCTCCTTTTCCCTTTTGATAATAATAATACAAGCCCTAATTAGGATGCAGCAGGGAAAGGTCGTTAGGAATTCAGCTGCCTTACGGAGAGGGCAGGGAGGTGCTGGCAGGCCAGCCCTGCTGAACCCCCGTGTTTCAAGGAATAGACCTTGTCCTTCAAGGGTTTTTGATATCTGACAGCTAAATTAGAATATTTCACTTCATTTGTGCTTATTCTTTTAACATTTTATGTATCTGTAGTATGTTGAAGTAGATGATTCTTACACTGTATACAATGAATCTTTGCTTATTAATAGCAGCCAGTAAATCATTCCTTCCGTTCAGGGAGTGGTGGGCTGTGTGGATTTAATCACACTTGCATCTACAAAACAGGACTGTTCCCACCACAGCGGTAACATTCTGGATGTGGTGAAGGATTTGTATTTGAATATTCTGCAGGCTGTGAAAGCTCAGCCACTTCTGAGTGTTTCTGACCCAGCCCCTGTGGGTTGTTGGCTTGGGACTGTTACCTCAAACGCTGCTGAATTAACTGGAATGTTTGAAATCCTTGACTCCAGATAGCAGCCTTTTAAATGCCACTTGTCTGATTTGCAGATAACAAGTTCCACTGGTTTGCTGTTGTTAGTCTTTAACTAGATAAGGAACTCATTAAACGTTTTAGAGTCTCCTAATGGTGTAATGAATCAGATTGGCAACGTTGCTTTTACTATTGATGGCTCAAATAAGAGTAAACATTTGAGCTAAGAAATTTAGAGGGAACAGAGGAGCCTACTATTTGTTTACAAGGAGATTAACTTGTTTTTGTAACTTGTTTTTGTTGAACAGAGTCGTTTCCCCCCAGTTTTATTTTTCTAAATATACCTGGAAAGGGATGGCTATGTTGCTCTCAGAGAAACCAATTTGTTTTGAACGACTTCTTAATACCTGCTGCCCAGTGGGTCTGCAAAGACACTGCTGTCCAGGTCTTGGAGAAGATTGGAATAACGGATATCCAGGAAATGATCTGTGCCTTTGGAAACTGTAGTGATGTAGCTCTGGGTAACTGTTCAGCAAATCCTCCAGGAAAAAACTGTCATTAGCCACATTTTTAGAACTCTTGTGCAATCTCCTTTTCACAGGTTTCAGGCAAATAATCTAAGAAATGAAACCAGCTGCATCCCATGGGAAAGCCTGGTGTTGAATGCCACCAGCCTGGGGCAGTGCACCCACCCTGGGGACTCCTTGCCCACCTGGTGTGGGGCACCCACTGCTCAGGGCAGGAACAGCCCGGGCTGCTGCTGCTGCTGCTGCTGCGGTGCCACGGGGGCTGGAGAGCTGCTGGGGCTGGGAATGTGCTACGGGAACATGGGCCTCTCTGCCCCCAGCCTTCTCAGAAATGCAGAAATTCACGGCATCTCTTCTTTTGTTATCCAAACCAATGTTATCTTCCCTCATTGTCCTGGTAAATATCAGCAACTCTGATCTGAAACAGCAGCATCTCAAGGCTTTGGGACTGTACCAAGCCTGTCTTTCCTCATTCAACAGCCTCTGCCCTTAAATCTGACTGCGGACTTGTCTCCTGCAGTTTGGAGAGCTCTCCACACAGTTCTACTGCTCTACTCATTTTTCTCAGTAGCAATTGAATTCTTCCCATCTTCTCCCAAACGGGGATTCTCCAGGCCAAGTGAAGTTCCTTATACTCCTTTTATTCCAACACATTTCCATCGTAGCTTTGTGCTGCAATCTTAATTCTGTCCCGGTGTTTCCTTGGTGAGCAAGCCCAGCAGTAAGAGGAAAAGGGCTGTGCTGAGGTGGTGAAGATACTGTTGCCTACAGAACACCTCTGGCATAGCTGGAAAGCAGAATCAGCTTTGCATTTCTCTTTCAGTGCTTCTCAGAGCTCTGTCCCTGCACTGGCACAGTCAGACTGTTTGGAGCTGGAAGCTGGTGCCGAGTGCTCATCTCCCTGCAGAGCTCAGGGGATAAACCATCACTGCAAATATTCAAGAACCTGCATCTTTGCTAAATTTTTATTTTTAATCACACATCAAGTCCAGGTCGAGTGCTCCTAAGGCCCCATCTCCCCTCATCTCTCTCCCCCAGGCTACTCTCTAATCTCTTTGACATGCACATTGTCTAGTGCCTTTCTTTACAAATGTCCTTTGTGTTTTGATTCCCCTCCTTTGTGTGTGAATTCCTTCTTTTTCTTCCTGCTGCCCTCGTTGTGCTTGCTGGCTGGATCGGGTGTAATGCTATTAGATTGGGATAATCCATGCTTGGTTTATCTGTGGGACTGTCTCTGAAGATTAGTGAAAACCAACGTTATGGGCTAGATAAAGGGAACTGGTTCAGGGCTCTTCTGTCAGTCTGGGGATGCTCAGGAAAATGACAGCAGATTTGCATTAGCAAGGTTTGGTGTAATGGCCTGTAATTTACTTGAGCCCCGTTGGGACCCCTGTGCCTCCAGGAGACAGAACTGCAGTGCAGGACCTCACCCAGTTCATTTCTGCAGGACTGGGCAGAACTGAAATCAGCTTAGTGCCAGCATGGCAGGGCACCTGTGGAGCACGTTTTGTTTGCTCTTTGGTAATGAATTGAGTTTTGTGAGTTTTACAACTGGTGGGTCATCTTGGAATTTGAATTTTTTTAACTGAGGCTTTCCAGTAGCTTCCCCTTTTACTGCTGTCTGCAGCACTGGTGACTGGAACACGCTCCAGTCAGATCTACAGACTTAACTGGAGTTTCAACATACCAAATCTGTTAAGAAAAAAACATAAATTCCTGGTCTGTGCTGTTTTACTCCTTCAATCCCCTCTGCATGTTGAGTACCTGTGGTGTTTGAGCTTGGGACAGGACAGCAGTTGGTGGGAGGATGTGGGCCCACAGGCCAAAGCCCTATGAACAGCACCTGGGAGCACACAGAGGTTTGGTTTTCTTGCTCTTACGTTGGCAGCAGACCCTCTGCAGCGAGCATGGGGCTCTTTGCTGGCAGCTGCTCCCTGGAGAGAGCTGGGGAGGGCTGTGCCTGGCAGGCTCTGGGGAGGGAGTGCCAGTGCCCACAGTGAGATCCCACAGTGAGATCCCATCTCTAAATCTCTTTCGCAGGTGTGGAATGTGCTGTTAACATCAATGAGTGTGAGGAGGGTCCCTGCAAGAATGGAGCTGTCTGTGAGGATGGCATTGCTGACTATTCCTGCCACTGTGCCCCTGGCCAGGATGGCATTACGTGGGGAGGGAAGAACTGCTCAGTCCGGCTCACCGGGTGCCAGACGCACGACTGCCAAAACGAGGCCTTGTGCATCCCAACCTACCACGCTGAGAGCCACGGCCACCTGTGCCAGTGCCAGCCTGGTTTCTATGATGCCACGTGCTCGACACCAACAACGTTTTCCTTTGCTTCCAGAGGGTATCTCCTCACTGAGCTGCCCCAGAGCAGCGAGAGCGGCGGGGGCGCGGGAGGAGCCAGCGTGTCCCTGCGCTTCCGCACCACCCTGCCCAGCGCTGTCCTGTTTTACCGAGGCCGTGAAGCCGAGTACTTGTTCCTGGAGCTCTTGGACGGCATCCTGCGTGCAGAGCTGAGGAGGGAGGATGTCGGGTACCTGCTGCTCCTGGAGGGGCTGAGAGTGGACGACGGCCAGTGGCACAAAGTGGAAGTTGTTCTGCAGAGCACGCTGCAGCTGAAGCTCTGGCACGGCTCCTGTGAGAGCGGGCTCTGCCTGCAGAGCTCTCCTGTCCCCGCCGGCGCTGCTGTGATCCCCCACGCCTTCCTGAATCTGTACATCGGAGGTGCTGAGGATCCCATGGCCAACAACACACGCAGCCAGCAAGGCTTTGTGGGCTGCCTGCAGGACGTGCAGGGGGACGGCGAGGCCGTGCTGCCGGCGGCGCTGCTGGCCGGGGAGGCCGCGGCCCGGCCGGGCTGTGAGCGCACAGAGTGGTGCCTCTCCCAGCCCTGCCTGCACGGGGGGCTCTGCGTGGACCTCTGGGCCACCTTCAGGTGTGACTGTGCCAGGCCCTACGGAGGCCCAGCTTGCTCTTATGGTAAGTGCCACAGGACTGACTCCTGCCGGCTCCAAAGGTGCTGGAGAAGCTTGCATGTTGGTTCTGGAAACAGTACTTTCTACTTGACCAGGGGAAAAATAAAGCAAAAACCCTCTGTGAATAAACTCCCATCGATCCCTTTCCTGTCACTTGCTCCTGCAGGAATGACTGTCAGTTTTGTGGTGCAGGTTGTTCCTCATTGAGCCAGAGGCTCTGACTTCAGCTTTGTAACAGATCTGTGTGAATGCAGGGGAGCAGAGAAGTTGTTTTACTATGAAAAGTTGATCTTGAGCCTCTGAGTTGAGGATGAATAGGAATGTATTCCTTTATAGATAAACTATAAAGTGTTAAAGGAAGCTCTTCGGCAATTTTATCTATTTGCATTTTTTGCTCCTGCAAGACTTGTGTTAGTATTGTTCCAGTTTCTTGTTTCAGCACTTTTGAGCCCTAAACATGGCCTGTACTGCTATTACCAAATTTACAAATTTTAAAAGCAACTCTGTATCTCAAAAGTCTTTGAGTAAATGTGCTGGATTGGCAAGGGCTGTGCTAGACCTGTATTTTACTCTTGTGCTACTTGGGTGCTTGAATTTGTGTCCTCCAGTGAAAGCAAGGACACATTCCCCTTAGTTTCACAGATCTGTGGGGAGGAGCCTCCTTACCCTGGCACACGTTGAGAACTGAGAAGAAAGATTTGCCCCATTCCTAAGGAGCTGCAGCTCAGCACATCCCTGTGCCAGCTGCATTCTCTTTATCTCTGAGCTGATGTCCATTTCTTTCCTCTTCCAGAGCACCCAGCAGCAACATTTGGCCTAGAGAATTCCACCAGCTTTGCCTCTTTCACCCTTTCTGACAGCCTTGGTGCAGAGTTCAACGTCTCCTTTTTGGTGCGGAGCAGGAAGGCCGATGGTTTGGTACTGCAGATGTGCAATGGGACAGAGCCCTGCCTCACCCTGTACCTGAGGGATGGCCAGCTGAGCATAGAGATGTCACCCACGGACACTGTGACCCTGCCAGGGAATGTGATCGATGGCAGAAGACATTTGGTGGCCCTGTCTTTCCAGGGAGGCTCTGTCAGTGCTCTGCAGTCGGACACACTGGTGCAGCTGGGGCAGCTCTCAGTACAGCCCCTGTCAGCTGGCTCTGAGGTGTATATTGGGGGGCACCCAGACCCAGGCAGGGCTGAGCTCTGGGGGGGCTATTTTAAGGGCTGTTTGCAGGACATCCAACTCAACAGCCACCAGATACAGTTTTTTCAGGTGGAGAATGACAGTCTGGCAGAGGAACTCAATAGGACTCGAGCTGGAAATCTTGTGAATGGCTGCATCTCTGATGACACCTGCAAGGTGTGTGATGGGTCTTGTTTGTCTCTATGTGTGCAGGTGTTTATTACAGTTCTGTGATTGCACAAAGGTTTGACTGTTGCTGATATCAGAAAGAGGAGAAGTCAGGTTTTTTGAAGTATTGAAGAACACATGGTTCTGTGTGCTCCCACCTCACTCAATATGCTACACATGATTTAAACACCAAATTTTCTCAAGCTCCCCTGTAGTTTTTGTGGTTTTAGAACTTAGGCAGTGGCTTTTGTGGTGCCCATCTTCACTTTGCTGAGCCCACATATGTTCCAGACTCCCCTCTCTAACCTGTAACCTTGCCAGCTCCTCCCTTCTTCCTGTTCCAATTGCACAACAACCTCTGCCCCAGGAATTTGCCACTTCAGCAAGAGCAGTTGAAGGAGCTGTTTCCATGAGCCCTTGGATCAGAGCCTGGCTCTCCTCTGTGCCACACCTGGTGATGGGGAGGCCATACCCCCTAATCTTGCCCTTCTTGCTCATGGTGCTCTGAAAAATTGTCACACCTCTGGTGTCGGGGTGTCCTTGCAGTGACAGAACTTTGTGAAGTTCTTGGGAGCATCACTGCTTGTTTCATCTGTGCTGTTGTGCTTTGTTTTTTGCCACATGGCTGGAGTTCCTGTTGGTCAGTGCTGTGCCCCAAGGGGAGCAGGGGCTCAGAAATTTCATATATGGAGACCCTTGTTCTTCCCTCACTGCTGCTGAGTTGCTATTTCATTTCCCTTCTCTCTTGATTCAAATGCTGCTTGTACTCATCTTCGTTGTCACAATTCTACCAAACTCAGACCTGAAGATGGATTACTCTGCCCCTAAACTCCCCTGTTTTGTTTTTCAGTCTGAGCCATGTCAGAATGGTGGCAGATGCACTGTCACTTGGAATGATTTCCATTGCAGCTGTCCAGCAAATTTCACTGGGAAATTTTGTGAAGAAAAAGTCTGGTGTGAAAGTGATCCATGTCCTGAAGCCACCACCTGCATAGACGTTGTAGCAGGATATGTGTGTAAGTTCTGTTCTGCTTGTGTGTTGGTAAAATCCCCCATGTTCCCTGTCTGTAATCAATATTCCCAGTTGGTGCTGTTGAAATAAATACAAACACATGCTGCAAAAAGGACCCAGCGTGGTGCCCAGGTACACACCCTGCAGGCAGCAGGGGCTGGGGGTTTGCCCCACGTGTGACAGAGCACAGCTCCTTGTGCTCCTGTGACTTGATCAGGGAGGAACCTCTGCACTGCTGGGCAGGGACCCCACCTCATCACCATCCCAGCCCCAGGGCCAGGTTAGCCAGTTACAGTCTCAGGTTATTTCACCAAGGTATATCACCAGTTAATATTGCAAACGTGTCTGGGATTTCTCTTAAGACAGAACCACGGAGAATGGAGAAAAGTAGTGAGCTAATGATGGCCTGATGTGAAGGAGTGTTGTGCAGTGGCTGTGAGAGTGTGCAGGAACTCAGGATGCCAGGGTGTTCCCAGCTCTGCTCCTGGCTGCCTCAGCAGCTCTGGTTCAATCACTCTTCTGACTTAGGCTCTACTTTTTCTGCAGTAAAAGGCAAATAGATTTTTGTGCAGTGAGACTGAGGAGTAAAAACTGCTCGCCAAGAGCTGGATATCATTATGGGAGGTGCAACTGTAAACAGGAAGAGCTTTAAGGCTGCCAGCAGCTCGCCTGTAATCCTGCTCACACTAAGCTTAGGGGTTCTTAGGGAGAGAACCTGCCAGGGATGTGCCATTGGTCTGTCTCAAACATGACACCAACCGTCTCAAATCCCTCATGCTCTCCCCCTTTATTTATAGGTCTGGCTAATGCAACATTTAATAATTATGCTGCCATTGAATTTACCACCAACGCATCAGTGACCAGAACCCTGAGCAGCCTCCACGTGGATTTCAGAACCAGGGATGAAGATGCGGTTTTGCTTCGGGCCGTGGAAGAGGTGGATTCCCTCCAGGTAGCCATTAAGAATTCCTCCCTGCTTGTTGACATCAGGAGCGGGAACAGCATCGAGGGTGTCAGCTTCCTGAGCCCGCAGCCCGTCACGGACGGGGCCTGGCACAGCCTCTCCGTGGCCATGGAGGAGCCGTCCGCGCTCTCTTCCAGGTGGCTGCTGCGCCTGGACGGCTCCGGGAACGTGACTCTGCAGGGCAGCGCCGGGAACCTGGACTTCCTCAAGAACAGCGCCTTGGTCGTTCTGGCCGAAAATTTCACCGGCTGCCTGGGCCAGGTGCAGATCGGGGGCATCTTCCTGCCCTTCCCGGCGCAGCTGCCGTACCCGCAGCCCGAGCAGTTCCTGCGGGCCGGGCCCGCGAGCGTCCGCCTGGGCTGCTCCGGGGCCGACGTCTGCGCCTCCGGGCCCTGCCTGAACGGCGGCACCTGCGAGGACCTGTTCGACGCCTTCCGCTGCGGCTGCAGCGTGGGCTGGGCGGGGCCGCGCTGCCAGGCCGACGTGGACGACTGCCAGCCCAGCCCCTGCGTGCACGGGCGCTGCGTGGACGCCGTGGCCGATTTCCAGTGCGAGTGCTCCCGCGGCTTCATCGGCAAGCGCTGCGACATCAACGTGGACGACTGCGTGCGGCACCAGTGCCTCAACGGAGCCACCTGCATCGACGGCGTCTACGGCTACTCCTGCAAGTGCCCTCCCCAGTTCTCCGGCCCCCGCTGCGAGTAAGTGCCCCGGCTGCCTGGACACAGGGGCCACAGCGGCCCCCACGTAAACGGGATTCTTACTTGGGGGCACCTCGGGAAAATTGTTCATTGGAAGTCTGTGGTAGGTAAAGCACCTAAATTCTGCTGTGGACTGCAAGGTGCTGTGTGGGTTCAAACCCTCACTGCCAGGGGCTCAGCCTTGTACAGGATGAGGATCCTTCCTTTTGATGTGGATGATCCCCGTGCTGTTTCAGAGCTGTTAGAAGGGCAAGTATTCTTGCCTGTTGTCTCTTCCCTCTAGCCTTCTCCAAGAAGTCCATCTTCTCTGGAATTTTACTGTCCTGTGCCATATTCCTGTGCTGATTTAAAACAAAACAACTTGTGCCAGTTCAAATGGAATGTGGGGTTTAGTAGTGACATGGCTGAGCTTCAGTTATCTGATCTATCCAGGATGATTTTCCTGTTGTTCCTGCTGCATTCTGGTGCAGACAGTTACCTGGTATTGGTATTATCCTTCCTGAGGCCTGGCTGTACTGTTCCAGCAGTGTCCTGTCCCTGCTTATATCTTCACTAGCAAGAACAGGGAACTGTCTGAGAAAAGTTTGAGTACTGATACAACTTCTGTCTTTTCCCTGGGCATGCTCCAAGTAATACTCTGATATTATGGATGATTTCTGAGACTATTCGCTTCTCCACTTGTGTCAAACTCCTTCCTAGGAATACAATGACTCTGTTTATGACCCTTGCCAGCCCCAGTACACTCTGCCCTTGCCCAAACCTGAGCTCTGAGGGCTGTCCCTTGCTCTCCCCAGGTGGCCGTTCCCACCTCAGCAGTGCGGCAAGAACTTCACCTGCCTGAACGGTGGCAGGTGCATCACTGAGAGCTGGGGAGCCAACTGCTCCTGCCGGCCGGGCTTCACTGGAAGGAAGTAAGTGCTGCTTTGGGGGTGGCTGCAGAGGAGCCAGTGCTCTGCTTCTGATCTCAGGGGGATGACTGAGCAGGGCCGCTGCTTCATCCTCTTCCGTGCCCTGGTGCCAGTCAAACAGCTGCTCCTCAGGGAAACACGAGCTGTTACTTGGAGCAGAGGGAGGTTGAGATCATCCAGCTGCCAGCACCAGGTTTTGCAGTGAGAACTGCTTCCATGCTTTTTCAAGCACACTATCTGTGCTGGCCTCAGGTCCACAGAAACCACAACAGGAGGGTTGGTGTGAATGGGGGAAAATTTCATGTTGTTTGACTCTGGAGACAGCACCTGAAAAGGCTGCAATGGGCACTTTTCAAAGAAAAGGCTTTTTTAGACTGCACGATCCTGTGTTGTGTGGCACAAGAATACATGTGACAATTTAATACTTTTCCTTCCCAGCTGTCAAATCAATGTAAACGAGTGTGACCCGAACCCGTGCCAGAACGGGGGCACGTGCCAGGCCTCGGGGAGCAGATACGAGTGCGTGTGCAGCGCCAGCTTCACCGGCGAGCGCTGCGACATCAACGTGAGCACTGCCCGGGGCTGGGGCTGGGCTGGGGCTGGGGCTGGGCTGGGGCT
>VZRZ01000570.1:1014874-1029495 GCA_013398175.1 Climacteris rufus
GGGAGCTGGGCTGGGCCTGGGGCTGGAGCTGGGGTAGCCAGCAGGGCTCCTGGGGCTGGGGCAGCCAGCAGGGCTCTTGGAGCCAGGCACTGCTGAGGCTGTCCCTGCACATGTCCTGCCTAAAGCGCAGCTGGGGAAACCTGAATGTTTTTTCTCTGCACTGCTACTGCTTGTTGGTCTCCAGCATACAAACAACTGCAGCAAATACTTCTCAGTATCTGCATGTGCTGCCATATGGCTTTTGGGGCTGTCTCTGCGAATTTCCATAGATTTCACAACTCTTGGGACAGTCATCCAACTACTGCAGTTGGCTCAGGTTCCTGGAGAATGGAATTTCATTTGGCATTTTATCTTGGTTGAGAGTTACAAAGCACCTTCCCTCTCCAAAGATCATCTGAGTAGAAATGGATGTTGGGAGAAGGGAAGTTGGATAAAGTTGTGCCAAGAGTGGTTCAGGTCTGTGTGAAAAATCCACGTCCTGGCCCTGAGCCGCTGCTGCCCTGGCCCGGCCGAGCTGTCCCTCTGTGCCTCATCCAAGTGTTCTGGGTGGGGCTGGGATCCTTCCTGGGGGGATGGGACCATCCCCCTGCTTTCTCTGTTGCATGGACAGGTAGCTTGTCGGGTAACCTGGGAATGCACTAACCCATCCTGCATGGAAAGGGCTGCCAGGCGGGGTTTGCTGCTGTTGCTGTTACTGAGGGCTCTGTAATGCATGTGCCGAGGTCACCCTGACATTTCCAGTTTGCATGCACAGTCTCCTTCAGGCATCTCTATCCCTTTGTCCCAGGACACTTCTTGTGCACTCTTTTACTCAGTTTCATCACCCCCCTTGCTTTTCTTTACTCTTTCCTTTCCCTCTGGCGAGGGCAGGCCCGGGGCAGGGCAGGGAGGGGCCGGGGATGGGCTCTGTGCCACCAGGGCCAGCTGCAGATCAGCTGAGCTGAACTAACCCCGCACACCTTGGGCAGCCTCGGGGCATCCACTTGAACTTCAGGCATTTGAAAAGGGCAGAGGGACTTCCAGGTCCTCTGTGAGTGTTCCTTCTCTGCTTTGTGACATGAGCACACACTGAATGGCATCCAAAAACTGGAAATATCTTGGTTTTAGCTGTAAGGTGGCCAATACCATTGTTAGCAATAAGAAATATTTCTTATTTTCAAGCTTATTGTAATTTTGAAGCTTTTATTAATGACAAAAATTCCACAGTTGTTTTAGTTCTTTGTTATTGTCTTCCATGCCATCCTTAATTCCAATAGAATCTAGAGAATTCTCATTTCTTTTCTCAGTACTTGGGTTCTTTATCATCTCTATCTCCTATCCATGTCCTGACCTTTTTACATCTTCCCCTTCCTGCTGCAAGTTGTCTTCAATTCTGTTTCACAGTTTAACAGCTAAATCAATTCTCTGCTTTGCCATTACAGGCATCATTGAACCTTTTTTAGTATCATTTCCCTGCTTGGGAAAATTTTTTGGGGAAAATTCACATTACTCTGTATTAACTTTATAGTTTTAAATTTTTTTTTTTCAATATTGGTCACAACTTTGCCAGTGGCTCCTATGTATTTTAGTCTGATATTGGTAAGAAGGCTCCTTTAAAGAACTCCCACTGTAGATACTGAGTGCACTGGCATTTACATCTTAAGGGGCTGTCCCGGTGTGAAAAAGTGCTTTTTTTGGCTTTTCTAAAAATCTTTTCCCCTCTGCTCTGACCATTTGGGTCAGTTGTTGCAGTTGTTGTAACCGCTGGAGTTTCACTGTTTCTCCATTAATTTCTTTTACAGAAAGGGACTCCAAGTGCTCTCTTCCCCTCCCCACTAATTGAAGTAGCTGTCCCTGTAGCCTGTGGCTCTGTGCTGCTCCTCAGCATTGGGCTCATATTCCTGATTCTCACGGCAAGGAAGAGGCGCCAGTCCGAGGGGACCTACAGCCCGAGCCAGCAGGAGGTGGCAGGAGCTCGGCTGGAGATGGACAGTGTCCTAAAGGTGCCACCTGAAGAGCGCTTAATATAGGCCCTGCCGTGACCAGGAGATGCACCTGCGAGGTCTGCTTGGACCTTGAGCTCCTCCAGCACCTGCAGCAGCAGATCCACCCCATCCCAGTTTCCCTAAGGCCTGGGCACAAGGACACGGACTCCGCCCCGCCCGGGCCCGCTGCTGGCCCTGCTGCACACCAGTGGCTCCAAGGGAGCTCTGCATCCCTCCTGCCCTGCCCTGGGCTGGCCAGCGCTCATCTCAGCAGTTGCTCTGGCTCCAGTCTCCTCCCAGGCAGGAGTGGCACATTAAATCTGCTTCCCAAGGCAGGGTGACCCCAGGCAGCTGTGCAGGTTCAGCTCCTGGGTCCCACTCAGGAGCTAAGGGGTGTTCAAGACTGGTTTGTATATTCTGCTCTGGTTTTGTGAACAGCTGGAAAACATTCAGATTCTTTCAGCTCAGGTGTGTGAGGTTTTCAGAGTCTTGTACAGCAACAGCAGCTGTGACCTCCTGCTCTGTGACAGCCCCGTGTTACAGGGAATTGTCAGGAATTATTGAAATCCTTGTACAAATCAATGTTGAATGATGTGGTGCTGTTAGACATTCCCATGGGTACCATGCAAGGAAGGGGCAAGCAGAACTCCAGTGCTGGAGCTGCCAGATACTGGACTTTGGGTGGCACGGAGGGGAAAGGGAGTGAGCAAAGGGGCACCAGCCTCCTCTGCATTCCCCGGGCTCTGTGGGACAGGGAGGGGACGGGGGCAGCTGCGGGAGGCGCTGGGGCTGAGGGGAAGCTGGGGGCTCCGAGTAACTCCCTGTTCTGCCGCAGCAGCGAGTGTGGGCGCACCTCAGCCACTCGTCGGTGGTGGGAGCAGTCGGGGCCGCGGGGGCTGCCCTGCTCCTCGCGGTGCTGGCGGCCACGGCCATTGCCATGAAGAGGAGGAGAGCAACTCAGGGAACCTACAGCCCGAGCCGGCAGGAGAAGGACGGAGCGCGAGTGGAAATGTGGAACGTGATCAAGATGCCCCCGACGGAGCGGCTGATCTGAGACCGGGGTCACCCACAGGGTCCCACGGAGCTGCTGCAGCCGCTGCCCAGGGGCTGCGGGGCTGGGGCAGGACAGCTCAGCTCTGCTTGGAGCTGCACGGGCCACAGGCACTGCCGGCTCTCACTGCAGGGACTCACCTGCTCTGCGAGCTGCTTACTGCAGCTCATCCCACAAACCATTTGTATCAAACTGGGCCAGCAGCCAAAGCAGCGGCACTGGGGAGGAAAAAGCCTGCTGTGCATGGGCCAGTGGAGAAGGGGGAGGGAGCAGTGGCGGTGGGGGCCATGGAACCACTGACAGAACACGGGGCTGTGTCACAGCCAGAGCCAGCTGGGCCCCTGCTCCTATTGCTCCTGCTGCTCCCGCTGCTCCCACTGCTCCTGCAGGCACCGGGGCTCAGAGCTGTGGGAACGGCCAGTGCCCTGCAGGCAACATAAAAACCACCCTAGAGAGACACGAGGCAGGTCCAGTGAATGGGAATTAAACCACTGTATTCAGAAATAATGTGAATAATAAGTTTTCTTCAAAAAAAACCCATGTGCCTGTGGCCCCTCTGCAAGGCTAAGCCAGGTGAGTGAGTGCTGGGAAATCCTTCCTAGAGCTGCTGCTGCCATTCCAGCTGGGCCAGCTGTGCTGGACACGGCTGCTGGAGCTTTCCCTAAGACCAGACCAGACCAAACCACAGAATATTTTAAGTGCCTTTTTGGTCCTGAGTTGCCAGTTATGGTTTGAGGATGTTTCTGTGTAGAAGAACTGATCACCTTGATCCAGCTCTGCCACCCCCAGAGCAGGGGCACGGAGCTGACCATGGAACTGACCCTTGTGAGAGCCAGGGGAGCAGCTGGTACTTGCTGGCATGAGCAGGGGAGAAGGAAATCGTTTTAGAGCTGACCTCTCTGAACAGAGATTTGGGCTTGTCAGTACAGAAGAGTGGAACTTAGTTAACCAGGGCTGGTGTTGTAGTAACACAGCATTCACTTTCCACTGCCCTAAAAAGGGGGTTGATTTTGTGGCTTCACTTCTCCTGTGTGACTGTTTTAGCTGTTGGATGTGCTGTTTCTTCTTTAGTATAACATGGCAGAGGCTGTGGAAGGAAATGCAGCACAGCAGGCCAGGTAAGGTCTAAGGTCATTAGTGTTTCAGGATAATCACTACAACCATCAATGAGGAATATTTTAGAACAGTGTCTGCTTTCTAATCTCCAAAATACTATTAATAAGCAAGGTGGGAACCTGCCCACTGTAGCTCAATGCCACAAGAAAATGCTGTTTCTTCTGGTCTTCTTTGGATTTATTTATTTTTTACTGTAGCTGTAAATGTTTCTGTAAGTCCAAGCAAAGGGAAGAGCACAAAACTACTGATGTGTCTGTTTAAGAACACGAGTGTCTGTGTAAGAACAGGCAGCTGCTGACAGAAGCATGAAAATTTTGGAAAACAGGAAAAAAACCAAAGGAGTGGGAGACAATATTTTGCCTGTAAGATCACTTTCCCTCTAATTGTGGAGAAGAGTAGAATGAGCAAGTGTGAGCCCACCTGGAAGGGTGTGGAGCTGCTGTGACACAGAGATGCCCGGGCTGCAGCTGGGAGCTTGCTGCTGCTGTTCTGTATTTATCAGCAGTGACACTGCTGTCACTGTTCGTGTCACTGCTTTGCTCTGGGCATTTTCCAGCTGCTGTTTGGGGAGGTCCAGTACACTCTGACACCAGAGACAGTGGCACCGCCTGGTGCCCTTGTGGCAGTGGGACTTTGGGAGCAGGTGAGTGGGGATTTCCTGTGGGATTGTGCACAGGAGGCTCCAGGGCAGCAGAGCTGTCCCAGGACAGCGGGGCTGAGGGGCCTGTGCTGGGCTGGGACTGCGTGGGACAAACAGAAATGCCTCCTTGGGCCCAGTCTGCCCCGAGGGAAGGTGAGTGGGGGTCTCTCCTGGAAGGAGCAGGCGCTGGGCACAGCCCTGGGGGCACCTGTGCTGCGGTCCCTGGGCTGTCTGACAACTGCACCCCACCCCCTGGCACTGCCAGGGCAGCTCCTGCTTCTGCTCTGGAGCTCCACTGCACCTAAACACCTAAATGGTGTTTAAAGTGCAGAGAAACGAGGCAGCACGAGGATGTAGCAGAGCCCTGCTCCTCCAGCCCCAGGCCGTGTTCCCAGAGCTCCCAGGAGCTCCCAGCCCCGAGCCCCCGGTGGCTCCAGCAGCTCCTCAGGGCTGCACTCCAAGCACCCAAAGCCAGTATTAGCAAAGGTTTTCAAATACTCTGTCAGTGTCTTGAGCATTTCTGCAAAATAATTTATGGAAGGGGTTTTTTTTTCAATAATGAACTTAACTTTCTTTTGATATTTAATTTTTGAATATATTTTTTCACGAAACTGGACTTGCTGTAGCTAATGATCATGATCCTGATTTCTTTTTTAATTGTAAATTTTATAATTTGTACATAATTAGAATGTCCTTCGAAAGAAATTTGCAATAAAATTTGGTTAAAAACAGACCTGGTTGTTGACTTGTGATTGTTCCTCCCTGAAGAACACCTTGCTGTCTGGATGGCTGATGGTGGTCTGTGACACACACCCTGCCCAGCTGCACACCTCGATGTCTCTGCAGTTAAAGGATTCATTTTGTGATGATTTGTCACAGCCCAGAGCCCTCAGCACAGGCCTGGCCACAGCAGCTCTGCCCAGCAGCAGGACAGAGCTGCTGGAATTCCACAGGAGGGAGCTGGGGAAACCTCTGCTCCGTTCACCCCACCGAGCCTGTGCTCTACCACTTTACCATTAATCCCTGATTTTATGGACAATAAAGAGAGAGGGATGTGGGGAAAAGGGGCCTGTCTGTCCCAGGGCTGCCCACCCACGTGCAGTGAACTGGAAGCCTCCACCCAGAGTGAACAAGACACAGAAATGGTTTTACCTCGTGTGCAGCAGCACCAGCATCACAAACCTTGAAGAGGTTTTTTGGTTTTTTTTTAAATAAACTTATTTCTCCTGGCAGGAAGCAGCTGTAAATAAGCAAAGTGGTACCAAACACAGGGCAAGTACAGGAATATGGACAAAACTGAGTATAAAGTCACTGATGAATAATATCAGGAACACTTTTTATACTGATTAGTGAAAACATCCAAATTCATTCTAGCTCAGAACTAGAGCTGCCTCACAGCCCGCCTGCTCTCCCAGGCAAGCAAACTGTTCACATCTGGCACTATTAGGAATGAATCATGTTAGGAATTCCTGAGTTTAAATAAGACAAAACCCCCTAAATGCTGTCCTAGGGACAGTTTGATTCCTGTGTTACAAGAAATCCCGAAGTCTCCTGCTTGCAAACCCTACTCCAGAAGTGAGGAAGTCACAAACTTCTTGTCCTCCTGCATCTCAAAGGTGCAAAATAAAGTGAAGGGTGATAAATGGGTGTTAATACTCCTCAGTGCCCCAAAACTGACTTAGCAAAGGATCCATACTAGGGGCAGAGTAAAGCAACTGGAGATGGAAACGAATTGAAGTGGGACAGAATTTCTGAGTGGTTTTAAGCATGTGTAAGGGGCTCCTCAGTGTCTGATCACCGTGTGACATTAACAACTTTTCAAAAGGGCCTGTGAAGCCCTGCTTGGCACAGGCAGGGCTGTCCAATGTCCATTCATATCCACCATAATCCAGAAAGTTTCATCATCCAGCTCATAGCAAAGGAGCTCTGAAATGCCAGACTGAATTACATATAACATTCACATTCTGAACTGTATAAAATAAAATGGAACTGGTATCTTAGACTTTAAATATTTTACTATGCAATACTAAACCCATCTGTCTTTCAACACAAAAAGAAAATACAAATCCAAGTGAATGGCTTGTCAGAGGAACAGCACTGTACAGAAACAGAACATTCCTAGAATACTGTGGTCATTCCACAACCGGCGGTGTTCCAGATATTAAGAGTATTTTTCTTTTGTACTGCCCAGACTCGAACACAGAGACAGCCATTCCCACTCCCCAGAGTAAGAAAACTTTGAAGATTACATGAATAAAATAGATACATTGGAAATCAGATAAAGCTTTACAAGAATTTCCCCAAGTGTCCAAGACGATTTCCTTTACCCAAGGCTCAACGGTGACGTGATTCCCTCTGCAAGAGTGACAGGTTTTACACCAGAGTGTGCCCAGATACAAAACAAAACCAAAAAAGCACCACTGAAGTAAAACAGAAACGATCAGAGACAGCAGCTTTCCTGGGGGTGCTGAGGTTGGGGTGAAATGTCCCGGGCACACAGGAGGGGGCTCAGGAAACCCAGCTGAAGGTCCCCAGCCCCTCCTGTCACAGTCCAGCCCCAGAGCTCCAGCGAGGCCTCAGAGCCCAGATCCCCCTCCTGGGCACCCCCTGCCCTCAGGGCCCCAGCAGCACACCAGCCTTCACCTGCAGCTCAGCAGCTGGGAACCTTGATACCCCAATATTTTCCTCTTTTTTGTTTGTAATAATCAAGTAAGATATTGTTACATTCCATTCATATACTGCCATTTATAATATTGATAGATAATATTAAGATACACATATATAAGAACTAGGATACTCTTTATGGCCTCTATTTTCTGACGTATTTAACAAAAACAAAGTAAAAAAGAAAACAATTGCTGGTGTTTCCAGTTTCCCAACAGAGATGCAGGACCAAACCCTGAGCAGCTGCTCTGTGCTGTGGTTTTGAGGCCTTGTGACAACTCTGCCCTGGCTGTCGGTGTTTGGGGAGGGAGTCAAAAGTGCCACCAAAACCCATCCAACAGCACAACCCCCGTGAGTGTCTGGGTTCCAAGGCAGAGCACAATGGATCAGTTCAGTGCAGCCCACAAGTCAGTTTGTCTGCTGCACTTTGCATGTGGAAACAAAACGTATTTCTAAGTGTAATGCCAGAAAAACTGACGCCCATTCCCTGAGGCAGGAATGAACCCCAGCACAGTGTGCTGTGTCACGCTCTGGGTGTGCCAAGGGCTGCAAACACAGGGAAGGAGCAACCTGTGCATCAGTAGTACTGCCTGAAAAGCTGTGTGTGGAAATCCCAACCCAACCCACTTCCCCTCATGCTTTGGTCAGTGCAGGAATCCCGGGCTTCGGTGGTGGGGAGTGAGGGAGCAGTGTCAGGGACAGGGACAATGGGGGACTCTGACCTGTGGGCAAAAAGCTCTCGTGTGTGATTTGCAGCTCAGTGATGGTCCTGCAGCAATCCTGGCTCAGCCTTCCTTAAAAGAAATGCTTGGTTTTATGCTGGCTCAAAAAAACCAAAAAACCCCTCTGTCACTTCCAAAAGGACACCAAGGCCATCGGTCACTCAAAGGTCTCCCATCGCTTTCTGAGCTGCTCCACCTTACCTGGTGTGGGTGACACGTCCTGCTTGGTCTTTTTTAACAGATCTTCAAATGGATCTTTTGTCTCCTCAGATTTTGAGGACAGTAACACTGACTCCAAGGTCTTGGCCGGCCTGGCAGGGACCAGAGGGGGTTCACTGGCCAGGAGAGCCAGTGCTTGTTTGGGATCTACCTTTGTGCTGGGCTGGCCCACCTGTAACGTTCGGGGTTTGGAAGGACCACTGAGACACGCTGGCTGGAGGGAGCTGGTGGGAGAAGGGCTGTGGCTCTGCAGGAGCAAGGGAGCAGCTGCTGGCACAGCTGGAGCCTGGCTGAACAGGTTTGGCATGGACAGCGTGGCCATGCTGGGCTGAGGTCTCTGCGGTGGGTAGAAGCCAGCAGTGGGGCTTATGAAGCTGGAGCTGTACGCGTGGCCTAAGGAGGGGGCGAAGGAGCCCCTCGGGGGCCTGACCAGGGACAGCGGAAGGGCTCCTGGCAGTGTCTGGGTGAAGGGATTGGGGGAGGGCTGCAGAAAAGGCGGTGGAGCTGGGGCAGGATAGCCAAGGGGCTGGACAAAGGGTGCAGCCGGAGGAGGCACAAAGTCACTTGCCACGGCGCGGAAGGCGGGCGCAGGGGCCGAGGCCTGCGGGGCCCTGGCCGGCCAGCCCGCGGTTCTCAGGGGGTCCAGCAGGCTCAGCAGGAGGTCGCTCTCGTTCCCTGCACCTTCCGGCTGCACCCGCACAGGCTGCAGCAGCTCTGCAGGGCCTGCAGCACCAGGCAACAGCTGAGAGGGAGGAGAGGAGTAATTTACAGGCTGCTGGATCTCGGGGTCTAAGGACACGTTACCAACCCCAAAGGGCTCCGGGATAAGGTCTGAGACCAAGTGGCTGCGCCCAGGAGCAGTGAGGATTTCTGCTGACCCAGCTGGCGTCTGGTGCTTGGAAGCCCTGGGTGCTGGTGGTGGTGGCACTATCCCCAGTTCTGGAGTCTTTCTTCCCTGTGGCCTAGGAATGGTGATGTTCCCTTGAACGGCAGGATTTGAGTCATCCTTTTCTGCAGGAGCCAGACCACTGTCTCTGCTCTGGGGTCTCCTGGTGACCGGGGCCATGTTGTTACCCAGGGCAGTGAAGGGTCGTTCCGGAGAGCTTTGGGAATACTTGGTGGGAATGGCCATATCGTCATGGCCCATGCTCCACAGCTTGTTGTAAGGGTGGGACAGCTTCATGGTTGGCACAATCCTGTTCCTCTCGGACACACCAAGATCCATTCTCTGCAAGAAAGAAGAACAAAGGTTGACTCTTAGTGATGGCTTCACAACACAGAGCAGGAAGGGAATTCAGGTTGCTGAGAGGGAACAGGATCTGTCCCCAGGCTGCCAGCAGTGAAGGACAGCAGTGCTTGGCCAGGAAAGACAGACAGAAACCAGTCAGGTCTCTGCAATTCCAGCTCTGTCTCTAAGGGCTGTTCAGCTGTGCCATGCTGTGCATCTGTCATAGCCCAGTCAGGAGCACACAGCTCTGTCCGAGGCACAGACACTGAGAAGCCTTAATTGGTGCACAGAAAAAGCAGACAAATGAAATATCTGGATATAACACTAAATTAAATATTATTATTACAAAGTAGAAATGACATTCGCTTCTTTCATGTCAGATGAAGATCCTGGAGTCTGCTTTACTTTAACACTTTCTGAGCCAAATATTTTCGGTGAAGTCCTTCACAAAGAACCCCTCTTCCTCAGAGGGAGATTGTTCAAATAATGCTTAGCTCAAAATAGCCAGATTAAAAGAAAACAAAGTTTGGAGGGGACCTGAAAATCACCAGCTATTCATTCTCACTGCTGACCATCAGCTTCAAAGATAAGTGCGTGTGACAGCCACTGGACAAACAGATTCTGAGGAACAGGGCAAATATCCCCTCCTTTAGAAGCAAATGATTTAGAGGGGAAAGTTACTTATAACTGAGTCCCATTTAAGCCATTTCTTAATCCAGAAATTAATTTTGAAACACATGAGCAAAATCCTCATCATGATGATGATAAGGATCTACCCAACAATATGAAAAAGTTCCTCAGAGAATGAGCTCTGTGCCACCCCCAGGGCACAGGAACCCCCCAACCTGGTAATCGAAGGTGCAGCGCTGCTCCGCCTCCTCCTTGGGCGCCCGCAGGTCTTCCAGGCTCTTGGCCTGGCTGAGAGGCTGGGGCTGGCCGTCCACTTCCAGGCTGGGGAAGATGTCTTCCAGGAGGTTGATTTCTGTGGCCTTGCTGGAGAGCAGAGGGCTCGGAGGCAGCGGCTCCCTCGGTTTCTCGGGGCTGCCCACGTCCTCTCCATCGGCGCTGTCCGACTCCTTCAGCGCCCGGTACGGCTGAGGCCTGGCACAGAACCAAAACCACGTGGCAAATGACCACCTTTCTCATTTCTTGTTTTGAATACTATTTCCTAAGGAGCGGGATGAGTTACAAAGAGCTGCAGGGTGGCAAACACAGCTCAGAGAGCCCTGTGCAGAGCAGGCTGTGAGCAGTGCCCTGGGGCAGGGAGACATGCAGAGGGACCTGGCACCTGAGGGTGTTCCAAAGGGCAGGAGCCGAGTGGGAAGTGCTCAGAGGAAAGCTGTGGTCATGCAGGCACAGCCAGGCTGAGGAGGGAGATCTCAGAGCAGGGATAATGGGATACCAGTTCCCCACACTGACTGTCTGGGCTCCCCCCAGGCTGGGCACAGCCTCTGCACCCCATGTGTGCAGGCACTGACATCCTGCTTTGAGCTAACTCAGCACACAACATAACTCAGTGTTTTCTTGCAATAATTGGTAGCACTGTGCAGGTTCCAATGATTTCACTGGTGTCATCTTATCAAGAAACACCACAATCCATTATGGAGACACCTCCTTTACATTCCCAGCCAAGGCTGAGTTAGCAGGATGCTTCTCTTGCACATACCTCAGCAAAAAACTGAACCAGCACATTTGCATTTTGGTGTGTGTACAGAGAGCAGCAGCACAATGTGCATCCAATTAATAACAACAAGTGCCACACATGGCTGTGGGGACTGGCACTTGACTGGCAGCCAGTTGTACTGTGGCATTCAAACAAGCTTTCAATTAAAAGAAAATATTTGTGAGACCTGCAAAAACAGATCCTATGGAAGAACCCTCCTCCTCTTTCCATATTTTATCATAATACATCTATATCATGCAAATTCACAAAGAGCTCAGCTTGCTTCACTCCCCAATACACACACAGCAGGCACTCAGCCAGCACCAGGAGTCACACTGCAGGTACAAGGCAGACAGTGATGGCACATGGCCTCAGGACAGGGGATGTCACAAACCTCTGTCACGTCTTTAGTCTCACATCGCGTGTGCTCATTCACCTGCTCAGCTCTAGGTCACACTGCGATCTCCCCCGAGGGATGTTCTGCACACAAAACTGCCTCCTCCACCCCAAACAAGAGTTGGGGAACATTTTTCTGGCTCTTTACTACTGAATCTCCCCATGGCACCCACCTGCAGTCATGTCCCTTCCCCATCAGCCTCCGAACCTGCCATCTGCAGCACACAATGGATTTTAGCAACTGCAGCCACTTCTGTCCCCCTGGCAGCCTTCTTCTCCAGCCTGGGCTGATCCAGCTGTGGCCAGCAGGTACCAGCTGCTCAGCTGTGATGGGGCACCCATCTCCCAGGTCCTGAACTGCCTGCATCTGGCATCACGTGGGTTTCTGAAGCAGCCAGAAAGGCTGCTATACTGCTCTATGCCCTGGCAACTCTTCCTACAGGTTCTGGTCAAGCCAGTGACTGCATTTGTTAAAAGAATGAGTGCAACTCTGTGCAATTTATCCCCCTTTCATCCCGTAGAAATCCTCAAGCAGGTGAGGTTAGGAAATAACAAATCCTCTGCTGCCATTCAGTGAGGGCTCAGCTCAGACCTGCCTGCTGGGATTGGGATGTTCAAATAGGCAGCAAGAGGGATTTAGTGCAGCTGAACCTGCAGCTGGCAGGGCTCCCCTCACCTCACACCCTGGGCAGGCTGTGCTCCTTCCCCTAACATGGGCACTGTGGGCAGGAGACAGGACCCTCCAGCCAGGGCATCAGTGAGTGGTTCAGGCCCAGCTCAGCACCATCATTCAAGACTGAGTTACAGAGGTTTGGGAATGTACAAGTTACAAATTTAAAAGCTGGATACAAACAGACCCAACAAACTTCCCGCTCCTTTTATGATTGTCAGATTGTACTCAACACCCTCAGAGGACACCTGCAGGGATGTGATACCTGACAGACCAAAGAGGCTGGGATCAAACAAGTGACACTGGAAAAGGCTGAAAACTGCACTGGAACAAGGCTCACAGGACAACCCAAAAGCACAGTAGCACCACACAAGAATGAATGGCAGAAGGTGTGGACAGGAGCACAAGCAGCATGTTGGAACAAAGGACAAATGGAAGGGTGACATCCCACAGAGCTTGAGTTGATGAAAGCCCATAAGCTGTGTGCTGCTGCAGTGTTTCATGCAGGAGGATGCCTTTTCATGCTGCTCAACAACAAAACAAACAAGCAGGAGAAATGCTGGTCATTCATCAAGCACAGTACAGAGACCACAGGAGCGTTTCCAAAATCCCAGTACAGGAGCAGGCGTCCTGAGCAATGCAAACCCCACTGTCTGAAGCCGGCACGAACACAAAGGAAGAGTAAAGGATAGACCATTCGAAAGGAGCAGAGAAGAAAAAGTTTTCAGAGAAGCCAGAGACAGGATCCTCTTCCTGCTGAAATTCATCATCAGAGGAGTCCTCAGAGAGGAAGACTGTATAGTGTCGCATGGGCTTTACGAGGCTGGGGAACAGGAAGAGAAAAGGAAGTTATGGAGTGGTCACAGTCACAGCTCCCGAGGAGAGAAACCAAGAGCTCTGCACATCCAATCACCCTGACCCTGAGTGAGTGCACGGCCCAGGGCTGGGCAGGGAATGGAGAGCTCTGCTGCCCAGGCACAGAATACAGAACACAGAACACAGCCTTCCTCCAAGGGGCAGGCTGCTGGGGGTTGGGAAGGGACCGCGACTGCAGCCACAGCACAGTGCAGGGGACAGCACAGAACCCTCCTCTGCCCCATTCCCGAGAGTGCTGGGCATCTCTCTCTTCTTCAGACAGGACAGCTCTGCTCCTCAGGCTCTCTGAGCTCTGACTATAAGCAGACAAACATTAGATCTCCCTCTCTGCTCCACAGACATGTACACTGACAACAGCCTGATACACGGGAGGAGCTGACTCCAGGGTACCAGTTCCTGCTTGTATCCATTTTACACCTTTGAAACGGCTTCACTCTAGAATAAAACCTAAGCTGTCCAAGGATTGATATGAAATGCAGTTTGTCAAGTAAGATGTTTAAGTTTCTTTCCTCAATGGTTAGCTGAGAATCAGTTCTTAGAGATTAGGTCAGAAAAAGAGAAACTGGTAGAAAGTAGATAAACAGAAAGTGAAGATATTTAAAAATATTTTGTTTTGTACTTAGATACAGGTCTTTGTGCCTAAATTACCATCTAACATGATTCCAGAAAATTAAAATTATGTCCAGAAATATGCAGTGACACTAAGTTTACACATATGCTGCTGACACACTATCGTAACTGCACATTTGTAACTGCACACAACAATTGCACTGGTGCAGTTCCCTCAGAGCACTGCTCAGGTACCTTTTGTTTGCCTCCAGACGTGACCCATTCAAAGGCACTTGGTCTGTGTGTGCAATTCAATGAACTGGGAACAACCTCCAAAGAAATAAGATGGATTGTGTTGGCCAGATCACCAACTGCACTGCAGAGCAAATAAAATTAACTACAGAGCAAGTTAACAGGCCCTGCTTTGGACATGTCACAAGAGCCTTAAACGAAGGTGGGATCTCAAAGCAGAAAAGAGCAAGCCCTTGAGTCTGGCTGTTGCTGTGCTCCGTCAGAGATTTCAGTCTGAGATAAGACGTGAGCAATCTAAAATTGTCCAAGTTAAATTTTTTATTAGCTGGAGAATCCCCCCAAAGTGCTCATTCCCTCATTAAGCGAGTTCGGGAGCTCTCCCGCGGCTGCCCCTGCCCTCGCAGGACCCCTGCACAGAGAGGTGCGAGCAGCGGGTCAGCTGCGGGAGAGGGCAGGGGAAGGGAAAAGGGAAGGGGAAGGGAGAGGGGAAGAGGAAGGAGAAGGGAAAGCGTCCGTCACCGCCACAACCCCTCATCATCTCCCCGGCTCTGCGGCTGCCACTGTCCCCGGTGCCCGGCTCCCCCCGGGGCCGCTGCCGCGCCGTGCCCGCC
>VZRZ01000570.1:1029596-1073282 GCA_013398175.1 Climacteris rufus
CGCCGCGCAGCCGGGACGCGCTCCACGGCGCCGGCACCAGCCCGGAGCGGGGGCTCCGTTTTAATGAGGCAGATCTGCATCTCGGGAGCTTTTTCATGTGTCAGGATGCATGGACAAATCAGCAGCACATCAGGCTGGCCAAAAATGAAATGCTGACAAATGTAGATATTTCAAATTTAATTGACACCTAAATGTACTTGAGATAGGAAAAAAATATATACAGAAAATGGCAGCGCAGGATATGGGAATTAATAAGGAGAATTCTGTAATAATTTTAAAGGACGTTTTGGTTATGAGAAAATTAAATTTGTTCATTTTACTACAGTGTTGCTNAATTTGTTCATTTTACGACAGTGTTGCTTTTTCCTCAGTATTGAGATTATGGTACAAAAGGGTGTACAGACTTGTCATTATTCTCCTAAAAAGGGCTCCCCAGATTTGAGGAAGAACTATTTTTTATTGATATAATTTTTTAAGGAACAGGTAAACAGGAGCTCTAGGGAATTAAAGAATTTGTCCCTCTTAGACAGTAAAATGCAGAGAAGGAGGGATTTGGATGCACGGGCATTTTCTCGCCGGTATGAAATAGGAGACTTGGGACTGAGGGGATTACCTGGGAACTCTTCCATGTGAGCACAGCACAGACCTACCACCGGAATTCCTTCCTGCAGATCGTGCACACTCAGTGTCAGAGCTCCCTGCTTGCAGCGAGCCCATGGAGCTCTGGTTACAGCTGGAATTCAGGGTGCTCCATCCCACACAGCGCCCACTGAGCTGACCCTACAGCCCGGCCAACGGCTGCTGTGGCATCCCGGGTGCCAGGGGCTGCAGCAGCTCCTCTGCCGAGCCCGGGGCCTGGTGCAGGGCCACAGTGACCTGCCACAGCACGGGCTCAGCAGCCCCGGAGCCTCTGACACCCTGCTAATTGCGAGCCTGACCCTCTGATTGCCCGGCTTCATTTCCTCCCACTCCACATGCCCTGGGAGCCTGCCAGGAGACAGATCCCGGAGCGCTCTGGAAGCCTATTCCACATTTAACGGGAAACCTTGCCGTGGTGTAAAGGGGAGCTCTCAAAAAACTGCCTATCTGTTAAAAATGCAACAGCTTCTTTCTGTGAACAACTAATTTGTGTCTAAGGAGGCACATGCCACGTGTCAAGGGCTGCCCCAGGTGGTAATCCAGCATTTCCCGAGCTCTCGTCTACAAATTCTACCTGCTACCTTAGAAAAATTATAATTTTAGATTTAATGACATTTTTTTAAGAATCAGACATCATGAATCTTGAACTACTGAAAAAATTCTACAAAACCCCAGCTTTCTGTTGAAATAGAAAAAAAAATTCACTGAAAATTTTGTTGGGGAAACAATAGTTCTTCCCCCAGCTCTTCTGAACACACTGGTTTAACGACAGACGTGAGCTGTGATCTTGGGTGTTCTTTGCCGTCACTGCTCCTGATCCCCTGTGCTTTAACTGAAGACTGATTAGAAAATGAGCACAGAGTCCCCCAAAACAATGTATTTCTTTTATACATCTAGAAAGAATTAACTAACGTAACTAAAGACATAAAATGCCTAACCTCCAATGCCACCAGGTAAAATGAGTGAAAATATATATTGTGGTGTTTTCACTCATTTTAGTGTTATCCAGGAGAGAGAAAACAGTGTGAATTTTTTAAAGAGACAGTAGCTGGCTTTATGTTTCCATTTGAGAATGCTTACACAAAGATTATTTCTTACTGGGACAGCAAAAAGAAAGTTTGTGGAAAGCATCACGAAAATCCTGTATTTTGTGAAAGCAGCTGAACTGTAAAGACTCGCCAAAATTAACAGCAATAAACTAAACCCAAATAAAATAATTATAGTACAATATACTTCAGCATTGATACAATGTTTTTCATTCGTGTTTATGTTTATCTGTGGTCTGATAGTGGCAGGAATTGAAGATACAGGTTAGCAGTGAGCCACACTGGAATGTTAGCAGCTTTGGAACCCAAACATGCAGAATCTGTCATAGTAACACACGTAAATGTTAAATTGATTAAATTATCCTCCACCTACATGCTATGAGTCATCACATTAAATATTAAGAAAATGCTTTTGGTTTAAAAATCCCCACAACCTCTGTGCAGGGCCAGCACGGCCCTTTGCAGGATCTGCATCTGCTCCACAAGAGGGCAATCAAATTCCACTGTAAAATGGACAAATACTCCTGTACAACTGAAAGTCCCCATCTGTTTAGGCAAAAGCCAGAGTATGTCCCTGCCCTGGAGTGGCTGGAAAAAGCTATCCATGCCCTTAACTCATGCACACTGGTGCACCTCCAGGGTGTTTGTCACACACAACAGTGTCCCTTGGCTGTGCTGGCAAGTTCAGTACCTCCATTCTCTGCTCAGGGTTACCCCTGAGGGCCCATTGCTGACTACTCTGGCACCATTAGGAATCTGCAACACACACACACACACACACACTTGTCTTCTTTGTAAAAATCCTGGAATATATGACATTAGTGCAAGTACCTGGAAAAAGCTCTCTGAGGTAACACAGTATGCCCGTCCTCATACGCGTGAGAGACACTGGACACCGAGAGCTTTTGTCCAGGCTGCAGGCTGCAGCAGCACAAGTGATTTGGAACTGTCAAAGCTACAGGGGTGATAAACTTGTTGGTACTATGCAAAGTGAAGCCCTACAAGCCCTCACCACAGAGCTCATCACAGACATCTCAGCCCAGTTAATGCACCCCAGAGTCAGACACAGCCCCTTCTGCCATCTCTGTAAAACAAACAGTTCTGCACCCTCCAGGTAAAGCCTGGCAAGAATGCTGGATCTGCAGGGCTGTGCCTGACAATTTTCTTTAAAGAAAAGTGCAAAACAAATCAACAAAGAAAGGGACAAACCTCCAAAACATGGAAACTTTCACTGAACAGGCTGATCAGACTGTGTGTAACTTGGCAAACCAGAATTGTTCGATAAACAAATGTTGATTTCTTGCTTTTTCACACTTCCTCTACAATGTTAAAAAAAAACTTTTTCCTTAGTTAAAAATAACTTTGATCTGTAATATTTTTTAATGTCTCCTTTGGTGAGTCCTAGTTCTGAGCAGGCTGTTTGCAAGGAGAGAGAAGCAGAGCAGCAGAGCACTTACTGTTCTGGGCTGGGAACTGAAGTCCTGCGGCCCTCCACGCCAATGTTGCTCTTGGGCCTCTTAACAACATGAGGTCTGGGGGGGCGAACCTGGGACACACAGAGACAGCTCATCAAACACTCCAGCCCATCAAACAGCAGCCACAGGTAACAGACATGGAGAGCCACCACTGTCCTAAGGGGATCCTCCAGTCAGCACTCCTTATGTCTTGTGCCACAAATGTTACACATGAATGCAGATACATCAATGAATCTAAAGTATGAATACAAACTACATGGACCCGGGACTTGTTTAAGAACAAAAAACCCCACATGTTTTGAATAGCCAATGGAACATTTATGCTGGTCATCAACTGCTTGCTATCAGCAAATTTGTTCCCCTGTCCTGGTTGGTTCTTTATGAATTTTGGAGAAAAGATTGCCTAAATGTGAGCTTCCCCCTGTGCAGTCAGTAAAGAGGGGAGAGAGTAAAGCTGGGAATGCCTGTGTGTTCTGGACATTGTACCGGACAGTGGAGCTCAGCTCTGACACCACAGCCCTGTTGTCCACTTGCTCCTAGGAACCCAGCTTCTCAGGTGAGAACTTCTGTGTAGGGAACACTGCAAAATGTGTACTTAGGATAAATGTTTGAACATGAAAATCTCAGCCCATTCTTCATTAAAAATTTGCTTCCTTCCAGCAGCTGAACACAAACCCTTGCCAGCCGTATTGTCATTATCACTCCTGATATTACGTTAATCTTCCTTTGTCTGCATTAAAATCCAAAGCTTTTATGTGGAAGATGTTGCTGCCACTCCAATCTCAAATACATATCCTTCACCTTCTAATGTATAGAAATTCAGCTTGATTTCTACCAGTATCTCCACAAGCAAACAAGCTTTGTTTCAAGGAAAGGAATAAGCACTTATGCCTAAAGTTTGTGTATGTGCCAGCCTACACTGGTGAGTAATCCTGTGCTGAACTTACCCATGTGAGTAAAAGTGGGAACTTGCAGCATCAGGGTCAGGTTGTACAAGCCAGCCTCACGTGCTTTGTTAAGAAAGCACAATTTTATCTGAAATAGTTGGATCTGTTGGCTCAGCTCGACACTAATCTCAAGAGAAATCCCCAAATAAAGTTGGGAATACAACCCAGCTCCTGACCTCCCAGAGCCTGTGCTCCCTAAAGAGGCACAACAGAATGGAGCTGTTCAGGGCCTACAGCAAGAAGGAAGTTTTTTTTTAAATATTATTTGTTGGGGGTGGGGAGGGTTCCAGCTTTTTTTTTTTTTTTTCTTTAAGTTTTGTTTTGTTGGTTTTTTGGGGTTTAAGTTTTTCTTCCCAGGCACATAAATCTCAAATTTCCCTGCCAGGAAAAAGCCACTAAACCGTATGTAGTGCTTCTGCCCTACACACCAGTATGCAGAAAATAGCAGCAGCATTATTGCATTGAATTTTCATTTCAAAGGAAATGGTGCACGGCAGATATGATGAAGAAATCCAGAGCTGTATTGCCACTATTTCTTAGGAAAAAGGGCTTATGAAAAGGTCAGATGTTAAGGTCTCGGAGATCAGTCCCCACACAAGGCTGCTCCTCTCTACAATAAAGACAGCTTAAGAATGTGAATTTATGGCAGGAATGGAAGGATTAAGTTTGTGGCAACTTCAACTGAACTTGCAACGTGGTGAAACATGGGGAAAAGAACAACAGAGCTAATTAGAGGAGCTGAGCTGTCAGAGCGCGGCAGAATGGCTCGGTGCCAACAAACAAAAGGAATGGGCTGGCAATCAGCAGGATCGATGAAGAATACTGCTTCATTAGGGCTGATAAAACAGGGAGAGACCAGGAGAGAGGAGCGCGAGAGAGGGGGGCGAGAGGCAGCAGGAACGGGGGAGAGGAGAGTGCGAAGGAGAAGGGGAAAGAGAGGAAGCAAGCAAGCTGCTTAATTAAATGGGAGCTGGGAGCTGATGTGGAAAGCTGGCTTGTCAGCCTGCTGGGAACACTTTCACCTCTCGGGTGGGTGTGCTGCTGTGGCCTGGACAGACGAGAGTTTGGGGTGGCTCCGGGGGGCCCAGCCCGGAGCACTGCAGGGGGACAATGCTGAGTGGGATTTGGAGCATTGTTCACTGTGAGCTGCAGGGAAAAGCCAGGAATGGAGTCAATTCCTTGCTGGATTGAGTCTCACGTAGCCAAACAGGCAAGGTTAAATGCTTATCAAATGCAAAAGTATCAAAGAAATCCAATTACGTGAGCACACGGCCAAAAGAAAAAAGGTAAACTTCCAGGACAGAAGGGTTGAATGTGCTTATTACTGTCCCCATCAACTTTATGCATAATTATTATATTTTAACTTTTTCTAATTGAATAAAGTTTCCAAACAGCCACTATTAATCCAAACAGATCTCTATTAATTATAAGCAACAACCCTCTCTCCTTCATAATACCACCACCACTCATTTCCAAAGCAGCAGAATGCAAAGAACATCTCTGTTCTGCTTCCTTAACCTTTCTTTGGTCTGTGTTTTTGGCTTTATTATTAGCAATTACTCATATTGCAAGCACTGGTACCCATGGATTCCTCCTCACAGCACAAAGTATTTCTCAGGAATTCTGGTATTTTGTGGCCCTGGTTGGAAGAGCAGAGGGGCCTGGTCTCCTCCTTCAGTGCTTGTGTACAAGGCCAGGATAAATCACTGGCTGATACCCACCTCTGTAAGAGCTGCCAAGTCTGAGAGGGAAAAAGCAGCCTGCACAAAGTATTATTTACACACACAGAAATGTGTTTCAACTATTAAAGCCAAATAACAGTTCTGAACAACAACAAATTTATGTATATTTGGTACAGGCATATTTTTGGGATTGATTATAATCATTTACATTTATCTTGAATTTCCTCTTGATGAATGAAGCCTTTCTGTTCCACTTACTGACACAGCCAGATGAATGCAACAGGAGCTTTCATTATTACATTTCCAACCTTTTATCAATCACATTGGGAGCAAAGACAGTTAAACCAAACATGTTACAGTGAGGACTATTAATACACTACAGCTGGGAGATTAAACAGTCTTAACAAGACTTCCACATAATAAATGATTGCATTTGAACAATACTGTTCAGTAACTTTGGTACAGAGGAATCACAACATGCCCCCTTACACCTGCCAAACGCAGAACACGAGGGCATTGAAGCACTACAGGAACCCCACAGGACATGGAAAGTCTCATCCCAGTGTAACACATCTGGAAGGGTCTCCCATGCATTTAAGAAACACATATAATCATAGTCAATGCTACTTCTTAAACACAGAAAATAGAAATCTTCAGGGGGAAAGTCCATAAAAATGACTGTTAAGCTACACACCCAGAGTTAAAAAGAGAGAGAAGAAACACATGCTATTGAAATGTCACAGAGGAACATGCACCAGAGATCCAGAGTTAAAACACACACCCAAGTGCACTTGTTAACCAGTTACCTGCTCATCCAAAACACATTTTAACAAGTTTTAGCAAGATTAGATTTGAAAACTTGCATCTCTCTCTTTCTTATACACGTACGTGTATGGATAAGGAAGCAAGAAGTAAGATGATTTGGGGGGGTAACTATACTCATAAAGTTGAAGTCCTGAATACACATAAATATCTTCCAAGGCTGTTGCAAAACACAACACCCCTCCTAAACTGGTATTTCTTGCCTGTGCTCCTTAAAACAAACAAACAAACAAAAACCTGGTGCAGACCCAGCAGAGTCTCCAGTCTTAAAGCCATCTGGCATAGTCCATAGGTAAAACCTGTCCTGCACCAAGTGTTTTGGGGCAGAACTACTGAGTTAAGGTATCCCTACCTAATACAGTACAGGTACTGCACTGCCAGTAATTTCTGTGCTGTTCTTCTATGGAAGAGTCCCTTCCTCTGGTCAACCCACTGTGCCTTCCTTTTACACCATGTAATTACCCAGTGTGTGCCATCCACAACATGGTACCAATGTTCTACTGCCACATCTCCACCTTGCTTTCTTCAAGTGTATTCACATCTGTCCCATCGAGAAGGATTAAGCATCCCAGATTAATTTAAAGCATAACTTGCAGAGAATAAATATTTTCTCTTCTGCTTCCTTTCATATTTGAGTTCAGTGCAAGTCTTCAAAAGCTCACTGGCTAAAAACTTCTGCCAGCCAGTCTAGCAGGGCTTTGTGTGTAAGAAATCACCGCAAAAGTCAAACCAGACGTTGCCAGAGCAGCACCAGTTACCTGCAGAGCTGCCCGAGAGCTGCAGGACTCGTCAGAGAAAAGCAGAACACCCGCGGGTCCCAGGGCTGTGCCGCAGCAGAGAGAAGGCAGTTTAGGAGCATGATTCACACACGGCTTTTGTGCAGATCTGACAATCCAAACTACAAGGTTTAGTAGTGCTACGAGAGCGTAACTCAGGCAGTGTTAAGCTGCGGCAGTGAAACAATCCCCAGCTACTCACGGGCCTGGACGAGCGCTGGATCTTTGGGGGCGGCGGCCGCGGCGGGCGGAGTCTGTGCTGCTGCAGCAAAGCGGAGACTACATTAAAGTCACCTGCATGGAAACACCTCTGATGGCCTGCCAAGAGCAGCGTGAGCAGGTGACAGCACGTGATTTACCTTCATACTCACCTCACTACATGCCATTTTGCTTCTTTGATTTTTCCAAAGCAGTGACACATCTCATGAGCTACGATGCGCCCCGGCAGGACAGGGACCCAGGGGCTGAACACAGCCCCTGCCACACCAGAGGCAGCACTCCACACCAGCCAGCCAAAATGCACTCAGACAACAAAGATGTTCAAGCCGGATTCTCAGACCTCGAGGTCCAAGTGTTCTACACTACACTTATGCACATGGAGACCAGCATATCGAAAACACTTGCACTAAAATCTCAAGAGTGATTTTAGTGCTTGTGCAAACTTACAGGGAAGACCTCAAACTAGACATTTGAGAGCATGGAAAAAGCCCTGATGGAGTTAAACTTTTCATGAGCTTAAAGGTGAGCTCGTATTCAGATCCTGTCCTGGACTGCACTCCCCAGTGACCAACAAGTGACCAACTAAGTGACCACAAGTCAGACCTTAACGCATTGTGGTGGCCTAGAACTCACAACTGCTTGTGCAAGTATAATTCTAGTTCTATGTCAGTGAAAATAAACATACTACAAATACTCCATATATTTATATTACAATAAACTAGTCCTTTGCAGGAGCCAATACTTTCATATCCTTATCCTGTCACTAAATTGTTTTTTCCAGCTGAGATTTAGATAACACATACGATTACGCTTTCATCTCTGATCAAAAAATAATTCTATGTGTTTCCACAATAAAGACACATACAAATGCTGCTTTGGGAAAAGATTAAAGGTGTAGAAACATTTTGTCTCTTGGACTTCTGAACAAGCATCATGTTAACACTCAGAACTGTGACCTCAGTGCTTGTAACAACACAGGCAAATGCAACACTCAGATTCAAATTTCTGTTATCCACAGAAGTGCTGCCAGGAATTAAGTTTGTTGTGAGGTCAGTATGCATTGCACCACATACTGCACTGCTGAGCCCCAAGATCTGAAACAGAAGGATGAGACAAAATTGCCCATTCCCAGCAGTGTTGTCTCCAGTGACAGGGCCAGGGCCGAGCACGGCTTCATTCAGTGCTGTGAAGCACCGGCAGCAGCAGGCCCGGGGCAGCGAGCGGGGAGGGACCTGCAGGGACAGGCACTGCCCTTCCCCAGAGCTGCACCTTCAGCGCTGGTGCTACTGCCTGTCACCACAGCGGGATAAGCAAGAATGTTCAAACTCTGTGCACACCGTGTTTACTGGGAGAGCCATTGATTTGAAGTTAATTTGTTAATGCAGCAAAACACATTGTTTCTAAAAGGTCAGCAGGTGAAGCTGTGTTGGAATATCAACTTAATTACCTGGGCTGTAAGGATGAATGGGCACGAACCAGCACACATGGCTACAGTGCTAAAAGCTGCTAAATTGCTATGCTAGGTAAGGTCCTAAATGTATGTACGATGGTTTTTCTGTGAAGGGGAGAAATGTCTAAATTAGCACTTTCTCACCAATAGCTGTTTACCAGCATACCTTTCTCCTCTGGATATTTGCTTAATTGTCTTGTTCTACATACTTCTGAAGCAACAAGACAGAAAATCTGCAGAAAGCCAATTTTATGCCTGCAGATCTGGCACTGCTTTTCTAATTATCAGACAAGTGACTTTAAGCCATGAGATGCTGGAGCAAAAAATATGTTACATTCACTTTTACACTATCAAAATACTATTTAAAAATTATAGATCCCATGTTTCATAAAGTAGCTATTAAATACCCAAGGAACTTTCACAATGCAGCTATTTTAGGTTTTTATACCAGAAAAAGCATTACAAAAAGATCATTTTTGGTCTGCAAGGTAACAGCTTGTGAGTAGAATATTACCTCAAACTAATTGTGGATATCTTTTGAGATTTTTAAAGTGGTATTCAAAACAGAGCCTTTGTGAGTAAATTAGAGGTGCTAATTCATGTGCAGCAACAAGTGCAACCAGAAAGAAATGCATAAAGGAAACAGAACCAGATGAAAACTGGTTTGTCAGTATGTGGAGAAAGAAGCGTTTCTCTTACTCAATTAGCAGTGAGGGTGTTTCCAATAATTTCAAAAGCAAAGCTTTTTACATGAATATCTTATTTCCTTCAGAAATTGAGGACCGGTTTGAAAGTTGCCAGTATTCTTTAAAGCCAATGAGACCTGGGAGAGAAATGCCCTGTGCTGGATGAACCCAGGCCCACACACGCCAGGCTGCAAGAGATCTGAAGCGCTGACTTTGGGAGAACATGCTGGACCTCAACTGAACACTCAATTGAAAAAAAAGGGAGAAAATAACAACACTGAAAAATGTCTGGTACCTAAAAAGATTCAGTAGAGAAAGCAGATGGAATCTACGAGGCAGCTGTTTTATTATCCACCCAGATCCCTGCACAGCGCACTCTGCTTTTTACACGCTCCCATATGTACAGCTCACAAACTGGGATGACAGGAACAGTGTATGCTTTATGGCATATATTTTTAATTTACACTCTGAAATGCTTCAACAGAAACCTGCTGGGTCCTGTGATAAAAATAATCTCCATGTTTTAAAGGATGTCTCATTCCTCAAGCCGCATTTGTAGATTGGGAAGGTAGAACAACTCTGGCAAAAATGCAGCACTGCCTAAAGCCAAAATCCCAAAACCACAGGAACACCACTGTGGATTATTACTGTTGATAACTGATGCTACTCTAAAAACACACAGCTTAAATAATAAACTCCTGGGCTGTAGAACTCAATGGTATTTTTTTTCTTTTGTCTGCAATTACAAAAGGGAAGATTTCTGAACATTACATGGATATATTTTTCTATGTGTGTACAGGAGCCTTAAACAGGCCCTGCCCGAAGCAGCATGTGTTGCTCTGTGATGTAGGTAGGAGGAATATGATGTCCTATTGGTTGACCTGTAATGGTATCTGTGGTTTCAAGACCTGTCAAGACTTCTGATCACTTCCCAGCTCCAGCGACAGGAAAGTCCCTGTCCTGTGCAAACCACCAGTAAAACTCACAAAAGGTGGTATCAGTAAAATCTGAGACTGTGAGCACTTAGTTCTCCTCTCTCACTTTCTATCTGCTGTGCAGCTGAACAGAAACTCTGACCTCCTCCCACCTATATGTGCATCCAGTTCCTCTACACTAACATAAAATACCCCTTAACCATTAAACTGATATTATTTGACACTTTGCAATTTGAGGACTCCTGACATTTTCCAAAGGAGATGCCTGTCAACAGCCTCTTATTTACCTGGCACAGAGCCCATGTGCTGCAGAGCACAGTCTGAAAGCCACTGCACTCTGAGCTATGTGCAGTAGGTACCCCTTCCCACAGGAAACAGATGCCCATAGAACACGAAATATTTAATGCAGTTCAGGTTCAAAGAAGCCTCACACACGATGTTTCCATTTTGTTTCCATGTAGTGAGGCCTGGGATGACTGGGGATGCTGTTGCAGACACGTAACCACAGAAGGCAGCAGCAGGCCAGGGTTCTGCTGAGCCCCTTTCCCCTGGCCTGCTCTGGTTCTGCAGAGCTTTGCCACCACTGCTCCTCGCTGGGCCTTCCCTGGCCATTTGCTCCAGCACTCACTGCTGTTTGGGCAAGGGATTCACTTGACACCCTTCACTACTTTTAAATACACAAACCAGTTTTTTGTTCTGAGGTGTCAGAGAAAAACCAAAGAAATTTCTACACAAAGAACGGACTTTGAGTTCACTTCTTTGAGATACTCCCCGTGACACAGAACACTGACCCTTTCACGTGCTCTCCTTTTACACTTGGGCAACACCTGGTGACTGTATAATTTGTATATTTGTACAATTTCTTGCTTTTTCTTTGATATTTTGGCACCACTTTGCACTTAACTTTTTGCACCAGATTTTTTTCTGGACATGGCCGTAACAGCAGCATCCTGCACTGACAGTATCCATGCCTCAGTCCTAGATGGGTAACACAGTGAACACACTGTTCCTGGTACTAAGCTGTTCCTGGAGCTGTGTTCCTGGTACTAAGCCAGGAAGAACACATCCTATGGACTCTCCAGTGCACAATGGGCCTTTCCCTGAAGCAGCACAACGTTCATTTGTCCAGAAGGAGAATAAAACTCCATCTGTCTGTGACGCTGCCGCATGACAGGACCAGGAAGGAAAACTTCCTTAACTCATTGAACCAGGCCCTTTCTGGATTACAGCAAACCAGCAAGGAGGGCTTTTGTAGAATTATTCACATAGGTAAAAGAGGGAAGGCGTTCAAAGAGAATCTCACTGAGATGATGTTCACATTTCCAAAGGATTCCTACCAAAATGAGGTTCATTTTGCTGTGGCTTGTTTTAATTCTGTCAGTTTCCCAACATACATGGATGGAGAGACATGTTGCAAAAAATCCCAGACCCCAGGAATATATTTATCCCCATGTGTTAAAGCCTATCCATCTACTACCTCAACAGAGTTTAAAATCACAGCTAATAGGTTAACAACTGTTTTTCTTCTGCTTCAGATGAAGAATATCAGAAAGCTGGGGGAATATTCGGCTTCCCAATTTGTACTGACTGCTCACTGCTACCCGCAATGTCTGTTTGACAGGACTGACATTTTGTACCGCTGTGAGATGGGAGAACGTGTGACATTTTTATTCATGGTGGCGTACGCCCTTGTAATGATCAGCCCTGGTCGATGTGCTTACTGCAGCAGCCCCGAGCCCTCGGAGAACAAACACGAGCCCGAGGTGCCAGCAGTTTGGCTGCCTTATTAAACACCACCAGGATTCTAACGAAGAGCAACTGCTGGAAAATCTCACTGTCAAATCCTCAAGGACATTGTCAACATGGAACTAACTACATATATTTTTCATTTAAAATACTAGAAAATCCAGCAATGCAATATTAAATTTAAAGAAAAAAGCCATACTGTTCTGTGTATGTTTTCTTTTTTTAACTGGTCATTTTGTCAGCTTTACGTTGGCTTTCTGTGGTCCTGATGCTGGAATTCAAATCAGAGAGATCACGTAACCCACATGATTTAAAGTGTTGGAAAATGGACATATCCCTTATTATCTCTGAACAGCTATTCCTCTCTAGCAAGTGGAATACTCAGACAAAAGAAAAAAAAAGAAAAAAGAGATGGTCGCTCATTTAAGGAGTTCTATAAACAGCAATGACTCTCTGCTTTGCTCAGCTTCATCATTCACTGAGCCAGGTTGCATAATTGGGGGTACACTCTCCCCCATACAGCCACAGAAGGACATGGACCCTCTGACTGCAGCCTGGCACTCACAACTGTTTTATTTGGTGTTCATCAGCCCAGCTCCGAAGGGCAAATCCAGAAAATGCCTGGCCAAACAAACAGTCACAGTGGGGTCAGCACTTAGAAGAATCATATGTTTCACATACTCTTTCCCTTTAATCTCCTGGTTTAATCCACTGGCCCAGAGGTCAATGCAGACAGTTCTGGCCTAACTGCACGTATCAACTTCCTAAGTAATACATAAGAAGCTTCTGGATGCTGATCTGCATTGATAGAGAAGCAAGTCATCCATAAGACACTCCGAGCTCTCCTCAAGTTGTCAATCTAGGTGATTTGGTTAGCCTTGCATGTACTGATGTGTTTATTTTCGATGTATGCATTATTTATAAAGCACAGCTCTCCTTCCACATGGCAGCAGTGATGGACCAAGATCCTCCCTACGAGATATGTATGGGTTCCTCACCAGAACAGGACTAACAAGGAGGCTGTGCAGTTACAGCCGCTGTCGCTCACCACAGGCCCTGGGCGGTGAGCAGCAGCACTCCCCTCACACATCCAGGCATTCTGGCTCCTGCCACAGTGCACCAGGGCAGGACAGCTCCTCTGAACAGCCCTCTTCAGGGAGTGCTTGAAGTACCGAGACAGCAGAGAAACACTAAAAGCCACAGTCTGGCACGTGCTTTTTGGTGGATGAACACCTCTGCTGCATGCAGAGCTGGGGCCACCCAACCTCACTGCAAAGCATGAATTCCTGCATGGCACCCACAGGGACTCCATTGCTGCAGTGCCTGGAGAGAACTCAGCTGTGTTTGCTCCTTGGGAAGCCCTGGGAGCAGGTGCAGGAGAGGCAGAGGGCCTGGGCACGCTCTGGAGGGGCTGCTTACCCACCCAAGGAGAGCACCAGGGCTCACTGTCACAGACTGATACATGGCAAGTGCAAGCCTTCCTAACTCCCACCCCATGGATTGCCATCTCTGAGACTCCTGCACACCACAAAGCAGAATTTCAATCCACTGCATCATTGTCTTGTCCAGTGACATCAGTTTTACTCCTCTGACTAAGAACACTGTCCCCCTAGAACCTGCTGGGACATGAGTGGGCTCAGGCAGACATTAGATGGATAAATGCTTCTGGGCCGAGACATTTGTGTTTCTTGCAAGGTGGCTTTTACTGATCACCACTGAATTCCTTCCTGAAAGGAACAGTCAAAGAAAGGAGTGAGAAAAAATGAGGGTAGAAGATCTGCTTTCTGAAGACAAAATAATTTTAAAGAATTAGGCTTATACTTTTGCTAAATCCATAAAGAATCAAATGGAGCGAGGGAGGGAACTCCATGAGTCTCCACAGAAAGGAAACAGGAGCCCACATTGCTCCTCCGTGGGGAAGAGTGGAAGGGAGGCTCATTTTCCTAATGAAGGTCCTGCCATTGTCCAAGCAGCTCTGAGTGGCCAGAGGAGGAGCTGGCTCTGCAGCCAGAGCATACAGCTGCACGAATATTAGCAAATGAACTTGTTTTCCCCTTTCCCCTTTGGTTTCTACCTCAGTGCCACACAATGCCTGCTGTGATCCAGGGGAATCTGCTATTGTTCTGATGCACCTGGGTGTGAAGGGAGTCACAGGGTCTGGCAAAGGAGCCTTCCTCCCTTCCCTACTTCATCCCTTTTACCCTGGAGATAATCCCTCCTCTGCTGCCTCTGGCCTCAGCGATCCAGCTCTGCGTTCCTGGAATGTGGCTGGCTGGTGTTCTCCCCATCTTCCCCCTGACCTCTTAATGCCGTTTAATCTCCTGGAAGAAGAGCACTGCCCTACAAGGCAGAGTTATTTGTTCTGTGTGTCCAAGTGCAGACCACGAATAGGAAAAATGAACACGCTCATTTACAGCAAAACGGCTCAAAACAGCAAGTAAGGTGGCAATTTCCATGCTATGGCCTGCAAAAGTTTAACAGCAGTCAGAACGAGTGAGGAAGAGAACCTGGAGCAGCCTTTCCAGTCACACGAGCTGCTTCAGTACATTAGTGTATTTTCTATTTGTTTCAGAGGTATTTACATTAATCCCCAGAGCACTGATTCTCTGTAGTTTGCATCAAGAGTGGAACATGACTGAATCTCTCTACTGAAGATATACTCGGAAGGGTCCTTTGTATTTTCTTAAGCTTTACATTTTGGTACATAAATTGAATTAAATATCCTATTTGCTGGTAAATAAAAACAAGCCATAGAAAACATAAACCCAGCTAAGCTGACAAAAGGCATTCTAATTATAACAGAAACAATTAGAGAGCTGTACAGAACTGCCAGGATCACTTGCTTCTAATGAAATGATTCCCTTTCCCAATAAGTGATGTTTCTGGCAGCTTATCATTAGCTGGTTTAATTTCACTAGATCAGTAGTGCTGCTGACTGTGGAAAAGCATCTGGGGAAGAATGTGTCTAGTGTAGGTTTGTTTTTAAAGCCCCGTGGCTCATCCTGTGTGCTCACAGCACCTCTCACAGGCTGGTGGGAAGACTGGGCACAGGCACCAATCCTGTACGAACGCTGTGGGTCCTGCCAAAGGAGCCTCAAGAGATGCTTGGACAAGCAACGTGTTCAAAACAATCACTGTGACACTGTGTAGTGTTTATTCTCCAAACAGCTCCAAGATAATACAGACAGTGTTCTACCATGTGTGTTCTACCTAAAAAGTGCAAGTGTGGAGATGGAAACAGAAGCTCCAAACACCCAAGTCACACATCACCTGCATTAGTGTCCCACTCTGCCCTGGTCAGTGGTTACTGGGCTCCCAGGGCCTGCCCTGCCTGCCACACTGGGAAGGATCCCGAGGACAGCTCTGGCAGTGTTCCAACACTTTAGGTACATTTTGGTCAAGTTTTAAGACAAAAATCAGAAGAAAGCAACTATTAAGACATTCATAGAATCATAAAGGTTGAAAATGATCAAGTTTGAGATCATCAAGTCCAACCATCAGCCCAGCACCACAAATGATGTTCTCTGTAGCACTGGATCTTCCATAACAATTAACCTTACTCTTTCCCGAAATAGGGAGCTCGACTCAGTTCTACAGACTTCTCATGCGAATCTTGGCCTTGCCTTGAAAATTGTTCCCTCTTCTCCCCACTCACTAAAACCTGAGTTGCTTGTACAGCTCCTGCTACTTGTTGAGTACAGTTGGACTGCCCTAGAGTCCGTGGTGATGGTTCCTGTATTTGGTTGATGCAGGGATCAATATTAAAGGTAAATCCTGGGTAAAGCATGCAAAGTCACATCCAGGAAAAGGTGTGGTCCCACCCTCCGGCAGTGGTCTCCCGGTGTCTTTCTAAGAACACTTCGTTCCAATCTTTATTGCATTGCCTCAGGCTATCTGCCTAAATTCCTTCTTTTCACCATCAGGGAGAGCTTTCCCACAATGTCTTAGTATTGCATAATGCATCATTAAAACAATTCCATAATAAACAAGGCTCTGCAATGATGCCTGACCACCACTCACCAAGATGTGCCAGGACCCTACAGAATCTCGGCCAATCAGATAATTACTGCTGAATTTTGGTGAACCATCAGCTGAGGTGCTGTGCTTTCACAGGCATTTCAAGATATTTTACTGATATTTTTTGTAGCCTAACAACTGCAGATACACAACTGTGTTTGGAAAAGCTAGAAACTCCCTCACTCTAGGGTGAGAGATAATGAGTTAAAATTAAAGGTTGCTGCTGGCTCCCTAGCCCATCCCCCTTTAGCTAATCTGTCATGTAATGAAGAGAAGCACCCAGCACAGGACAGCTCGCTGCCGGCTCACTTACAGCGAGCTGATTAAGAATGTTCAACCAACAGCAGACTGCAGACCTTTCCAACGAAAATAAATAGACTGTATGCAAATGTGTTTGTCACTTTGACAGCATGTCTCAATTAAAGCCCCGCGCGGCGGCTGCGAGGCTCTCGCTGCAGCGCTGCGGACGGGCTCCCTGCATTCCCGAGCCAGCCCTGATCCGCGGGGCCTGACCCTCATCCGCATGCATGCATTTTAAAAACTGCCTCTGCCAGCCACCCGCACAATGCTGCACGGGGAGAAAGCGAGTGACAATGAGAAAAAAGCCTCTTTCATCCTCTTCAGTTTATAAGAGCCGTGAATGCACAAACAGCCCTTATTTCAGAGTTCTTGTGGCTTTTTAATTGTTCCCACCTTCTGTATTCTAGACAAGAGTTAAAAGTGACACTAAAATCTCTGCCTTTAATCACGAGTTAGAAGCCATCTCCCATTTAAACAGTAAATGTTGCTGCTTTTTTCCTCCCCAAAGCCTTAATCTATATTTCATAAACCTGAACGTCTTTTCCTTTCGAATGAAAGTACGATTGCATTTTTGTGTTGGCACTGGGCTATCAGGAAAAGCAGACCTGTGCCAGGACGAAGGCTGTGAGAGAGAGAGCCCTACAACTGCTAAGTCAGATCAGTTTTTGGAAACCAACATTTGTAATGTAATGACAGGAATAAGCATTTAGCCAGCGAGCCTCTCCCCAGAGTCAGGGGGTCAGGAAAGCTGATGTGCGTTCCTTTTGACACAGAGAAAGCGATCATTAAAAAATTTGGAAGTGACTGTTAAAAAACCTCATGAATTTAAATGTGCACTTAACACTCAAATACATATTTCATTAATCTACTATAATGTTTGAACCCCCCATCATTCATAAAAATCTAAAAGAAAAACTGAAAAGAAAATGTAATATTATCTGATTTCTAACTGCTCCAAAAGAAATGTAACATGTTCCTGCTGGAGCTAGATGGCTGCATTCCTCCAGTAGCCCCAATTCCTCTCAACTGTACTGGCACAGAAAGTAAGGGAAAAATAAACCTCTACTGCAAATACTTAATTGGAAGAGAATGATTTCAAAAAAGTCTCCAAGAACTTCCATTTAGTACAGTGGTGACAGTTCTGAAAGAAATAAAGGTAATTCTAAAACAATACAGACAACACTGCTCTGAGCACTGATCAGGTCTCCAGTAGCCCTCCCTAGTACCTGAACAGCCAGTGCAGCCACACCAACTGGTTTCTGTTCATAGACAGGTCTCTGAAAAACCTGGTTTGCTTCACATTTTATAATGTTTTACAATTGCTTTAAAATCACACTTTGCTTCCTTAGAAGAAATCAGATGTTCCCTCCCGTTTTCTGGTCAGAACAGTGTAAAGAATATATACAGTGAAAGAAAAGAGAACTGTGAACATAAATCATGTTATTTTTTGAATCAGGCTACGCTTAATAGGGGAACACTGGCAAAGTGATAATAAATACTGTATGTTTTTCCACGAAAATCACAGCAACTACAACGTTTTCTATACAACCAGCTCTTAAACCCCCTCACAAACTCTGTTTTGCAGACATATCAAAAGAAACATTACACAAGTAACGAATGTGAACAGCTCAGCTGTCAATACTGAATACAGAGTACACTAACAAGCTATTAATTGATTTTTCCATCTTAGTTCATCGCATTTAATTTTCAGAGAATGTTCAAATGCTTTAATAGTTGGATGTTCCATATTGACATTAATGATCTACCTAGATAACAGAGGACATTTTAAATTCTACACCCTCAGTCCTGAAGGCTGTAGCACCTTGCATGCTAAAAGAGACGCAAAATAATTTATAAAATTGCTATAATAATTATGGTTCACCCCCTATTCACTTGAGAGTTTATTTTCTTCAAAATCATTGTGTGAAGAAAAGCAATCAGTAAACCCCAGAAAAATCAGGGTTTGGAATCCCATTTAAACATATACAATAGAAATAAAACTAAACCAGCATAATTTGGTGATTAAAAATCATGAAACTTTTGGCGTATTCGTTATCACGATTTTTCTCAGAACTATTTTTGCTGAGTCACATGATTGAGAAAAACCTAAGACCTACCTGACCAAAATGCACTGTGATTGGTCTTCTCTCCTCTCTTAATTTCGGGTCCTTCTTCTCCCCCAGTGGCGATGGCGCCGTCCGTGGCAGGGGCTCCTCCGGCGCTGCTGAACAGCCGTTCTCAGCAATGTCCTGTGCGGTAGGAAAAGGTGAATAGCATGGCCAGGAACACTCTTGAGTAAGGGTGAGGTGCACAAAGGAGACACTAGAGGATAATGCTGACTAACAGTTTGGATGTTGGGGGAAAAAAACACCAAAGTACAGAAAAGAAAACGTTATTAGAATAGAACATTTTGTTGCGGTCCATCCATCAGAGCTTATACACAACCCCTCTCTCCTCCCAGTACCAGCGGTGCAGACAGCGACATTCAATAAAATGTCTGACTCAAACACGCAAAAGCCAGGAAGTGCATGTGGAGAAATAAACCATAGCTCAGATTTTCTATTTCAGAAATGAATTCAACAGGGACGGGGTATTCTGCTTATTGTAAACCTAAATGAACACAGTAATTCCATTTATGCACTGCACAGAATTATCCATAGCAGAACAATTACTTGTGGAAGTGGCAAGGAGAGATGGAAGTCGGAGCTTAGTTAGCTTTGCATTTCATCTTGGAGTCTGTCTGCACTGAACATGCCTCCAGGAGAGGGTCCAACACCAAGGGCCGCCTGGCAGAACACGTTTTGTTTGCTTTGACATTAGTTCTCCTCTCCAGAAGTGAAGTGACCCACCAGCCCAGGTTAGAGGACTTGGCAAGTGCAGGCACGGGGTGTGTAACACAGGTTTTGAAGAAGACAAAGGCCTGCAGACACCAGGAATCAGAGCAGGAGCAAGAGTTTGAAAGTCAGTTGAGAAACAGTCTGTAACACAGTGGGCCCCAAACCTTACATGTCTGCAACAATGCCAAGGAAATAATGCTGGGTAAATATGGAGAGAAGGCTGCACGCGCTGGAGCTGTGCAGGGCTGACCTGAGGGTGGCTGCTGCCACCAGCAGGGCTTTGATTCCCCGACCTCTGCCACGGCCCCGCGAGGCCCCGGCTCGCTCAGGTACAATAATGAGCCGTGTAAGCTGATGGCCAATTAGAAATGGTTCCTTTGGACACACACTGACCTAATGTGTTTAGGTCAAATGAACAAAAAGCTGGATGGACTTTCTAAGGGGCTTTGTGTGCTCCACAGAGAAGCTGAGACCCCTCTTTAGATCCAGCTGGTAGAGCAGTGGTTCCCCAATATGGGCATAAGAACCATGGGGAATTAACAACTTGTTAAGGTCAAACTAGAGAGAAAAACTTTTTCTTTCCCCCGCCCTCCAGCTGCAAAATGCCACCTTCTCTTGCAAAAGTACAACAAAGTTCACCGAATTAGGAACAAAGAGCCCCAAAACAAGGCAATGACGTGAGACCTAAGTGTCTGTCAAAGTCCTACTCCAGCTCCAAAGAGCACCAAGGCACCAAGGAATCCGCTCACTTTTGGACTCACATAACCTATGGCAGCACCACAGCCTGTAATGACACTAAATATAAACTTCATTTACATATTGCTGTGTGGGTGTAGCCACACAAAACGTGCCTTGAGCCACAGAGCTGCCAAAGCTGCAGCACACCCTGGGCCACCCGGCCTGCACCGAGCAGGGAACGCTCCCAGCCCTGCAGAGCTGTGGCTCCAACCAAGGCAACTCAGCTGGGAATCAAGGGAAAGCAAAGCACCTTCCCATCCAGGCAAACTTGCCAAAAAATGGAACAAGGATGCAAAAGTTTGGACGTGAGGGGAATGGGAGGAGATAAAAGATAGAGAGATGAAGCCATTAAGCAAAATCCCCTCAGATGTGCAACAATCACTGCAAATCCTTGAGCTTTTATTGCTATAGATTGGCTGTACTTCTCTGATGATATAATTGCATATAAAAGATAACATGTTCCTAAAGCCTACTTTCACTGTGTTTGGAGTACAGACTTCCAAAGAAACCACAACATATTTTTTTAAAAATTGCTTAATAAAATATGAGAATTAAATGATTTGATTCCTCTGTATTTTTTCAACATCCCCAAAAGGCAAACAAATCATCAACACAGCTTCACTCATCAAAGCAAAATCTGCTTCACAAAAGTTCATTTTCTACCTTCAATGAAAGCATATTTCAGTAAAAGAACCACTGAAACCTAGTCTTAAATTTTGTAATGGACTACAAACACTGGCTAGAGGAGCAAAACACATTCCTAATGTCTAGAACATTGTGCAGGTCTCGCTATAAAGCTCTAAATGAGTTGCTTGTAGAATACCAGGCATTAACTAGAGCCACACAGGGCTCTAGTAACTAAAATAATGTTGAATATATTAATGCCAAGTGCCCAACCATTTATACAAATTGTCTTAGTCGGAGCTTTCAGTAAGTTCCATTCTCCTGACTGAAAGTTGAGGATGGTACCATTCATATTCCTCCTTCTACCTAATTCTATGCAGTTAAGCTTCAAATGAGCCACTAACAGAGAGACTTGACCACCATGGTCCATTTGTGAGATGGAAAAAGGCAGCCTTTGCAAAAAAAAAAAAAAAATGGAAAAGAAAAAGAAAAAAGAGGAAAGAAAAAAAAAAAGAAAGAAGAACTGTATCAGATATAAAATAAAGCTACCAGGCTGTATCTATTAACAATTATTTGCTCTCACTCATAAGAATCCTCTGAAAACTATTTCTGTTGCTTTGAAATACTGCACCACAAATGAACAAGGGATGGAAATGGAGCCCCATTCAATCTCCACTATCATATTAAAGAAGGACCTTACACACACCACAGTGACCTCTCAACAGGTCAATCCTGCATTTCTCATTTGCAATTCAAACCCAAGACTGGAGCAGACCAAGGGCAAAATGGGCTCTTGATTATATTTAAGAGGTCACCATTGCTATGCAGAGTTGGAGGAAGCAGACCTCCAGCTTTATTGCATTTTTAAATTCTATCTTGTACAGAAGCTGCTCAGATTTGGCAGTGAAAACTGGAAAAGGGATGTTTATATTTGACTTTTCCTTACCAGGGGCCTGCATACTTTCTGTATTAATAATGGAAAATAGTATGTTAAAATGCAGTGGATAGTAAGTTCAGTTTAAAAATAGCCTTAGGTTACTCTTAGAAGATGAAAGACTAGCATCCCAAATTTGGCAAAAAATGAGCATTTAATGATACCAGAATGTCAAACAGTTAACACTCACACATGCTAGTAAGGAAACACATGATGAATACAATGCTCTTACATGAAAATTGGGGAGGATGCATTAATAGACTTGTGCATAATAGACCCATATTGGAGCAGCACAGACATTTAGATTAAAAATGCGGGTGATCAAAACGTTTGCTATTTTTATCACTTTTAACAGAGCAATCCCTAATTTTAGAGTTCCCTTCCCATCTACATTCACGTGGAGAAGAGGATGGAATAGAAGAGGACAGAACAATAAAGGAAGGAGACGCAGAGCAGTGTGTGTCAACTACTCACAGCAATCTTTTAAGCTCTTGTGAAAGCCTATGTTGAACAATCATGTTTAACCATCTCACTTACACAAACACCACATAATAAGGAAGGTGAAACAAAATTGAGCCATTTAGTTGTAAATGTTATGTGTGTTTTATAAAGAGAAGCTTGCTGCTTCACAGACCAGGAGGACAGCAATAATAATAAAACAAAGCAATGACTGAATGAGGCTTTTCCCAGCCTTGTATACAAATGTCACACAACAGCACACAATTCTATTAGCATTTAAAATGCAGGAAAAAATCTGGTCATGTTACACAGCTCCAACTGCTTTAGAAACGCACACAAGGAGGCCAAACATTTTATTATTTATGAAGGTTATGTCCAGAAATGAAACACATGGAACGACATTAAAAAATCCATGTACAAGAAAACTGCTTCGTGTTTCTATTCTTTTCAAATTATACCTGAAGTGGTCACATATAACATAGTGCAATAATGGCATAAAAGCATCTGAAGCAACTTCATCTTCCTCCAGAATCTCCAGCAATGTGCTGGAGCCTTCAGAGAGGGCACAGCAGTTGCATTGTGCACAGGTAATTCTCGGTTCGGAGCCCGGCTGCACAGAAATCCCTTTGCAGGAACATTCTGCTGACAGCCTCAGGTGCATTTCTCTCTGCCCAGGGACACATTTGTAGCCCTACCTTAAGAGGATGGTCAAGAAATTTGGAGAAGAAATTTACAGAGAGAGCACAGATTAAAAAAAAAAATCCCAAACCATTACGCAAAAAATTGAACAGAAATTTCTGAATAAGAACTTGAGTTGTCTCAGCAGGTCAGCTGCCTTGCTTCCCCAGATGACTCTGCCTCAGAACAAAGAGAATCCCTGCAATAACCCAAGGCAGAGTTACCCACCTCTCCCTAAGGTGTGTGTCAGTGTGACAACACTTGTGGCTTAAAAGGAGCAACTGGGGTTGGATAACACATCCTTCAAACACAACAAAGCAGTTTTGGAATTGTTTACAAACACACACACACACACAGATGTGGAAAACAACAAGCAGTTTGAGTATTCTTTCTTGCAATAATTCCACTTGGAAATGAACACCAATAATAAATTCCTTCCTGTGTGAACTTTGCAGCAGACTTTCAAGAAATGCAGAAATCCCCCTCCCAATGGCAGACAGACACAATACTGTTTTTGCTCACTGATTACTGCAAAAATAACAACAATTTGCCATTTGCAGAATGTTCACTGCCAGGAGTGTAGGGAAGAGCTCCCAGTTCCCAGGCAGTCCCCTTCCACAGTGCCCCAGCACGAAGGACAGGAGCAGGACCACTCCAAACAGAACACCCTGTTTTCTGGCTTTTGTGGGTTTAAGTCAGAGCCTTAACGTATTTGAAGACATTTTTTTTTGTCTGTGAATATTTATAAGTGTGAAAAATCCAGGACAGCTGGTAATGCATTTTGAAGTGTGCTAACAACACTGTATCAAACAGCTTCCTATTGATCACATCATGCTTTCAGTGGCTAAGGATTTCAGACGTGGTGCATATACATTTTGAATAAGAACTTCAAGTACCTTTTGCTTCAAGCGGTTTTTCACTTCTTTTATTCCCATTTTTGCATGATCTTTTGCCTGCATGAAAAATTAAATTAAAATTCACTTCTATTTCCAATGATGACAGAGTTTGTTTTCAGTTACTAAAAACGGCAATAAAAAATATAACAGGAATCTGAAAACACATTAAAACAAACAGAAAGCTAAAAAGATCCCAAATAAACTAAAAAACCCATCCCACCTTTGTTTCAAAGTTTTTGGTTTTTTGAAGCCATAGACATGTTTAATCTTTTTGCATTCCATACCCTCAGTGTTCCCCTGCAAGTATTTATCTTTGCTATAAATTTATATTCTTCAACACTGGCAGTGAGCTGCAAACTCTCTCCTCACAGAGCTCTGGATTCCAATTTCATTTACTAGAGCCAACCTCATCCCAGTCCTCTCTCTCAAGCTGGAGGAAGGCAGGAAAAACCCAAAGTTTGAATAGTTCTCTCAATGCTTTTTGTAGCATTGTTCCCCAGAATTGAGCAGATAAGAAACCCTCCCTTGTTTCTGTGCTGCTTGATCTCGCAGAGTGGAGCTGGCAGCCACACACCAGAGCATAGCAACACACCAGCTGTTTGTTAACAGCACTGAAAACACTGCCAGGGAAAGAATAACTCAGTAACTTGGGGTCTAAATAAGCAGGTATAAGAAATCTCTAGGGAAAATTAATTGACATTTAGAAAAGATGGAAACAATTTGGAAAATGAGAGGATTCCCTTCTTTTGATGAAGCTGCAAGCAGGGAAACCTGAGGTAACAATGATTTCCAACAGAGCAATGATGAGAAGGTAGAGCTGCTTAGCAGAGCACACTGGCACTGTTTCCCAGAAAGAGTTCTGTGTAATAAATAGAATTTATCATCCACACTTTCAAAAGAAATCACAAGTCCCCATTGTCCTTTGCATTCCAATTATGTTTAAATTTCAAAATGACTTTTGCATTTAAATTTGAAATTTAGATGAATGCATATTTTGAGTAATTTTGTGAGTTCAATAAAAATGGATGTAAGTCTTGAGAGTCATTTGAAAGGTTAAAACAGAATTGTAATTAGACTCTTATCTCAGTAGTAAGCCAGTACTCAATACTTACAAACTTATAGACAGTCTTCATGGCAGGGTTAGCCTTGGTCTTTACTGTGTTTAAAATGGCTCCACTTCCTTTCTATAATTATAGTAACAAGAGAAGAAATGTTACCAAAGCTCTCAAAAGCAAACAGCAATCTAAAATCCACCATTCTTAACTTAAACTAACAAAGCTTTAGCTGTGCTTATTAGCAGAGCTGAGCATTAAAATGGCAAATTGAAAGAAAAAGACACAAGTAAACCCACACTGAATGTTGCTCTGTTTTTGCCCAATTCTGTTTAATACAGAAGTTGTCAAAGGGAAAATATGGGTGTCTCCCAAGAGCCCTTGTCCTACAGGTCCTCTCACAAACTGTGTTCTCAGGTTCCCTCAAGGGTGTCCTGTACATTCCATTAGAACACTAAACAACTTGAAGACAAAAGTCTCCTGACAAACACTCAACATCTGAGGCAGAAAACTCCATTTCAGGGAAGCCTGTACATTCAGTCTGAAGATGGGAGATCTGTTTTTAATTTGCTCTTTTCCTTCCCCTGATCCCACAGCCCTGTTTAGGGCACACGTGCTGCCTTTTTGAGGTACAAGTAGTTGATAAAGGGTTAAATTGAGGGAAAATGAAATCTAACTACAGTCACAACCATTAATTCTAGAAAAGCTGAATTTCACATGATGAATATAATCCAAGTGATGAGCCAGTGACACATCAGCTGGAATAATCTGTTTGTCTGGTTGATGTTTTACACCCCTCCCACACCCCACGGACTACTGCTGTACAGCCCCTTACTGAGAAACAAGGGGAAGGGCAAAATCCAAGGAATACAACCTTAGCTAATGCTGTATTTCCTACTTTCAGTGCAAAATTACATTTCCAGAGATCAAATTTGATTATATAGAATCAGATGTAAACAGCTTTAAGATTTACTATCTCTGTCACTACATGACAATTAATCTTCAAGAAAAATTATAAACTGTTGAATTTAATGACAATAATTTTTTATATTCACTCTCAGGCATTTCTTATAATTTTAAAATTACTTGTCATCCTATGCATTTATTGATATTTATGTGTATTTATTTACCTTCCTAGCCATATGATGGAATTTTTTAAAATTACTGCTATAAAATAGGTATAATTCAAAATTATCAAGATTACATTGAGACAAGCTGGGGCTGGTGCCAGCAGAACTCTGCAGGAAGCAGGATGACTGTGCTGGCAGGACAGGGGTTACCAGCCCCAGAGAGCTGCACAACAGACCAACAACAATTACAGTGTGTGCTGGAGGAATCTCCTGTCCTTACCCTCACTGTGGAGAGCCACTGGTGGTACAGTTTGTCGCTACCTGCAGAGAATCACAAACACAAACAGGCAAATTGTAACCCTCTGTTGAATAGAAAACAAGCTCAGAACGTGAAGTGCTGGCACTTAGTGATTCTGTGAGCATGGACAGCACATTTCTTTTAGTGGAAACTCAACAACATAACGCTGATGAGAGATTTACCCTTTCCCATTTGCTGTGTTGTCTCAGATATTTGAGAACACTGAGATTTTTTTTAAGTTTTTAAAAGAAATCTGAGGTGGTTCTGAGTAAAGCCAAGATTTTTCCTCCACTGCAAGAACTCTTCTAGTTGTACTTTATTCAAGTGGCAAAGCTGAGGTTCTGTGAGACTGAACAGGCATTATTCAAGCTACAATACATTATTTAAAGTTCTTGACAGATAACAAAAATTTAAGACGCTTCAGGCTACCAGGTTCACTGAGCCTCAGTTATTTACCTAGACAGAATGACCATTTACATCACGATAGCCCACAAAAAGTATCTGAAATTACCTTAAAATAAGGTATTTCTTACCTGCATATTCTCCCATATTTATCTCCTCTTCAAACACGTCACTGAAGCCCTCACCAGAGTTCAGCAGATCCAGACGCCCATCAATGAACTGCAGTGGCATTGAAAGACAGAAAGACATCAATCATCCCATTCTCCATCTTTTCAGAAAGGCTTTATTCTTCATTAGCTGGAATAACCTCAATGTTTGTATTGGGTAGGGACTTGAGATAGGAAGAAAATACCACCAAAACTGGCAAAATGTTGACCACGGCCCAAGGTGTGCAGCTCTGCTAAAAACAGCATTCGTGCTTGGCTACACACGTGTTTTCAGCTGCCCTGGAGCAGTAGCTCCTTGTTTAACAGTAATATGCTTTCTGGACAAAGTTTACAGCAGGTATCATGGGTCTAGGTATGCTCAGACTAAAAAAGCACCTGAGCTCAGAGACCTTTAGTGGGAAAAACCACACAACTCTTAAAATACATAAGGCCTCAGCACCTGAGTCTGAGAAGCCAGCAAGCAGAAACTGAGGTGCTGCACTACAGGATCAAGGGATGCAGAAAGAGCCCTCCCAAAGCCCAGCTGAACTGTAGAGGATCTGCTTGCCCAGGAGAGCACTGAGGCTGTACCTGCTTGAAGAGCTGGAGCTGGATGGCGTTCTGCAGGAACTGCCTCATCACTGAGGAACGGTGGGACACAAAGGCTTCTTCACAGAAAGTGATGGGTTCACCCTGCAGGGTTCAGAGCATTAAACACTGAAGAGCTGACTGAGTCCACCTGAACCCCCTGCCTCCATCTGATCTACTCCCCTTCCAAAATCAACTGGTAAGTAATGCAGGCCCTACCCAGCATCGAGGAAACTGAACTTTATTTGCAGGTTTCAATCATGGGATGGAAAACCAGGCTGGAAACTGGCAAATTGCAGATCACCAAAATACACCAGCATGGATTTAAACACCTTTTTCTAAAGCCAGTGAAGAACCTTCACCATCCAAAAAGCTAATTTTACTTCCTGTCCCCAAAACATGACACACAGTCATGTGAATTTTGTATATTCTGCTTATCTGACTCAGCAGACTCAGCACAAACAGGTCAGGAATGCCCACTCTGTTCTCTCCACAGTTCTGAAAGACTCAACTTATATTGGATGAGTGGAGTTTCCCTTTCTCACAATCTTGCTGGCAAAAGACAGAAATTGTTTTGCAGCTCTACTTTTATCTGATTTTAATGAGTTATGGTAATGCTGAAGTCTGCTGTGCATCTCCCATAAGGGCAAAAATTTCCTCCACCCTTCTACAAACACACAACACAGCAAGCAAATATTTATTGAGTTAAAAACAAGTAACAAAGAAGGACTAAATTATACTGATGTATAATTATTATGGATGCTCATACACAAATATATTTGGACTCTTCATCTGTTGAGTATTCAAAATAAACATTCAACAGCAAAAAACCTTAAAGCACCCCGTTGAAGAGGGTGATATTCTATTTCTGAAAGCTTCAAGTAAGCAATCTCATTTACCATTGGCTGTGTAAAATCGGGACAACAGGGCCACTAAAATGACTGAGGAAAAGGATCAGTTGCAAGTGTGTAAGAACAGGATGGCTCTCGCTGAGAGGGGGAAGAAGTCACTCTCTTAGGAGAGTTTCTGTCACCCCCTGCTTGAGCCAGTGAATTTCCCCAGATCCAGAAAAAAAAGCAGATCTCTTATGTGATAACTAGTTTCAGGGTAATTTATTTTAAAGGTAATTACCTGGCTTTGATTTACTCTAGTGGATATTTACAGGAAAAATCAAAATAACTATGTTCTTTCCAGGCAAGAAGCATGAGTGTGCTAAAAACACTTTTCTTTCTTCCCTGTAGCTTTCCTCTCATCAGAATAAAGAAATAAAAGACTCTTCATTTCAAAATAAACTAAGAGAAAATGTTTGGAAAGACAGGTCTGGCTGGTATGTGCCTGGTACACAAGACACTGGTGACAGTCTCCAGGACACACATGACAAAGGTTCTGGCTCCAAAGCCAAGTTGTGCACTGTCTGAGAGGTTTTAATGCACTGAAATGACAAACAGCTGACATCTACTTGACCAGCATAAAAAAAGCTTTCCCATTAAATTCAGACACCAGAACATAACAAAGGATCCCTGAAAAATATTTTATCCACAACAGAGAAATGTGAGTGCGAAAAGAGCTGGGAGGAATGGGTAAAGAAAACTAGTTTACTAGCACAGAGGAAGGTTTAGCTTTTGTTTAATCCTCACTTAAAAAACATTCAAAAGAAACAAGCAAGCCTTCCTATCACCTACAAGAATCCAAAATTTCTCCTATGGCCAGAGAAGAGCCTGGACACTGTGGGGAGCTCAGCCCTGGCGAAGGGGAGCGGGCTCTGCCCCGCTGTCCGTCCAGCAGCTCCCCCTGCGCTCCCACAAACACACACACTGCAGCTGGGGGACTTCCTTCCCAAAGTACTAATGATTGAGTTTGTTCATTAGGTTGATTAGACCTTTTGACTCCTTTAGAGACAATTCAGGCTCAACTGCTGCTGGATGACAGGAAAAACTTTAATCATCAAGGTCAAGCGTGAGCTTTGCAGCTCAGAATGCATTAGTCCCTTCCACCCGCGCTGACCTCCCCGAGGTGCACACGCTCTTCCAACCCCCAGCCACAGCTTCAGTACAAAAAGACAAGCTGGACAATAAGACCATTTTCCTGACAGATCTGGTTAACTGTAAATTATAAAGCTAATCAGCTCTGCTTTTACTGACAAATGACATTACACACGAGGGGACACGTGCAGAACTGCAGATATGTTGTGAAATGAAGGGTCTCCCTTGCACGTAAAGCAATTAACAGAACTTGTCCTGATAAACTCATCAACTCCTAAACTTGTTGGTTCCAACAATTAAAATGTAGGCCTTGATCCATAAACACCTTAACTATCCATTAATCCCTTCTCCAACTGTAAATCCTTAACAGAGGCTAAAACATTGCACTGCAAAAGCTCTAAATGTGTGCACAATATGGTCGATGAGGAATCTGACTTGATCTGTAATGTAATGTTACAGATAATCCACATATATCTCAAAACTGGATCACAAAATTATTTTTATTACAAAAATGTACACATTTAATCTGCAATCATAGCACAAGAGAAGTATACAATATCAGATTAGGATTTAAGATTTCCAGATGCACTGAAAAAATAGGTGCCTTTTCTTTCTGTCTTTGCAAATCTCCTTTATATGACTGTTTTATATTCATCTGGCATAATGAAGTTCATCAGGGCAGTGCTGTATCTCATGACCCCTTAAAAAGCTGAAAAGTTTCAGCCCACATCTGATCTGCTGCCAGACCTATTTTTAAATTGGAATTCTGTTACATTCTAAAACGATGTTTAAAACTACTTAAGGCAGCAAGTGGAAAACAAAAGGAGTGTAGGACTTATGTCAGACTGTTCTGGAGTTTCAGGAAATCTGATGTGTTACATTAAGAAGCAATAAGGCAAATTGAAAGATAAGCCCAATTTTGATTAGTTATACTGTAAAAAATGTCACCATGATCCCTCATATTTTAAGGAAATCACTTCTCCTCAGTTCACTGGTTATGGCAGGAACTTTCAGAGTGAATATAAAGGACTAAAAATACATGGGACAGAAGACAACTCAGAGGAGAGAAAGAGGTGGAGGAAGGCACAGAGGCAAACACTTTCTTCTGGAAAGACGCAGGAGCTCAGGTAAGTCATGGAAATGACTCCTGCAGGAATGGGCATGTGGGTACCAGTGCTTTGAGGGCAGCACATGAGTGCTGGACAGAACAGGAGGGTAGTAAAGACAGATCAGGTCAACAGTGAGAATCCCTCACACAAACAAAGATTTCACAAAACTTGGTTCTAAGGAGGGAAAAAAACCCAAGTAAAAGATCACCAATCCCAACAACCCAAAGCTGAAGACTTGTTTAGACAACTGTAAAAGTTGTGCCACGGAGGGCAGACGTGACCTGTGTGCATTAGCACGGCCAGCATGGGGTGCAGGGTAATGAGGTTTGTGCTGTGCCGCGCATGCCTTCCGACTGCGTGGGTGCTCCTGCAAAGCCTCCAGCAAACACAGCAACCCTCAGAGCTGCCCTGCAAAGCAGCCACACTATTAAAAATTGGGGTGGAATTTCAAGGCACTGAACAAGATGCCCACGTGCCTGTGTACAGGCTGTAAGTCCAGTGTCACTGCAGCACACAGCAACCCTAATACACAGCACGCCAAGGGCATGCAAGCCATTCCTGTGGCACTGGGATGTTGCAAACAACCACATCCTGTACTGGTTATGCTGCAAATGACAAAGTACAGACTGCAGGGATATTCTAGGACTCCTCATCCTTAATCCCATCCAGAATTATAATGAAACCAAGATAGAAGAACGATCTGGATATGTATGTGTCTGTGTCAGGTATGGCAGCAACCAAAGGCAAGGCACTGCTCTGCAGACCTTTCCAGAATTGTGATTACAGTGTCACAGAAAGATTAGCTCATCACAGCTGAAGAAGGATCATCAGCCAGCCAGCAGGATTCCATAAAGAAAACCTGAAATTGGTGACAGCCACCTGATAGGACATTGGCTCGTTCAGCTTGCAATTGCACTGACAAATAACCTCCCACAACCAGTCCATACGTTCAGCACAAGAGAGCTCTCTGCATCCACCTCAGTCATAACCGACTCCAGAAAGCACAGATCAAACTCTCTGCATTAAGAGAATGATAGCAGAGCTTTATTAGCATTTCAAGATGCAGCTCAGGAACAAAGAAATCATGTGCTCAGAGACTTGACCACATATGTCTAAAGAAAACTACATTCAGGCTCTGTTCAAAAAGAGACTACCAGTCCTGATAAATTATTATTGCCAAGTGCAATCTTAGAAAGCATTTTAAAACCCTGTATTAACCAATGCAGACTGCACTGCCCAAACGCTCAGTGTCTCCTGTAAGAGCCCATCTCCACCACCAGCCCAATTTCAGACTTTTTCCCATCCCTCACTACAGTATACAGCCTCTGGTAGAGACACAGTAAGAGTGCACAAAATTTACTTCATACAGAAGATGAAACTGTCAAGAAACGTGTAACCAGAAAAAACTTCCATCACACAGCAATGGTTTTACTTCTCCTTTCAAACCCTGTTAGTTTATCAGGATCCCTGGCATTTTCATGCTGCACCAAGTAAAATGGCACACACTCATACTCCCAAATAACGAAAGTACTTCACTGTAATGAAGCCAGCCGGCTTTCCAAGTGTTTATATGGCTATTTCCAGCCATTGCCTGCCTTGATTTCATCACCTGTATCAGCCAGACACTTCCTATCCCTAAGCAACTGCTACAGCCTCGGAGCTGGAACTCAAGCAACAAGCCTGGCACATGAAGTGCAAAGAAGCCAGCAAGAAAGCATTTAGGGCTGGGAGGAAAAAGAAAGAAAAAAAAAAAAATCACCATTTCACAGATCAAGAATAGAGGCATGAAAATAATAAGTAACTTGTACACGGTCACAAAAGTCTCTGGCAGAGCCAGGGAAAAGAACCGAAATTTCTTTAATCCCTGCTCAGTCCCTTAAATACAAGGCTATTCTTCCTCTTCCTACTTGATATTGTGTCAATGCAGGAGTGTAGGTGTTGAAAGACTAACAAAAGGAAAGTAATAGTATGGTATTATGAGCTGAGAAACCTAATCTTTATCAGATACAGCAAATCTCTATGATGCTGCCTGCACTGGGAACTCTCTCTTTGTCCTGAATATGCTTTAAATTACTGGTATAATGTGTACTGGATATTGTTCCACTCTTATATTTATTCCACAAAAACCCCTGTGGCCCACATGCGATTTTATCATTAGCTGGCAAGGTAATTTCAGGGCCTGGTTCTGCAATCATTCCATGAGCAATGCTCCCATTGAAGCCGGGATGTTCGGCATGCAAAGCAGCTGCCAATTCACGCTCCCTGCAATAAAGAGGCCTTTTTCTATTTTAACTATTGTGGAATATTAGTGACAATACAGGAGAGGAGAAAAATTGCAGTGCAATTCTTTATATGAGTTATTTCATACTATGACAAAACATAAAAGTGTGCTTGGAAAAACAATCTACATAAATTATTGCCTATCTGATAAATGACGAGCTATTTTTGCTTCATTTATTAAAACTCAACAGAACACAAAGTATTCTGTTAAAATACGAAAAAAACTCTGCAGAAGTAATAAACCACTGGCCAAGATTTACGAATTACCAACATGCCTTAAGATCACAAATGTTAATATTTTGCTTTCCTTTTTACTTATATACATGTAAACAGCCCAAACTCATCCAAATCAATGAAGTTTCCAGAAAGTCAATAGGTTGAAAAGATGTTTTTGTGCACAATGTAAACAACTGTTTTGTATCATGATCCCCAGAACCATTTCAATAAACAGCTATTTTGAAGAGCAAAATATTTTATTGTAAGATTTAGATGCTGATATGGATGCAGAAGGAGAATAAACTGGTTTTAACTTCACCAAAGCATTATGAGAGAAGCCTTAGTCATAAAGAGAGGTCATAAAATCCCACTCTCTTAGCTAAGTAACAAATCCCTCATCTCTATAAATAAAATGGATATAAAGGTCTGAGAGTTTAATTTTACACCGAGTTAGACACATCTAGTCTCTGTTCCACACACTGATGCACACGATGCAAGAACACGGCCTGCAGTGCCACCTCCTTCACAGAACAACTGGCACAGGAGATGCTGCAGCAGAACTCACTGAGGGTGGGCCTGTCACCGTGTTAGGCCACTTGATAACTCGGTGTGGAAGCTTCCACTGCTGCCAGGGAAAAACACAGCCAGAAAAGACCCACCTTAGAGGAGATCCTGTCCCCTGAGAGAGGTTCTCTGGGGAAGCTGAAGTGGTCAATGACGAACACATAAATGCACGTGGGTTCTCACTGTTACTTACCATACAGGTGTGATTGTAAAGCAGTAACTTTGGTCACTGCACTCTCAGAGAGAGATGCCACAGCATCCACCCCTGGGGACAGCTGGGCCCTGCCACTCCAAGGACACTTGCCTCTGCACTGCTCACCCCAGAGCATCAGCGTGTTCTGGGTCTGCCAAGCCACTCCTGGGAGAGAGCTGAGCCACCAGGACACAATGGCCCAAGATGCTTTTCCTCAGGGATGGAGAAAAGCAAAGGAAATATTTCTCTTTCAAAATAAATGAGAACTCTTCTTTTATCATGTTTTGATCCATTGTCAAAAACAGGCAGAGATTTTACCTCATGAGAAGGCAAGACACAGGAAACACCACATTAATATAATCATCAAAACTGCTGGTTTTCTATCACTTTTACCAGAGCTCCTCAATCACTAAAAACCCGTCTCACAATAGGCTGAGGATCCACACATATTAGAAAGTATCATTTTGAAAGGTTAGGTTTGATTTCATTTCCCCAGGCTCTCCTGTACAACATCCCAGACTTTGCAGTTCTTATTTAAACCTTTTAAAAAGCAGAAACAAGAATAAAAAAAGAAACCTCGCCTCTGAGAGCCAGGGAATGCTGGGTCTTCCAAGCACTTAGTACCAGATCTGTGATCTGCCTCAGTGCCCCAATTCCCCCGGTACGTTCATAAACGGAAAGTTGCATCCAGGGTGAGGATGAACAAGGAAACAGATTTTCTTTTCTCCACTCCCTCTACACTTTTTGCTCCATCCACAAAGCAGCAGCCGAGGGGAGTTGTCGTGCATTCCCGCAAACCCACGGCTCACACGCCGAGCTCTGAGCAAGCGGAATTATGTCGCGTTTGGCCACGTGGCTCCTCCCAACTCCCATCCTATTGCAACACATTTCTGACATGGAAACCATGCAAAATTCCCAACTCCTCTGTGAGAGGAAAACGCCATCTAATTAGAGCCCATGTGCAGGGAAGCATCTGGCTGGGAGCAGCGGTTCCGCGGCTCCTGGAGTTGTCGTGGAGACCAGGCGGGACCGCTCGGAGCTGGCTGGCCGGGGCACGGGTCCAGCTGCACGTCTGCTGTTCTGACAGGGAGCAGATGGGCAGAGACTCGGGCTCTGCTCCCCTCCAGCCCCACACACCCTCAGAGATCAGCTGTGTCTTGTACAAGTCCTTCTCATCCACCCTGGAACCTCCGGCTTTCACCGAGGAAACAGAACTGAACCTGCCAACATTTCCGCCATGAGAGTCCACATGCATCCATCCCATTTATGTAATGACAATGAGAACTAAACACTATCCAAATACTTGAAAAAACACTCATTCTGATGCTTTATTTTGGCACTCAATTCAAACTGCATTCTTGGAAAAATGCACAGGAATTTGTGATTCACACAGTGCATGATTCCATCTTGACTGGGGAGATTTGATGCTGTTTTAATTATTAATAAAGTAAAACAAGTGTTCCCGTATGCACTCAGAGAATTGTTAATAATGATGTCTCTTACTGCAGTGACCTCACAGCTTTGAGACCCTCTTTTCAGTTTCTTAATAACTTGCAGTTGCATGAATACATGTTTTCTGTTCCAAATTCCTTTTGAACTCAAAGGCTCCAGTTCATGTTAGCACAGCATCTTGCTAAGAGCATCTTCAAGGGAAACAGAGCTGACTAAAATGCACAAAACCTCACCACTTTGGCTGAAAAGCCCATTCACTCACACAGGCACTGCCCATGCCTTGCAGGAGGCACAGAACCTTCTATTCATTTTAGAAGATGAATTTTCCAGGAAAAAAACTTTTCTTGCCTCAGACTTCCTCAGAAAGGTGCCCAGCTTGTGAGGGCAGCTGCCTGCAGCCCAAGAGTCATCTTCCTGAGGGCCAACTGCTCCACAGAACTGACCTGCTGGCAATTCCTTCCAGCAGCATGGAGAACCCACACCGTGGCTGCTGGGGATGCCCACTGCAGGCACTTCCTGTGCCAAATGCAGGACAGCTGGCCACTGTGGGAAGAGTTACAAAATAATCAACAAACTCTGCCCTTGGCCATCGGTATAACTGCTTGGACCCAAATGCACCTGCAAACATGTTACACAGCTGCCTTACTATTAACACTAATAAATAACAACATACCATGTTACTAAAATTCACAAAGTTTAGACTAGATATTGACCAGCAATTGCACTGGCTTAGAATCACCTCGAATGTTTCATTAGCTCAGTTACTGCCTGCTCCATTGATTACCACAAGTGTATTTTGCCATGTTTCCATTTCAGCAGCACTAAATTACAGTGCTTCAAACGCAGAAGTTGCTCACTTAAAGAGGGGAACTCACCTAACAGTGCTCTTAGTTCTGCTAATGCTGTATTTGACACACAACCGCAATTTAAGCTCATTTTTCAGGATTACGCAAAATACTCAGAAACCTTAAAAAACATTTTCATCACATACAAAACCTTCAGCACGATCACACCCAACCCGATGAAGCATTAAATTTTCACCTGCCTATCTTTCCACACGCTATAAATACGTGTAAAAGGTTAGAACCCATTCCTGTGGTGCTAAAGAGTTAATGCTCGCTGCTGTGGTCACTGTAAATAAGCAGTTTCGGGTAAGCAATATTGCTGTCAGAGACACAACGCTTTGCAGGTGTGGGCAATAATTAAAGGTTTCAGCAGATCTACCTGGGTGAAGTATTTTTACCTCCTATTCTGAGGAGGAAGCCCTCTCTGTGGAGAGCAGAAGAGCTCATTAATGAGGCTAATTAGGTGTAAAGGGGGTAGAGTCTGGCATCAGCTGCAGCTTATAGAAGCTAATCATTAAGCTCTGTAATCTCTACCCCAGAACAGCAGATGATCATGTTCCTAGGTGACTGATGTTGCTAAGAAAATTTCCAGCACCTGAGTACCTGACCAAATACTTTTTGGTGAGACTAAAAATTCCCTTAACCCTCCATGTGCCAGACAGCACAGTCAGCATCGTCTCCTCACTCATCAATTTTCTAACAATGAATACCCAATGGGATTCAAACTCGGCTTGAGGCCTTGACTGCGGTTTATTTCAGAATTAAAAAACATATAAAAATTAATGCCACCAACAGCTTCTGGAAAGAAAAGGCACAAAATAAGGGCTGATGGAGCAACATGTAAGAATTATACAGATAGGAACAGTAATGCTTGAAAAAGAGTGACCACATATACCTCCTGAAGGTTTGTGAGTTCTCTGTGTAATTTCTTTGCATAAAGTAGTGAGGGTAGTTACAATACCACAGGGATGAAAGCCTTGTTAATAAATATGTAAAATAAGGATTTCATTGTACTCACCTAATTTGAAATGAGAAAAAGGACATAATTTCCATGGAGAGAGAATACATGGAAGCAGAGCTCAATCTGGAACTTGTTTTGTAAAATGAATTGCAAAAATAGCAAACTATTGCAGCACCTCAACATGAATTTTTGGGTTGATCAGGCAGAATGGACCCTTTACTGGCAACCTGCTATTGTTCCTTTTTTACTTCAACTAAGCAGCAGATTTGAGTCAAAAGTCTTTAGATTCAATTCCAATTCAACAAGAAGTAGAATATTTTTAATCTCCATGTTACCTGTGGACTTGGAGAGGCACAGACTAAATAACATGAGCTGCTCAGAAGTGACACTGGCTCTGGCTGCAATCAGGATACTGATAAACCACACTGGTAATCTAAGAGTTCTCTTAGCATTAACAGAAAAAGTATCTCCAACAATAACTAGCACCTTATCTTACAATACAGATGTCAGATGAATGAATTGGATGATAAAATTGCTTTGTAGCCAGCATCCCATTATATTTAATAATTCTGCAGATATATTGTAAGGACCAAACCCATTGGGCAATGGGATTTCACAAAGGTTTTCACAAAAACCCTGAGCTAAGCCCCTTTCCCAGTACAACACCCTGTGCTTTAGCTTCCCCTGCTCTAGCACAACATGTGCACAAGGAGTTTTTGGACAGGTACAGAACTGCTCAGTGAAGGGGCTCTTTGTGCATTAAACAAACCTGAACCAAGGCTTCTCCCAGGTATCTCTCCAAATTCCCCCAAACCAATACAAGCTTCCAGTATCATTTGATCAAGTGCTTGGCAGGATTACTACCTATCCTACAAAGAAAGCTCCTTCTTTATTTTGAACCTTTGCTGTTACAAACCCCACTTGACTGTCTGTCATTTTTTATACTGGAAGAAATGAGGAGTCACTCCTGATCCTCCTCCTTCAAACTGTCAGGGAGATTCTCCTGTAAATAACACTACAAAATTGGCTGACATTCACAGCATCTCCAGTATTCAAATAAGCAGACTGGACATTTTATGGGGCAAACGTGCAGTGATGTCTGTAAGCAAGAGCTAAGTGTGGTCAGCAGTCAGGTAAGAACATACAAGCGTCTGAATTAACCAGAGGAAAGGGCAAACCAGAATTATATTGCATTTTCATCAACGGTAGCAACCTTTGTTTCCCTAAAGTCTAACTCCCCATCATCAGATCTGTGATAAAAGCTGGTCTGCAGAGACAGGAAACTGTCCAGAGGAGTGATTCCAAGATGTGGCACTATTTCTGCACTGTTTTCCTGTTCCTGAGACATGCTCCATTGTTCCTTAGCCATGTACACCCTTCATTTCAGTAATTAGCTGTCAGCATGGCCCGACAGCAACTTGGTATTGTCTGCTCAAATCGTATTAATGAAATGCAATCCACTAAGTGTCCTGGATGCACATCTGTAATTGTGTTACATGGAGAGGCTGGGAACAGGGGCAAACTGCAGCCTCTAAACAGGGCACTGTGATCAAGCACATTAATCTGTTATTTCTTAGGGATTTGACAACCAATTAATACTACAGGGCTTCCTATACAGCAATAAGAACCAACGATCCAACATCCAACAGCAAAAGCTGTGCCTAACATTTGTGAACACAGCACCCTTAAAGGCAGAGACACAAGAACTACAGGTTGCAGCATTGCAAAAGTCCTTTTTGTATTTAAAGATTCAGCATCTGTATGTTCAAATCTAAATGCAGAACACTCAGCGTGTACACCACACTGAGCATAAGAAAAATCAAATAAACCCCAAGATCTTTATCAAACATGTAAGTTTTTGATGTTCTTGAAGAATACAAAATGCAATTGATAACTCCTTGTTGTAAACTGATCCTTGTCAGTCAGGACAAGGATCTGCACCATTTTCTGTTTCATGTTCTCCATTGCAAAAGACTTTTCCAGAGAACAGGGTTTGGACAAGATGAAAAAGAAGAAACAAGAAAAACACACAATAAGGATATCCTGTGGGTATAATAATCTTTGGAAAACTTTCATGTCAGTTCTGACTGCAAAATTGCTATTAACATTTAATTAAAATTGAGCACAATAAGCTATGACAAGATAATGGCTGGGAAACGTGGCTTTAGGGCAGAGTGAGGATATCTGGAACTCCGGCTGGATACAATGCTTTAATTTCGGTTACATTTGGCAACTATTGAGATTTCTGAAACACAACTTAATTATAATGATCTACAGAAATTCACAGAAAAGAACTGCACTGCATTTCAGTTACCTCAGGATCTGTAACATATGCCAAATAAATCAGAGATTTTTAGGACCCCCGTACCATCTAATCCTTCATTTCATTCATGTTCACACCCACACCAAAGAATACTCTTTTTCAACTAAAAAGCCCCTGCAAGCCCCTCCTAACAATTAAATATTTTGTTACTTATCCCTAAATAAAACTATGTATTTCCTCTCCCAGCTAGGAATACTTTGAATACCGTTTTCCTCCAAAGGCAACAATCACACAGACCTGAAGCAGAAGTAGTCAAAAACCTTGGGAATGACCCTGACTCTGGGAAATCAATTGTCCTGCACTGGAGACAGATTCACTGCTCACCCTGAAAACTCATTTTAAGAGAGCTGGACTGCAATCTATTAAACATGTAAAGGAGAACACATGACTAACTGACACTTGGAAGAGAACACACACTCCAACTTCAGCTTAAAATCCCCAAATGAGGGGGCACATATGTATGTTCCTAAATTCCAGCAGTCCTTCCTATGCAGTGGAAGCCACTGCTCCAAAACAAAACACATGTAGAGTTTCACAGATACATTTGGGGAAAATACTGACATAATTGTTACATCAGTTTCTGTAACAAGTAATTTACAACCCCTTCAGCCTCCCACTTTCTGTTACTGCTGGTTAGGTGCTGTTAATTACAGTACAAACAGCAGAGCCAAACTGCACCATCCCCTGTCCTGCAGCACAGACTGTACCTCCTCTGGTTTTACTGCCAGAGACACAGCAACTATTCCACTTTCTTAATTTTAGACAAGAAATTCAGGTAAGCAACAGCATTCCCAGTTTTGACTGCCTTCAAGTGTTAAGTGTAAAATGTTCTCGTGTGTAATAAGAAAGCATCTTTAGATAAAAGTGTTCTTTGTTTTTCATATATTCTTGAGAATGTGTTTGAGAATATGTAATAAATAATTGGCTGAAAAATGGGGGATGAGCTTTATCCACACAAGCACAGACGGATCCTAAGGAAAGGCAAACTAATCACACACATAATCCTCACAAACTGCTTTCATTTTCACCATTAATCCTCTCTAAGAAAAAATGTTCTGGACATACAGACTGTGACTACTACTCAGAGAACTTCACCTAAATAACTCTTTGACATATTTTTCTTTTCATTGAGCACCAGGAGTAAGCAAAGTACATATAGAAGCTACAGCTTTAAAAGTGCACTCAGAGGAAACCCCTGGCACCTTCATTTCCACAGCACTTCTAAGAACCCTGTATTAGTTACTATCTCCGAGTAAGACTTGATGTCAAATTAATGTAATATATCCAAATAATGTAATGCCAAATACTACTTTAACAATTTAAGAACCACCAACATATATTTATGATATATGTATAACAGGCAAACAGTTACATGAGATCTGCTATAAAATTTCTTACTACATAAATCACTAAATTAAATATTGCATCAGGAATTATTCAAAAGAGAGCTACATTTGGACACAAGAGTAACCTTTAAGGAGTTAAAATGTCCTCAACTACAAGTCAAGTTGAAACTTATTTAATTAGGTTCTGTATTTGAAAAAAATGAAATAAATTCTTTCATTAACTAAACCAAACTCCCTTAAAGGCAACAATATGTTCCCTCTCTGTCAGGACAGAGCGCAATGAAATCTTTATTTTAATTGGGGTTAGCTAAGGGGCCATTTGGCTTCAGATGCTTTGTTTATCAGCCCTAAGCTTTACAGCTTAGCCAGGACTTGAAATATTTTATTACAGGATGATTTCATTAAAAAAAAAAATACACTCTTCCAAGGAGTATTTTTATAGACATAATTTTAAATGTGCATGTTGAAAACTGGAAGTCCAAGGCAAAGGTACCTCAAAAGAAAACCCTGAATTCCTTCAGCACTGCTGGATCCAGAGCTCCTTTCAAATGCCTGTTGTGATGGTTTGTGCACCCTGGCCTTCCAGCAGAGGCAGCTGCACGTCGAGGGCTCTCGCCATGGCCGTGACTGCAGCCACCAACCCAACACAAAACTCCCTGCTGGCAGGGTCTGCTCAACTTTCACAGCAAAGTCCTGGCCCTGAAAAGCTTGCAGGTGATCACTTCCATTTGAAGACAAAGCGAATTAATTCTTATTTGGCAGATGATACCTTTTTCCTGTAATAAACTAATTTACAAATATCAGCCATCTCCAGTAATACAGTTACTGAAAATCCTACGGAAGCAGCTATCGAGGGAAGGAACACTGAACAGAGCTCCACAAAAGCACAGCCCCAGTTCACTCCAACGTGCAGCTAAAATTACTGAAATCATCCAGAAAAATTCCCTGTGTTATTGTGAGGATCAAGCTTAGGCTAGATTTTGGATTTATTCCTTATTAAAACTCCAAGCAATAGGAGTGTTCCTAAAACCAAAATGAAATGAAAAAAAGAAGAAATAAATAAAACTCCAAGCCTAATCTCCATAAATGAAATACATCTAATGATATTTTCATATTCTTACCTCCTGGATCACTGATATGTGATGTGTCAGATCCTTTCTTTTTTTCCCCCTCCCTTCAAAATTACAAGCCCGATATAATCTGCAATTGTCTGCTGGAGGCCACTGGTATTCTGTTGCTGATAGTTTTATATACATTACATAACACAGCACACCACATACATTATTTTAGTTAAAAACTACGCCAATAGTATGTTATTAATTCCACTTGAAGAATTCGATTATACTTTAAAACCAAAACTTAGTCTTTGTTTTGTTATCAGGAATAAAAGCATTGCTACTGACTCTGAAAGAATAAAGCTTAATTCAAACAGAACATTGAGATTTGTGCTTCATCTTTATGGTACTTTAAAGAAAATATAACAAGTCTAAATTAAATGTATTATTCATATATATATTTTAAATTTTTCTCTAGACAGCTTTGTTCATATCTGTTCTGTACTGTTCTCTCATGAGAACTATAATAAAATGAGCTGCTTCTGCAACTTCACAGCAGGTATTTTGATTTGAGAGTAATCACAGTTTTCTCTACAATCTTTATACAAATTATGTCCTGATCATCTAACAAATAGGTAAAAGACTTAGATTGATATCAATATGTATACCTTTCTCTAACAATGCAAACTAATTGTATATCTCTAAATGAGAAGAATGTTTATTAAAAAAAAAAAATCTACTGAATATACCAACTATTGAGTTCAAAGCAAAGACACCACATGTGTCTAAATAAATATCAAGGAAGTGTCAGAGGTAAATGAGGAGAGACCAGGTGAAATGTGTGTGATGTGTTAATTGTATTCAAAAAAAATAATAGAGCAAGACAGAGAAGCTGAACTTCCAATTATCATAATGGTATCTACTTCACAACACATTTTCAAACTTGAAAGAGACATTTTAAACCATAGGAATTCTGAGCAGAATACCTCCAGCTGTGCTCTGCATAAATCTTGCACGCTGTACATACACAGTTTATTTAAATACCAAGTAAAGTTATGACTTACAAAATGCATATTTCAGTCACAATATAATATCTGTCATTGCCAGAGCTGCTACTCACCGAATGAAAGGCACAGAAAACAATGAATTAAATTAGAAAAAGATAAGAAAGGACAGAATGTTTTCATTTGACGTTTTACCAGACTGAAGTAGTGTGTGTTTTAAAGAACAATGCATTTATCAGCTCTTTGCAGAGTTTACATTTTTGTGCTCCCCAAAACAGAAGAAAGAAGAAAAAGGTGGTCCTGAGTGTGACTAAGTTTTGCCTATACAGCATTTTGGCCGTGAGCCAGAATTTGTCTTTCACTCATGCACTGCCCATGCCAAAGTCAATGCTATTTGTCAGCAGCAGTTGCCCAGCTCCCTGATGCCACACAAGTGCCAAAGCCTCGGTCCCCTCTGTGCTCCCAGTGCAGGTGACAGCCAGGGCACACCTGGGGCTCCCCAGGCCTGGGGCACCATGAGAATGTCCCCTGTGCCTGCGAGGGAAGGGCAGCCCTGGGGGAGGGCAGGGCTGCTGCTGCCTGCTGTGGGAGCAGTCCCACTGTCACCCATGGCTGCTGCTGCCTGCTGTGGGAGCAGTCCCACTGTCACCCATGGCTGCTGCTGTGGGAGCAGTCCCACTGTCACCCATGGCTGCTGCTGTGGGAGCAGTCCCACTGTCACCCATGGCTGCTGCTGCCTGCTGTGGGAGCAGTCCCACTGTCACCCATGGCTCCTGCTGTGGGAGCAGTCCCACTGTCACCCATGGCTCCTGCTGCCTGCTGTGGGAGCAGTCCCACTGTCACCCATGGCTGCTGCTGCCTGCTGTGGGAGCAGTCCCACTGTCACCCATGGCT
>VZRZ01000570.1:1082584-1130543 GCA_013398175.1 Climacteris rufus
GGCCCCTCACGGTCCCTCACAGCCCCTCACGGTCCCACAGAGCCCCTCACGGTCCCACAGAGCCCCTCACGGTCCCACAGAGCCCTTGGTGCCGCAGACAGAACCAGGACAGGCCGTGGTTCTCACACAGACCTTGCACAACAAACCTTGCACAACACAGAGCAAGACAAACCCAGCCACCCGGGCACGGGTTCTCGAAAGAAATTCAGGTGGTGCTTTTAGAGGCTGTGGCCATGCCACGTGCAAAGCCCAGGTGCAGTGAGACACCTGACACAAAAAACAGGCAGGAGCCGCAATTTCAGGAGGAAAGCAGAATGCCAGGAAAACCCTAGTTATCCCGACTTGCAGGAGAACATGACTGACTCCATAAATATCCCTATGATGAATTTAACAGAACGAGCCAGTAACTCACAAATCTTCCTTTTTCAAATGCCACGCTGAAAATGCCCATGGGGTAGCTCTGCGTACTTCACACTATGCAAGAAACGCTGTAGGAATATCATTGTCAGAGTGAGCAGATCCTGCTGTAGCGACCATAATTAACTCTTTCCTGAGAGTATGAATAACACCTCATAAAATATAAGCTGATGGTTCAAATGTTCAAATTAACTTTCAAGACCTTCTTCCCATCCTCCAGCTCTCAACAAAAGCTTGTTGTGGCCTCACCCATATCTCCAAAATCCTACCAGATAAGTTGAGTTTTCTCAGCCTTGGGTATTGCCACCAGCCTGCCTCGGTAGCCCAGGGCAGCCTGATTTTCCTGAACTGTTCCCAAGAGCTTCAATTCCATCCCTCCTGTGGCAGCCTGGGATGTGGGCAGGGCACAGTGACTCCTCGTTGTGCTCCACGGGTGTTAAACATAGAATCCACCCCGGGCACTACTTGTCTTTCTTTTAGAACTGGATGTTATCTTTGCACTTGTGTTTACCAAAACAGTTGCAAAGACATTTCCTTTTAAATATTCTGCTGTAAAAAGCATTTCATTACAGTTATTTAGTATAACAGAAATAACCAAGAGTGCATCCAGCACTGTTTATAAATCTGAATGCTTATGCCAACGATCCACACATTAATGAGCCCACAAACCCATATTAACATAACACATGATACCAGATTTAGTCTAAAGCCCGTAAAATAAGCTCACTCCTATTCACTGAGATAATGTCCCTCAAGGAGTTCTGTAATTCTCTAAATAGAAAAGCTCCACCAGATTTTCAAACCCAAATAGCACACTTCATGTTTGAAGGGGCCTGGACTTGTAGGGATGGAATATGCATTGATTTTCTGTATTAACTTATGTAAACCATTTAAAGGTAGTTCTTGGAAGTGTAATAAAATGTTCAGAGCTCTGAGTAACTTGCAAATCCATCTCAAACATTATTATAAGGGGTTTTCTTTAAACATTCATGTGAAGATACAGAACCTGCCATCTACACAGAAAGAAAACCCTCTATGCTTTGTTTTAAGCAAACCAGAAGTTCAGAGGGCTGGTCACAGCCTTTCTGTGCTTCAGCTCCCCTGGTTGGGATGGAAACAAAAGTTTGACAGGTATTTTGCTACTTCCTCAAACACTCTAGGATGTCCATTTTATATATATGTGGGATTACTGCAATAGGCATGTCACAATTTTTTAACAAAAAGAAAATTTACGAACAACATATTTAAATACACTAACGAGTAGCAAAAAAAAACCCACCCTCATGTTTACTCTCTGGAATAAATTAGTACATAATATAAAGTAGACCATACAAGGAGAAACAGGGTTGTTTCCTGCCTAAAGAGACACTAATACTTTCAAAAACCCCAACCTGTGACCACCGAAAATGAGAATTATTTCTAGCCAAACAGACACATATACATGCAGTCTACCCTGCGACTGTTTTTAAAGAAGATTTTTATACTTCTGGCAGTTGAGGTTTAAAGGTCCGATTTCAACTCTCACCATGTTTCAGAATGCAATCTGTGCAATGCAGCAGAATGAAATGGTTCAGTAAAGGTGCTAGTGGAAATTCTTTTAATTAGGTCCAAGGCTTTTCAGTTGTCAACATGAATAAAGCAAGCAACGTTCTATCACAAACACAGCGTAAGAAACAAAAACTGATTCACCCTTAGGAAAATGGTTTGGCTACAGAGCTGCAGTTTGGTACTTCTGGCTCATTTCTACGTGGAAACCAGCAGCAGGTTCCTGTGCTAGCAGCAGGTTCCTGGCTGTGCTAACTCGGTAGGGAGAGGCAGCAGTGGCTGCAGAGTAGAGCACCCAGAGCCCCAGGGAGGCACAGGCACTGAGAGCCCCAGGCTGCCCCCACGGGCTCTGGGATCCCTGGGCACACTCGGCCCTTCACTCAGGAACAACTACAAGGTGACAGAGCCAGCTTATGCTTTATTCCTTGTAACATGCAGCTCTGACTACAACTATGACTAGAAGATGACACTTATTTGGAAATACATGAAAAATCCATAAGGGTTGCATAAAAAAAAATTACTACCCCCTCTTTGCTATTCGTTGCAACACAGACGGTGGTGTAGGAGACTTGTCAGCAGCAGATGCACTTATTGTAATCACAGTCCTTAATAAATTTCTTTTTTTAATATTGATTATTTAAAAAGGAAAGTTACTTCCCAGGGTGCCCTCACGCTGCCAGATTTTCAGCAATACATCAGAAGCAGAAGGTGAAGGAGGGACAGTTTTTCACATTTCAAATAGTTAATCAGTAACACTGTAGTACAAACCCTGATTTTCAGGGAGCTGAGCTGACCAGTTCAGGAAGCCTGGCAGTCAGCAGGTGCTGCTGAGGCAAACTGGGGTGAAGGAACCACTTGAGCTGACTCTGCTGGAAATGCCTCAATCCCATCCAGCTCCTCTGACACAAATTCTAACTGCAAAGACCTTTCACTGTGTCCTATGTTTGTTTGGATCCTAAGAATTAAAGACTGAAGCATAGTTCATTCTAGATTTCCAAGAATCAACAGTTCAGGTAGCAACATCACTGTCATGAAACTCGGGAACAACTCACTACCTGAGGCTCTAAAATAATCATAAGACTTCATTCACTTGATTTTAAAAGCTGTTCAAGGAAAGGGGGAAAACACCTTCATAAATGTTCCACTGCATTAATTATCTGATGGTGAATGCATCACAGAGAAGATGTTTTTGCTCACTGATGAATATAGATAGATTTAATTTAGCAAAGTAAATTTTGTCTATTCAGCAGTGCATGAATTGCTCACTGCTCACATTAAGTAGCCAAACTGGCAGAGTAGTTTGACATAACAAGCATTTATGATCAGGGAACTCTTGAAGACATTTTTAGTTTCTCAGATCATAAATGCATCTAGTTAGACTAAGACCAGTGGGGAGACACACTCCCAAAATCTTCCAGGGAAGCAAAAAGGAAAAAAAACAAAGGGAAAAAAAAGTATAATGGATTGGCTTTAGAGTCTCCCTGCTGAGATGAACAACTTGATCCACTTACAGTTCCAAACACATGATGCATGAAAGAACTGACAGAAATTCAATTCTTGCACAGCAGAGCAGCTGCTCTCTAGTGGTCAAAGCCAACTCTGGAACCGTGTGAGGGGAGAGACCTGGAGGGGGAACTGCAGCATCCAGGTAACTGCAACAACGCAACAGAGCCAAATCCCACAGAAACCCTCACCCCAAACGTTCATTACACAATGCAACACGACTCAACTTAAACCTTTGTTGTGAAAAATATTAATCCCAGCTGTATTTATATAGCAGTTGTGAAAAAAAATACCCCACATACGCTACTGGTGAGCCCTGCCAGCTAATTGAATTTGCTGGCAGCACTTCCTCTGCTCTGCTCTAAACATCCTCCCAGATAAAATGGAGCTTTTAAATAGACCTGTGGAAAACTGAATCAAGAAATTTGAACTAATAAAACACAACTCTCTACTGTTATAAAAGTGAAGTAAAAGTAAATAATGAAAGGAAGGAAGTCTCTTAAAATTTATTACATTCCAAAGCTTGAAGTTTTGCGTTTATTGGAGGAGTCTCTTCTGATGTTCTACAGTGTGCCCACAACAGCTCCTTTAATGAAGTCCCATAAAATCTAATATAATACTTGATTGTTGACAAATCATATACATGTTTGAGGCCCCGTGCTCACTGTATCCAGACATTTCTTACATAATTCCATGAAATTTACACGTCTGTCATTCCGGGTTGTGGATAATGGCACGAGCAGTGACCAGCTGGCAGATTTGGATGCTGGGAGTGAAATCAAAATGAAAAACTATATAAAGCCAGAAAAAATCAGGGAATCAACTTTTATAGACTAAATGCTTGACTAAAGCCAAAATGTTCACAATGAAGATGGCCCTTTCATCCTGAGCTCCCTGTTCTGAAGGACGGATCCCCCTGGAATGCTGGGGTGGCACAGCAGGAGGCACTGGGCATTCACTGTTACTGCAGCTTCTCCTCAAACACCAGCTCATCCTGAGCTCCCTGCATTCAGATCTGCCTATCAGCACAATATTTTCAACTAGCAAAGGAAATCCAGATTTTCCCCTGCCATGTTCTCCTAAACATTCACTCTCTGCCTTAAAAACAGCTCCTGACACTCTCACTCACTCCTCTGCTCTCCCCTCTCAGCTTCCTTACTGGAGATGATTGCAGCAGCAAGCAGGATGTCTTTGTGTCCCATCAAAGGGAAATGCCCCACTGAAGGGAAGGATCAAGTATTTATACACCATTACTGTCAAGTTATTAAAAAAACTAAATAATTTACCAATAAAGAGTGTGAATGAGAAAGAAAATAAGTTCTGAATTCTAGCAGTGCTTGAAGTGTATGTGAAGGTATCAATTTCATATCATATCTCAGGATACAAAATGCACAAATTTCCTTAAAGCTCACCTGGAAGCAGTCACAGGTCAAAAAAACCAACATACAACTTCATTTGGAAACAAAAGTTAACTGAAAATACAGGGTTTCTAGCTCACATGAACATTAGCTGATTTTCATTAGGAGACTTCAAAATATGTCTGCAAATGTTCAAATAAACGTTCCTGAACACTTTGGAACAGAAAGAATTGAGGTAAAGCAGTTTAGTGCCAAGAAGAAGAGCTCCCCAGCAGACACCTCAATGCCACCCCCAGCACCAGGAGGAATCCCTGCCAGGGGTGGGAGCCCTGCAGCAGCCACCCTGCACCTACCACATCGTTGGGCAGGCTCTGAAGGTCATCAAAGGGCGTTTCCAGTGTGTTGGTGTCCACGTTCAGAATCACCACATCTTCCAGGGCCATGCTTCTCACTTTCTGTATGGGAGCAGATTCAGGAAAAAGGAAAGGAAATTATGACGAATTTATGCATAAAGGACACAAGTGATGGCAGAACAACAGAACCTCAACCGTTTAAAAACCAATCAATATTCCCAACTTTGTCACCATTTGTTTTATTGATTCATTTTACAATGTTAAAAAATTAACCTTCAGTTGGCAGAGGGAAATTCTTAACATCAGGCACATTGAAATTTGTCAAATCAAGGAGTTTGTGATTATTCAAGCGAACATTTATTTCAAGCACCTCTACTAATGTTGGTCTTGGTGTCCTGTTTGTACATTTAGCAGTTTCTAGCTGAGTCAGGATTTTAAGCATATCTTTTTATATTTTGAAATTCGTTTAAATAACAACAGAGTGGCTTTTCTAGGAGCTAAGGGTTGCAGTAAGTCAGGGATGGGAACTGGTTTCCAAATTCCAGGTTGAGTTTTGGAACCCTAATAAAGAAAGTTTACAACTGCATTTAAGCAAATTGGACACTATCAGAGGTTAATCAGGAAATAATTAAAATGGAGGGGAAAAAAAAAACCTAAGAGAAAATTAATTCCACCATATCCTGCTCACCAAGTCTGAACTTTTTCTCCTGTTCCCATGAAGTGAGGGAAAGGAAAGTCTCTAATCTAGTCTGAAGGTTCTCATCCTCTATAATAGTAAGTGCACACAGAAAAGAAGAACCTGTTTCTCAAAAGAACCATCATTAGTACCTGTGGCTTTGAGTGTCTAAAGGTATCTGTGATCTAAGCAAATTTAAACACTGCCAGACTTGATTTCCCTGCTTAAACAACAGTAAATGAGTCACTGATACCAAACAGAGCAGTATTTAAATACTTAACACTTACCAACAGGAGAATTTTTTTTTTTGGACTGACTAATCACACAGGTTTAATCTCTTTAAATAAAGCTTTGAAAATTCAAAATCAGAAAAACTGGAATTACAGAATATGGTAATTGAGGGAATTTCCCAGTGACACTGTAAATAAATGTTTAAGTACCTACCTACACACAAGACCAAATGAAAGTTACTGAGGAGGAAAGTGAACAAAAACATACTCAATTTTTAATTAAGGTTTTGTGGGGTGGGGGGAATTGTTTCCTTTAAAAGAAAGAAACTGAAGTCCTAAAACAATGGCAAAGTTGAGCCTTAGGCAGCTAAATAATTACCCTCGGTTTTCAAGGCTCAGTCCTCTGTCTATAAAGCAAACTGCTGTGTACTTAGGGCTGAAAAAAAACCCCAACGACCATAAAACCCACTCTGTAGACATTTAAGTTTAGGTCTTCACGAGACATTTCTTTAACTTAAATAGAAGAATATTACATTTAATGCTTTCCATATAAAAAGCACCAGTACTGCAGGACAAACCAGGTACTTTGCCTTTCAGGAACCAAAGGTCACTCGCTTGGCTGCATCTGATAAACTCTAAAGCAATCCAGGAGCCTTGCTCCTTCTAGGAGTCCGGAAGAACCAGACAAACTGATTTGCTCCTTCCTGTTTCAGAAAATTAAAAATCTCACTTATACTCAGAGGACCCTAAAAACCTCCAACAAAAAGGCCTTGCAAAGTGCTTAACCAAAGCCAGAAGCCTGTCAAACCCGAGTCTGGCAGGACAAGACAGAAGGAACCGAAACCTCCTCCCGATCGCTGCCGAAGAAGCGGCACACGGGTGGGGAACGTGCCAGGGGTGTTCCTGTGCTCTGCTGATGAATCTGCACCTTCCCTTCAGCAAAAGCTGGGGCTTTCTGCAGCACAGAACAGGCTTGTGCCAAGCAGGGCTCAGCCAGGGAGGGTAACACCAAAGGAGGCTCTCGTGGTGCAGGGACTGTAAACGCTGCTCAAAGCCACCGTCCCACACACAGCTGAGAAACAATCACATCCAAAAGGAAGCTGGTGCTAAACTCTGCTGTGCTGCACCTTTGCACCACCGAGAGCTCAACCTCACTTTAAAACTTCTCAATATTTGCACTCAGGCAGTGGATTTCCCTTGAGACAAACCCTCAGATTTAATAAAACACTGGAGAGTAGCTTGATTAATAGCATCTGTCTTGCAATACATTCTTGCAAAAACATAGAATTTTTTGATGGTCCAATTGTGGCTCATCCTACAGAAATGCAGACTGACCAGTTAATCTTAATCCTTAGTTGGTTTTATCATCTCTCCTGTCACTATCACCTTTGATAAAGGTATTATCAGACAGTTATAAGGGCTTTTGTCAAATAATCACACGATTCTTTCATTAAACCTGGCACATAATCAGCCCAAGCGACATGGAAATAACAGTATTGACTCTCTTGTCGGAATCTGAGTAAAAATTCCCATTATTCAACTGCATTTCTCACATTAAATCCCATTGGATTCTATGAATCATAACAACATGTAGATCATTTTTCACAAGTGCAGTTTGTGTGTTGTCATAATTTTCTGGAAATGGGAAGGGACAGCCACAAGCCACACACGGTCCCAATCCATATTTCACAACTTCCTGAGTAGCTAAACAAGACTTTACAAGTAAAGTGATACCTGTGCAACAGACTGGACTGTATTCAGTATGTTCATACTTTGCTGGAAAAAAAAATGTGGATAAGCAAAGGCCAAGAGGAAACATGAACCTTACAGTTTCCTTATCTGATTTTCCTACAGATCAGGGATGTGCTGAGTTGAAAGGAGAGATCCAGTGAAAATGTGCATCACGTCTCACTCCTGCAAATCTTTCTTAACCATCCTTGCCCAATTACTTGTAGCCATAATTAATCATCTAAAATCCATCTAAATCAAACTAACATCTACACCTGCCTTTTATTTTAAATGTCTCTTTTTAAAAGAGTGGAGAGGTATGGAAAGCTGGTTTAACAAGCACACTGAACCCATTGTTTATGGCCTCTATAAACATGGCTTAGTAAGAATTACTGACTTAATCAGAGAGAACTTATCTCCTGGTGAAAAGAGCACTTTAAATTTCAGAAATGGCACCTTTACTGTGAAAATCTCTTAACTTTTCAAACAAACTCCAGGGGGCCTTAAACACCAGGTCCGTAAATAAGCACAGTCCGGGCGCCTGCCCCGCTCACAGGCAGCCAAACACTTGAGTCATTTAAATGTTTTATGTGAAAGTTCACAAAAACACAGAAATTATATTCTAATAGAAGTATTAAGGGGTGCTCCTCCATCTCACTCCCATCACATGCTAGAAACAATATTCATCGATAACAACAACAGCAGTTTACACTAAATGTTATTTTATCGTCACTGGCCACACTTGGCAGGTTTTGCATTTTCTGCCATAAAAAAATCCCAAGTTAAACTTCTTTCAGGTGAACAATTTTATTGAATAGTTCAATTTAAAACAAAACAAAACCTCCATAACCACCAAACACCACCACCCCCCACCTTTCCTCCCAAAACCCAAGTTTGTGTAACTTCACGGCTAAATTGCTGCCAAAACATAAACCAAGTCGATCGTGAGGTTTTATAACCAGATACAAATGTAATCAACATATTAAAAATGTTGTAACAGTAAAAAGGTAACATACCTTACACCAATTCTTTTGGAAAGGCAAAACTCCTAACAAAAACGAATCTTCTAGCTAGCTCGTGCATTAGGTTTGAAATTGTTAAGAAAGTATGATTCACGACAAGTCTAAAATCCATTTGCTTAATGACTCGTCTCTACCGAATTAATAGTTTCCCTTTATTTTCTTAAGAAAAACACCACGACGCTGCAGACAACAATGTGTCAATCTGGCTGCCAGAAGCAGGAAAGGCAACGGATATAAAATTTTATTATTTCATGCCCCAACAGCAGCCAGAAGGACTTAATGAAATGACGGCCAGATTTACAATCTGAAAGGGCGATTCAGCAGACAGCCCCGCCGCAGCGGGACGTGGCCCCTGACCCGAGCGCTTTGATGGGCGCAGCAGGTGGGCCCCGCACCTCCGCCGCCCTTCCGGGCACCGCTGCAGGTGAGCCCGGCTCCTCAGCACGGCCAGCTGCGGCCTCCGGAGCGGCCCTCGGCCCGGGGCAGGGCTCAACCCCTCCCTGCTCACCCCGGGATTGGCCCGGGACAGGGCACAACCCCTCCCTGCTCACCCCGGGACAGGGCACAACCCCTCCCTGCTCACCCCGGGACAGGGCACAAACCCTCCCTGCTCACCCGGGACAGGGCACAACCCTTCCGTGATCACCCCGGGACAGGGCACAACCCTTCCGTGCTCACCCGGGACAGGGCACAACCCCCCGTGCTCACCCGGGACAGGGCACAACCCCTCCGTGCCGGGCACTGCAGGCCTCACCTCCTGGCAGCTCAACCCCAAACAGCCTCCCAGAACGTGCTTGTTATTTCCCTTTTCCCAATAACTGGGTAAAACAATTCCATCAGTAATCTGCCATATTGTTAAATGCATTTTTATCAATACCCCTGAAAGCACACACAGCCATACTGGTAATATTTGTGAGTGGCTAAACTGCATTTAGAGGTTTAAGACCTGGATTTAAGTTAATCTATAACCCCTTCATTCAAACCCTATGAAAAAGCTGCACTTCTTCAGTTACAGATAGAAAAGGCATTGATTTACTAAGCATAAATGGGTGGAAAAAGCTAATTACTACTTCTCACCCCAATCAAAAATATAATTAACAATTAACACTACCAGTGGCAGATGCCAGTGGTCAATGAATTCGCAGGGTGTGTTCTGGGGAAGGGGAGCCCATGGCAGGGTCAGGCCCGAGCCCAGGCTCAGAACCCCTGCTCAGGGCTCCTTGCTCCCACTCAGCACACACTAACTGGGCTATGGTCACGCTGGATCCCCAGCAGAGCATCCTCACCCTGAAGCAGAGCAGGGAAATGTGCCAAAAATGCCTCCTGAGGGGATGTGGGGGTGTCAGAGGGTGCCAGCTCCATCCCCCTGGCTGCACCAGGGAGAGATTATTGACATTAGGCGAGATCAGCCACCGTGTCCTGCCACGTGTAACTCAACAGGAATTTCAGTGAACTTTTCTTTCCTCAACTGAACATCTTTACTGATACCAGGTTAACAGACAACAACAATCTGCCTATATTGACTTCATGATACACACAACTGTCCTCTTTCCTTAGGAAAAAGGTTAGAAAAGCATTCTGAAATGCAACGTACAGTTTCACACACGAACTCATCCTGGATAAACTTGCAAGAATTACAATTCTGAAGTCCCAGAAAAATGACTGGAATATTAATTAAAAAATCACAATAAATACTTTTCCAATCATTAATTCTAACTCTAAATGTTGGGTCTGTGCACCAAAGAGAGTACAAAAAGGGGGGATGTTCTCTGGATTCCAGCACACTGGAGTCGGCTGCCAGAGCCTGCATCTCACAGCCCAGCACAACCATCCCCAACAGGCAATGAAAACCACATGTGCCCAAATTCCAACAGGGATCTCCTAGGTCAAGGGCATTCCCCCTCCATCAGCACCATCACACTGATAACCTTCCTCCAGCAACAGTTGCAGAAACAACCGTTTACTCTGACAAAATGGAAAAGGCTACAGCTAAGTTTCCAACACAAAGGGCAATTTAATACGATTTGAAGACTAAACCAGCCTACAGTGCACAGGCAGAAAATAAGATTATGAGAGGGGTGTGTTCTTTTCATAGAGTTTCATTTTCCTATCTCATTATTTATCACTACTAAGTACTTATCTTCATCTAATATGAATTCAATTAGTTCCGTAAGCATGTTCCATTATTCATGTGATAGCTCCAGCCTTGCTTATCCAACAGCTTATAAACTTTTAGCCTTCTTTGAAGTCACTTTATGGATTGCTAAATGGAAATCTTATAAAGAATGACTAACTAGGTGATGATAGAAAAGCTGAAAAATAAGAGCACAAAACACAGCTCTGTATTTTCTACCAAGGTTTTCCCCCATAAATCAGTTGGAGCCCTCTGACCTATAACAGGAGATTATCTTATCTCACTGGAGAACATTTCAGTCACAGCAAATTAGATTTAACAGTCAATGGATAGGCTTGATATTTTAATCGTAAGAAAAATTTGTCATTTTCCATTAAAATAACCGTTCCTTCTCTGGAGCTCCTGTGGAACACGGGAAACTGCAAACTAACTTCAAGGTACAGCACAGTTTAGAAAAAATCTGCTGAGCTGAGAGAGGGTGTACTTTGTTTAAAATCACTAACACTTCTGCTTCTTCCAGAGGCCCTGTTCCAACACTGGGATAGCAAAACCCACAGAAACAACACTGAAGGTGGAAAATTATTTTTTTCCTATATCTCAAATCCCTTCTCCCCTTCACAGCACAGCTTTCCCAGGCTGCCACTAAGGTTTGCACAACAAGGATAATTCTGACAGTGGGAGCTGCTGGGGCAGAGCCTGAGCCCAGACTTACCTGCAGCACTCCCCTGGCCCACAGCAGGGAGAGTGCAGCACTCCCCTGCCCCAACGGGAATGGACAACTGGGAAATCAATCCCTTACCCTGACACTAGAACATCTGGATTAGCAGAACACTTTTAAAGTTCCATTTGATGAAATTTCAGCATTTAAAGAAAAAGGAATACTGAATAATGGCAGTAGATTGTAGTTCTAGTTTATAAAATTATTTTGATATGGAAAAGAGAATATATTGTTTAAAATACACAACTGGCAGAACATGAGAAAAAGAACTGCTGTTGCAACTACCGTGTTATTCTAACAATAAAACACACAATTTTCAATCTACATATGAAGGAAGGGACAAAGAGAGTGAGCCTTCAGCATCAGAAACAGGCAAAGAGGTAAACTAGGAACTGTCCAGCTCATGTGACAAATGTCACCTTTCCCTTGCCTGGGGCACAGAAATTCTGCAGCACTTGCCACCAGACAGATCCAGCAGCCACTGGGGGATTTTATGTTATTTTTCAATGGAGAAAGCAGAGTTAGCTGCAGGATGCAGTTCTGTCTGTATTCAATTTATCTGTAAGAGCAGAAAAACCAGTTTGGTTGATTTATTTTATTTATTTGATAAGGAATTTTGAATAACTGTACTTTGCCAAAGCATGTCTGTGTTCCAGAATCTCCGGCTATTCAAAAGCCAGACTGGATTTAGTACTAAACAGATTTTTTCACAAGTTACTAAAATGGATGAAAATTGGCTTCTCCAAGAACAACTCCTTTTTTTGAGTTTTTACAGATGGAGTTTGGAAGGCCCACAGAGCCCTGCAGTCTGAAACACGGAGACAAAGGAAGAGGCAATGGATTTATGGAGCAAGGCAGGAGTGAGACATCACACAAAGCAACTCCAAGGTACAATTGTTAATTTTTTTTTTCTTAATCCATTCCCAGGCCAACCACACAGCTCAATGTGAGCACAAATATCTGTGAAAGCTGACAAATATCCGTATGGGGATATTATCCCATCCTCTACTAGGCCTCTTCCTTCTTTCACAGATACCATAATAATCACACCAATTGCCTGGGATGGATAAGGGGCAGAAAGTTTCTTGATCATATTGAAAAATACATTTCTTCCTAGGTATTACCTTGCTCCTGCCTCATGAGAAGCCCCTCGAACATAAGCACATGATGTGCAAACAAATGTGTGTGGTGGCTTCTAAAATAATTGGTTATTCACAAACACATCGTACTGCAATTCTTTACTTGATTTAGCAATATAAAGGACATTAAAAAATCATCTGTACCCAGGATGGTAAGGAAAGAAAAAACATATCTTGCACATTCAATCTATCTTCTCATAATAAAACTGCATTCTAAAATTACTTCCCATTAATGCTGGAAAAAGGGGGGATGTTACACAGCACACAAATACACAGGGCATCATTATTACATACATTTGCCCTAGTGAAAGAACACTTGATCAATATTTCCAGAGAAATTACACATTTTTATGGACAATACAAGAACAATTATTTTAGTAACACACACTCCTTTATGTGATGTAAACCCCAACTTTCTAAACTGTTCTGTATCCTGAACACAGAGCCTCAGTTTCCAAACAGGAGAATCTCAAACAGGGACAGAAGTCAATAGAACTGCCAGGGGCATGTGCAGCTCCCAGCAGCCCAACCCTGGCAGGGCAAGAGCCCCAGAGAGGCAGAGCTCCCTGGGCAGGAATGCCTCTTCCCTCCCAGAGCACTCCCTGGAAAGGGGCACAGTCAGCAAGGACAAGGATTGTCAGAGGGACCCAAATTAGTATCTTATGTTGTCCCCCAGACACTTTTGAGGAAAGTCATCGACTGTTTCACCAGTACTGGAAGTAAAAGCAAATGTGCTATTTCCACTTTTAGAGTTTTTTAAAAGTCACATGAATTACTGGGAATTGTTTATAGGAGAAGCTTTCTGTGAGGGCTGGTTCTCTGCCAGCTTTGTGTTAACATTAACAGCAAGTTCCTTCTTTTCAGATCTTTTGAACATTAAAAAAATTACAATCTGTCTGCAAAAGCCTAAAAGAGAACTGTAACTGTCAACATTGTGGTTTAATATCGACTCTGCCTTTGTAATTCAGACAAACCAAGGCACTGAACTGATTAAATGAAGCCCCAGGGTGGGGAGGGGAACACGACGTGAGCTTGTCACCACGAGCTGCAAACGGGAAGTCTGCCCAAGGAGCACAGGGGATCAAATGAGGCTCCTGAAGATTCAACCTTCTCATGTATGCTTCACTCAATTCCCTCTGCACTCCCAAATTAACAGGATTATTTCATTTTTAAGCATATGAATGAATGTGTAATTGCTTGCAGAATTTGGCTTTAAATCATAACACCATATATAGTTCCAGAAATGGTGAGAGAGACTTACCTCCATCAAACTTAAGTGTATTCCAATGAGGTAGGGCATGGGGGCACTGTGGAGAGAAAAAAACCCTGGCTTTACATCCTCGTAACAGTGAAATAAAACACATGACTCACAAAGTTAGCTACAGGAAAACACTGGGATACTGGATTAGATTTTGCTTAAAAAATAATAGATACATACATATAAACAAACACGTGTGAACAAAATGTTATTCCATATTTGAAAGACTTTTTTTACTATGCCAGAGCTTCCCACTCCTGTAAGACTTCACTTTTTCTTGACATCAGAATTTCAAAGTGACTGAGTTCAGGCAGGTACTTAAGGACAGCTATTAAACATATCCCTAACACTGGGATATTTTGTTAAAAAAACCAAACAAAATGTGTTATTGCAATTTTAAAAACATACCCAGACTTTTCTGAGTATTCCTGAATAAACTGGATCCTGTTGTAGTGTCAAGTGGTTATTTAATGTATATGTATCACTCAGTGCTACAAGTTTTAATTCTTCGTATGAGTTCAGACACATTTTTAAGTCATTTACTTTTAAGTATAAACCTTGACATCTTTTCATTTGTAAAAGGCAACATTAAAAATACATTTGAAGACCCTGATAAACTCCAGAGTTCCTGGGACATGTGCCCTCAGAACACAAAATTTAATACCCCAAGAGGCTCTTAGGCCAAGCTTTAGCCTCCAGCACAGGTGACACTTTTGTCAGCCAAGAGAATGGCAGCGTTTTAGGGAAGGCTGACCTTTCCCACCTTCCCTTCCCCGATGCCAGGCAGCAGCGAGCAGGACCCGGAGCTCTGTGTGTACAGAGCCCCAAGAGCGAGGGGCTGCAGCCTCCCAGCCGCCGAGGGGGAGCGGAGCATTAGAGCCATCAGCGAGGCTGCCAGAGCTGCTAATTGCAAAGCTGGCACATCCTGCCTGCGAAACGGAGCGCACACAGACAGACACAACTTCTAAAATAGAGCCTCAGCTCGCTTTGGATACAGAAGCTCAAAGAGCTCATTTTCAATTTCAGATGAAAAAATGAGAGAAATGTCACTGTACTGCCTTGGATTAAAATATCTCCCATATTGCTGCTCTAAGCTGGTGCCTACTGCTCAGTCAGAGCAGTACAGTGCTGAAAAAGCTCCTGAGACACCAGGCCAGCAAAAATCCCTGCTTCTCCTTTTCCTGAGAAATACCTTTAAAAAATATATTTACTGATAAGCATATTAATATTTATGTTGTTTATTAATACACCCCCTCAAACTGCCACTCTGTTGGATTTTCTGCCGAGGTGGAAACAGCCTCTGATTTGACATTCTCTATGAAACCACTTTTTTTCCCTTCTGAAGACATTAAACACACATAACTTCCAAAGCCCCTTCCCAGTTCACTGTTAGAAGACTCCAGTGCCGTGTCCCACAGCCCCTGGTGACAGAGGCCAGAGGGGCTGCACAGCACACACTGATCCACTGATCCTGCACGTTCTGCTCGCTGGGAATGCCACAGGTGGCAGCCAGAGCATCCCCCGAGTCCGTGGGCAGACGCTGACCCCACGCCACGACGCTCCCCACAACGCACAAGCGCTGAGCACCCTCTGTGTTTGTCATGGCACACGTTTGATCTGTGACAAATGCCCTCTCTTCGTTCCCAGTGGCCACAGCCCAGCAGCAAGAAAAGAGCAGGAATGTGACCCTCAGAGAGCGAAGCGCTGCTGGGGCTGCTGGCTGCACCACGTCCCCGGGAGCCGGCTCGGCCCCTCCGCTGCCACCGCCACCAATGTGCTTCTAATTAAGGACTTCCCTGAACACGACAGCTTCAATCTCCAAAATACAATGTCAGAACCTCGGCAGGAAGTCTTAAGCCTGCAAATGTCTCATCTAGTGGAACCTTGGCTAATGTAATGAAAGGAAGCAGGAAGAGTGCAGTATTCCAGAAAACCAGCCATTTATTAACATCTCCAAATGTAGAGTCTGTCACCAGGCACAGGAAAATCTGAACCTGTGGAAGTTCATTAACTGGACCACATCCATTTTTTAATCCTCCAGTTTATCAACAAAAGAACAATAAGAATGTCTGCACCTTAAAACTATGCACCTCCAGTAGGATTTTAAAGAATTACAGAAAAGATATGGCATAAGATGTATGGATCAGCTTTGGATGCAAAGACTCATCTTTTCCATTTTGAATTGACAAACATTATATGTAAAGGCAATACAGCACATAATACAACTACAGGGACTGCATAAATAACCTCAATAAAATATAATCCTGGTAAAGAGCATAAAGATTTACAATAAAATCTACCAGAGAGATTCTGTTTTTCCATCATCACTCATCAATCTCACTGAAAAGGAAACACACCTAGAAGTAAATGCTGAAGGTTCATGCCAGGCTTCATAAATTGTTTTTATCACCATTTCTCTTTACCACGAGTTAATCATATGCCATTACTTAAGCAGTCTGTCACCATCCTGTGCAGGGGAAGGTGGTGTATCCCCCTGGCCCACCCAGGGCACACTGGAAGTCCTTCCTCACTGTGATTCAGGTCCCGAGACGTGGACACTCAAGCAGTTTTTAATATTTTATCAAGGGTAGATTTGTACTTCCAAGACTTCCAAGTGAAGTTCAGCGAGACACATCACTTGTATAAAGGGGAGAAACACTCAGCACAACCTTTAATCCTTCTGGGAGCCCTGGCAGATTAAAGACTGCCCTTCAGACCAGCCCTTCCCCACTGCTTGACACTTCATCAGTCCTGGGGCTCCTTACAGCCACAACTACTAATTACTCGAAGTTGTTTGCTGGCAGCCAATAGCCATTAAGTGCAAAATTAAGAAGTATCAGTTTCTACCACACGTATTTACTGCTCAAACAAAGTGCCTGCATGAGCCCTTCGGAACAAAGAGAGGGGTCATTACTCCTCTTGTGCTGCGCTGGCTCCCAAGGCAATCAGCCTTATTTATAATCAAATGAGTTATATAGGTAAATATCAAATCATTAAAGTAGCAATGCATAAGCATGAATATGGATTTTGGGGACATAATGGCTATATATTGCCCATTTATTACAGTTGCATTTTTACAATTTCTTTAATTCGTTTCCTTAAGCAAACTGGAAACCTCTTAATTATGCTCCCAAGAGGTGGGGAACTACTAATTGGAAGAGAAGCAGGTGAAATAGAGGGACATTTCTTCTTAAGTGAAAAAAGCCCAGCCTTAGAAACCACCGCAATTCACCAGGAAAAGTAATGTAAAAGCCCAAGGATCTCCAAAAGGTTCCTATTTACAGCTATACAGGGATTTCACCATTTTGCTTCACTGTTGCAGGAAAATGGATGGGATCACATTTGCTACACTCCTGCCTTGGTCCACAAACATTGACTGAAGGGGTGGCTCTCTCCCACCACTGGTGCTTCCCTCTCCAGGGCAGTCGCCTGATTTCTCTTCAGATTCCTCATTGAAATGCAGCAGAATTCAACACAAAATTTATTGGTGTAATTGATGCAAATGAGAAATTTGACTGCATAAATTCTCTGCACAATGCAGAGAACACACAGCTCCGGGATCAGGAGAGCAGCCACAGGAGGCTTCAGTGAGTGCCCAGGTGTGCCAGGCTCATGGCCAGGCCCACTGGGAGCTCCCAGGGCAGCAATTTTGTTTCCCAGCAGCAGCAGGACTCCAGCATTAGAAAATAGGAGAAAGGGAGTGAAAAAAACTCCTGGAGAAAGGGAAAACTGCCCCAATAGAAGCGTTTGCTCAGCAGCTGTGCCAGGGTGCTCTCAGAATATATTCATGTTGGCTGCTAAGCTGTCTGTCTGGTAGGAAAGACTGTTTTAATCACTCTAGAAAATGTACTGTCGCTTCTGGTGACAAAGCTCTGGGACTCAGAGCACACACTCAGCTCTGTCCCAGCTCAGCAAAGACAGGATTTTCTAAGGGCTCCTCTTAAACACAGACACTGAGAGCAAGAAGGAAGAAAACAGACACAGTGGGAGTGGTCAAATGGTACTCAAAAAACAAACTGGAAAAAGCAGTGAGAAAAATTGATATGCTGCCACATCAAGAAATGTTTAAATTCCCCAAAAAAATGGGTGGACAAGATCTGGCCAAATTCAAGTAGCTGTGTGTGTTTGACTGTTGATGCTTGGTGGCAGCATCTCACTAACCAGGACTGCTGGCACCTGCTGGCACGTGCTCTAAACAAACAAAACCCAAACAAACAAAACCCAAACCACCAGCAGCAGTGCAGCTGTGCTTCTGGATTTCCACTCTTCTTCTGCATTCAAAGGAACAAGCAATTGTACGTTAAGGTGTGAAATCTAATGAACTATTTTAACCTCCACCCAAAATCTTTTCCTGGGCTGAAAATATATTAAAGAGCAGCGCCTAATTTAAAAATAAAGGATAGCAGTCTTCCTCTTGCCTCCTCCTCCCAGCCCATCCTCAACTGATCTACATGACAGGGATGAGATGACTGAAGTCATCCCAGACCCATGGGGGATCCACCACCACCACTGACTCAGCAGCCCCAGGACAGAGCAAGTGCACGGGGAACACACATTTTGGAGAGACAGCTTCTTGGCATTTTCAGTTCTGAGGGAAGGTACATCAATGAGGAATGCAGGGGAACAGAAATACTATATTTAAGTAAATCCTTTCAAGCGGCAAATGGGAAGCAAAAGGCAAATAATCACAGGTGGAATATACTTTTTTCAAAAACTTTCAAAGATCACAAGTGACACAGTCTCTCCATCCTTCTGTGAGTTTCAAAAGAGCAGGGGAAGATTCAAAAGCATCACATCACAGTCAGTAAATGAGTACAGCCAACTGAATGAACAAGATATTCTGTATTCAGAAGAACTGAAGAATTCTCATTCCTTTAAGTTTTGTTCCCATTTCAGCTCTCTACAATTCTTATGTCATATTTGCAAAAGAAATAACCAGACAATAATTAAAATTAAATTAAACTCTTCTATTTTAAATAATCTCAGGTCATTTCCCTTAAGAGGCAGGCACCAGTAAGCAGAAATACTGCCTTAAAGCAGAGAGCAGGGAGCTGATTGCTCAGTCCTCCCAGGCAAAAATGACATCTCCAAGTTCACATGGTTACAAAATAGATGGACTCTATTTTGGGAAATACATTTATGGCACATAAATTGTTGCTAAATTGACTTACTCAAACAATGACAGAGTGTGTAGCTACCTCTCCAATTAAAGTTCCTGGCTGGCTAAGGAAATCAGTTGTTGCATTTGTGAGCTGCCTCACAGTTGTACTTTTTGAAATCCTACTTTGCACACAGACCGGCTCCCTGCTGCCATGGCTGGGGTGTTGGCCACCAAAGACTCCACTCAGTGATGCTCAGTGACTTGTGGCTTTCTCCCCTCAGGTTCCCTGCCCCAGGGGTTGCTTTTTGCACCCTCTGGGCAGGCCCCTTTCAGTGCCTTTGTCAGGAGGTCGATGAATAACCAATAACTCATCTCTGAAGGCAAAGCCCGGCGCTCGCAGCGCTGCGCTGAGCCCTGGAGCAGCAGGTACCTGAGGGGAGCTGGGGCAGCCTCTGCAAGTGTTAATTACACGTGAGAAGCCCATTATCCAGGGCAAGGCACCTGTTGGCACTGCAAATGACTGGGCTCTGCCCTTCCTGCCACGAGTCGGGGAGGGCTCATTCCTACAGGGGGTTACAGTCTTCAGATTCTGCTCCGTGCATCCTCCACACAGGCACGCACTTCACACTGAGCTCAGCTGCACAGGAGCAACTTCCTCTAAAGCTGCATGTTCCAGTTTCTAGGCCTTCACCTAATGCTGGTTATCCTGGCTGGATCCCCAGTACCAGGTGCATCACTGTGAGAAATGTGCACACTGCTGTGAGTCTGAGTGATTGATATACATATCCATAACACACACGTGTAACACACACACACAGACACACACACACATGTAACACACACATGTAACACACACACACATGTAACACACACACATGTAACACACACACACACGTAACACACACACGTGTAACACACACACACATGTAACACACACATGTAACACACACACACAGACACACACACACATGTAACGCACACACACACATGTAACGCACACACACATGTAACACACACACATGTAACACACACACACAGGTAACACACACACATGGCCTTACCAGCAGTAGTCCAGTAGATGTGGGGGCAGAACAGGAATGTAAACGTGCTGCCAGAACATCGGGTAGAGCATGGCTGCAGAGCCATGAATGCAGGCAGTTAACTGAAAAACACACATGGAAACGTCAGTAAGGCAAACCCCGAGCTTCAAACGGTGAAGTTAGAAGCAAGAAAGTAAAGAATCAATTCTGCTTTCATATCAATGCTTTATTAGAAAATATACAGCACTGCTGTTAAAAACAAGGGTCTCGGGGGGGAGCATGACTGGTTGTCATCTGCCTGACTTTGTGAACAGCTGAGAACATGATTCATTCAACAAACACAACCTGCAAAGAACTCCCAGCCTTTTATAAAGCAACAGAAACAAGGAAATGAAAACACAAAGGGAACTAAGAAATACTAATGGCAACGCTCCCAAACCTGGAAATTACCATCCATAAAATTGCTCTGAAATTACAACACAAACTGAAAAAAAAAGTGGCATGCATTTCTTAAAAACACAGTACACTAAACTCAGTGATTAAATCTTGATAATTTAAAAGGGAATTTTATCTAACTGCCTTTCACCTAATCATCTGATCCATTGAATTTCCCAGTCACATTGTTAAAAACTCTTGCAGAAGAGTTTTGATGTGGGCAGGTATGGAAATAGCAAAGGCAAGTGCCAGTGAAGCCGTGGGGAGAATCCTCACAGAGGAAATTACTGCTCTCAATCCTATTTCATGCAATAATTATTAATTTGGAAAAGAAGATAAGCAGGATATTTGTCACATTCACTAAGGATATTAATATGGAGAAGGTGGTAATGCTCAATAAGGCAATCTTAGCAGAAGCTCTGGGCAAAATACTGTAAGAAGAGGATATGAGAACATACACCTGGGGAAACAAAATAAATAAGTAAATAAATCAGAGCACTCAACACATCCAAGGCACAGACTCAGAGGTGACAGGGAAGAATCACATCCACCCTGCCTGTGTTCCCAGCTCACAGTGTCCTTTAATCTCCAGGGACACCCAGCACAAGCACTACACTGAGCTTCTCTTGTGAGAGATGTTTTGAACACAACACACAACAAATCCTCCCAGTTCTCTGAAGGCAGGAGGAAATTGAGCATTTAATGTCTTCTGGGTGAGGGTAAGAGGGAGAACACTGCTTGTGAGTCCTGAGAGACAAACTCTAAGGGACTGAGGTCCTTGTGGTGGCCTGAAGGTGTCCAAGATCACACTAAGCAAAGACAAATTGTGACATTAATCCTAATTCAGTTAGAGGTGGTGTAACCTTAAAAAAAATAACCCTCATTATTATTAATTTCCATTAAGACAGACTAGTGAACCACAGACCTCACAAAGGGAACCCATGGCTTGTAAAGGAAATGGTCTGGATGGGCTAAACCAGACCTTTCAGGTTCCATGCCAGGGAACATTGGCTACAACTGGGTGTAGTTTGGGTTCTGTTCACTGCTAAAACCTTTCTGTGAGTGACAAAACCTGTGGTCCAATTAAAATGCAGGTCAGTGGGCAGGAAGATGGAAGACAGGCCTGCATTTTATGCATTACTTTTATACCTCTGAACAACATAGACAGTTTTTAAAAATTTAACTCTAGATTAAGAAGTGCTTCCATGAGGATTGAGTGGATGATTTCTGATATTATTACACAACACAGTCGTGGCTGTAGAGGAGTGAACTCTGTAATCCAATGAGGCTCCTCCCAAGCCCCCTCCCACTGGTTTTAAAACACAGCAAAAAAAGATGAAACATCCACAGTGCTCAGTCCTGCAGGTATCTGAGCAGGACCTGACACCTCCTTTGGAGACCCCACCTGGCAGGAGTTCAGGTGACACTGACCATGGGTGAGCCCAGCCCCAGGCTCCAGCTGTGCCCTGAGAAGGGCTCAGAAAGGCAGCAGATGTGCTGGACACCTCACCTGACCAGTGAGTGTCAGCCAGAAAACAAGCACTTCATAATCAGGCAGCCTGAGAAATGCCCAACTGCCAGAACGACAGGAATCCAGCATTTTGAACTCGGATTAGTTCCACTCCTCAGCTCTGTGCAGCTGTTGCTGGAGGGTGTAAGGAGATCACTGTGGAAGGGACATTGCCAGTCACTGGCCATTTCTGGCAGTTTTATATTTAATGCTCCAAAAGCCTGATTTGAGCAAATGGAATCAGTGGGATTTTGTCACAAATTTGAAAGTGCTAAGCTGATGTTGAACTGCAGTGGGCCATTTCCCAGGGTGTTTCACCCCTGGCTGACACACACTGGGCATGACGTGGCTACCAAGGTGCAATAAGTACACCAAGGAAAAGAACCACCTTTTGCATGGTTGTAAGATGGGGCTTTGCATTACTTGGGGCTAAAAACCTAGTAGAAAGCTCAGCTAGATCAGAATTAAGCAGTGAAAGCAGGGCTGTCCTAAGGAGTCTGTATGAAGGCCAAGACCTACAGCAACAGAGCTGTGGCTCCAGAGCTGGGCAAGCCCTCAGCTGTGAAGCTGAGACGATGTGGGGCATCAAACTGATCATATGTTGCTCTAATTCCTCACCCTCAGAGCCCTGAGGCTCATCAGGCCCCAGCCAGGGAATGAGAGGTTGTGTCAGAGCTTCCCACGCTGTGGCAGAAGCTCAGCTCAGCAAGCTCAGCTCCAGCATCAAAGGAGCATCCGTGTCAGAATGGGATTCTTTGCTTTGTGCTAACATTCCAAAAATCACACAAAAATTAGGCAAAGAAATTCACCTCAGTATGATGGAGCCAGACAGAAACACCACCGAAATCCCCAAGTCTAAGTCTTTTTAGAGCTCCATGTAAGACAGCTCATAATGAGAGTCAGCCTGCTGCTGCCCTGCTCACAGCCACAAAACACCTTGGGGTGGCCAGGCTGCAAGTTCAGAAGGAAAAGAGAATTCTGGATGCAAGGAAAGCTCTAGTTTCATTTTTTGCAGCAGCATGCTCCCACCAGCAGGTGAGCTTCTGCCAAGCACAGGGGGTTGATGCATTTCGGTTCATATCTGGCTTTTCTTGAGGAGTTAGATCGCTAAACATGTAGGGAAATTTAACAGGAATAATTGGTTTAACATTTTGAGAACTTCTCTGCATTTCCTTTTCTAGAAAAGAATAATATCCAAGAAAACAGCAATAACTCTTCCATAGGTTCAATACACATGTTTTATAAAATAGCAAATAAACACAGCTTCCTTCAGTTACCTCTAAATCCTATTGAACTTAAGGATATAAGGGTATTTAGAAACAAAATCTGAATTTGATATGAGGCATTGTAGCACAGAATTCATTCCACCAGGAAAGACTTTCTACCCAGGATGGTTTCCTTTTCTCTCTCTTACCTGGTATTAAATTCAAGCCCTAAGTGTGAAGTGTATCTCCCAAAGATAAAAGAAATGAACTGCAAATAGGTGCTTTCCACCTTTTTGTTAAAAAGCTAAAAAACAAAAACAAAGGAACCAACTCCCTCAGCAGCACCCCAGGCTCGCTGCACTTGGAGAATTGTGGGTTTGGTTCGTTTCCAGTGACAAGGTCTTGGCTTCTGCTGAGCACAGTTTGAAATCAGAGACTGCAGCTCGTTGCTGGGCTGGAAGCGCGAGCGGAGCGCGCACGAACCGCTGGCTCCGGCCCAGCACTTCAAACCTGTCTTACACTGTCACTCCAATCTGGGAGCAGTTTATATATAAAGTTGTAAGCTAAGAACACACAGTATGAATACCCCTCCCTCCCGAGAACCAGACATGCTTTTATCTTGGACAGAGGCAAAAGGAAGAGAAATAGCAGAAAGATAGGAAAAAACCCAACCCCACTTGTGAACTGGCTCATTAAGGAAGGCAAAGTGACAGGTAAGTAATTCCTCTTCCCAGGCTCTGTCACAAAGGGAGAGATTAAACCAACCAACCACACAACCTCTGAAATGCTTTGGGCAACCCTTCTCTTCTTCCTTCCTCTCTGATCATTTACTGTTCTTTTCATTCTGTAGGTTGCTGAAATAAACACCTCTCCTTCATTTTATTCCATTCCCAGACCTGGATGGATTTTTCCTCATTTTAGTAGTGAGGACATAGAACACTTGGCAGATATAGAACTTCAGGTTTTACAAGCTTTCTATTATATTAAACTTCATAATGTTTAAATGCTTTCAGGGAAATATGGGATTGATTGTAAACATTATCAATAATTATTAATAGGTCCCAGAGGCTATTCTAATTCTCCTCCTTTTGCTTACCTTTCAAACTGATCTTGTAATAGTTATTCTGGGATTAAGTTTGAGGTCTTACTGCTCTCACTTCTCTGCCCTGTGCTGACAGCCCATCTTTACACGGTTTTCAGCCTTCTAGAGAATTTACAATGCCATGAACCAGTTTGAACCTCAAGCACAAAGCAGGTCTGGTCATACAGCCAGTCACTGCTACAGCCACAGGAAATGGAAATGGCAGCTGTACTTCAGCCAGGACTGCTTGGGTGCTCAGCCCACAGCACTAGAAACCAAAATTAGTTAAACCATCTTCATCACTCACAGAAGAAAGCAATCAATAGCCATTTACTGAGCAAACACAACAACCACGGAGCATTTGCTTTTATAAAGAAAAATCACAATCTTATTGACCGCTAAAGCTTGAAATGCATAACACAAAACTTTGAACTGAATCAAGCCCTGTGCTTGTTTTGATCTCCAGCCATTTTTAGAAGAGAGTACTCTACAATATTCAGCAGCTTTCATCTCTCAGACACTTGATGGAGCCTAAGTAGCATTAAGACTAAACCTTATCAAACACAACTGCAAAACTGTGGATTGTCAATGTACTTTAGCCCACTCCTCTGGTCCGTCCGGAAAGGGTCACTGGTACATCCATTTGACAGTGTCATTTATCTTTTTTTTTTCCTGTCAAGTAGATTTTGAAAAAAGGACTTCACCATGGTATAAGTCTTTGAACATTCATGTACAAAACAACCCCAAAAATTCCTGTATCCAAACAATTCTTTTTGATTTGAATGTCAGCGGTCAACAGAAGTTCTGTAACATCCTCATGTAAAGCACGGAACTGAGCTGAGGTTGCATAGCTGAGGATGAAAGACATACCTGGAGATGGTAGTTTCCTTTCTTGTATATGACTGTAATTTTATAAGAATTAAATACTGTGAATAGAAGAAATTATTGTGCATTTTACTTACAGTGCTCAGCTTACTACAACAAATGAGGATGCGGCGCTCGTACAACATACTGGCGTAGAGATGCAGCATGTTGTTGACATCAACTGCTACAAAATACTCTGTCAGATTTCTCTGGGGAGAGAGAAAAATCATTTTAAACTCATGGTATTACAAAACCAAGTGTCCTTAACAACAAAACAAAACAAAAAAACAATGAAAAAACCACAAAACCAAACAGATTTCATCCTTCTATTACGCTACATCCAGTACGTGGCTTAACAAAAGAAAGCAGGATTTCATCTCAGGGCAGAGGCCTTTCTAATTGCAGTATCTTTCCCCTAAGCCTCAAGGAGTTGGGTCTTGGAGTAAAAAGGTGATGATTTTTCACACACAGCTTTTTAAATACAAGATACTTCTCTGAGAAAAAAAATATTCTGTCATTTTGATGGAAACTTCAAAGCTGCCTGATAAAGTACCAAAAATCCCACACCCCAACACTAAAAGCAGCTCTCAGAGGCCAATTCTAACACAGCAAATTCAATGGTGAGCTCAGTCTGTGCTAGAACAACTCTGACTTTTGGAAACACATCTGGGCATTTCCCACATACTGACACCAGCTGTCTGAACTGAACCTCTCACTTGGGGCACCCAGACACCCCTGGGTGGGACACAGGAGCACTTCCCTGGGGAAACTGAGGAAGGAGGCAGGGAATTCTCTCTCTGAGCATTTCACTTCTTAAAACATAGAAATCAAAGAAAAGAGGAGAGGTGGAAGGAAAGGTAAAACTGAAAAATGCTGAATTAGGGAATTTGCTTCCAAATAGCTTCTTACAGACATGAAAGGGTTGGTATAGGATAAAGACAGCCTTATACAAAAAGCACATGTGAGAGCAAAATTAGATTAGTCATGAATTCAAGTGCAATCTTAATCATCCTTAAATAAAAAAGTGCAGAAAAGCAAAAAGCAAATATGATTTAGAAACTTAAAGAAGCTCAACAAAGCCTATTAGCACTTTTGACAGATCCAAGATACTTGGCCTGAGAAGTCTGCCAAGACGCTTCATACTGTGCAAAAATATGTTCCCCAGCTTGCCATCCAAACACAAAGAACTGAAGGAAAATTAAGCATTGTATTTGGGAGACTTTGGTACCAGTATGTAGAGAGATAAAAACTGAGCTCATTATGGTTGGCTTCAAACATGTAAAATAAAACAATCATTCAGGTCTTTGTTACAGCAAAGCTGGAGCCACAGACAGGTACAGTCAAAGGAGGAAAAAAAAACCCAACACATTTTGCCAAAAACCTATTAAACTATCATGTACTTTTTCTGTATTTCTCATCCCATCTGTGCTGATTAACATGATATTTTTGTCTAAACATAAGCTGTCTTCTCTACAGCTCTCCTTCCCCCCTCTCACCCACCCTTCCACCACGCCAAAATACAGCGCGTGACGACACAATTCCTGCTAATAGTGGGAATTAAAGGAATCTTTCAGGAGTCCTGAACTCCTGTTGATGCCACCCAAATGAGGGGCATGGCAAAAGCAGCACACAGTCCCTGCATCCTGCCTGAGCAGGCAGCTATGCTGCACATGGATCTGTTTGTGAGGCAACAGCATCCCCTGCGAGAGGAAAATAGACGTGGGGACTTGATTTGCAATTGTTCTTTCATCAAGTTTACTGTGATGACATGACACACAAATGTACCTTCAGATGGAAAGATTTGTAAGGTTTTAGTCTTGTCTGCTCTCAGAGATTTGCCAAGGACACCTGGGAACCATGTGGGCTGCATGGAAATGTATTGGTACTGAGGAGATTCACGTGTTCCCTCGAAGTTGTATTTATAAGAAAGCTGTCAGCTCTGAAGCTGAAATTGGGACTTACACATGTATTTTGAAAGACATGTCTCGTAAGTGACAAAACCATGAATGAGTTAAATAAATACAAATGAAAGCGTTCCAATTTGCAGGATAATTGTTATGCATTTTGCTTCCCAGGATTTAAACCTTTCTTGGGGCAGTAAAAAGGGGGATTTTCAGAACAGGTATTGCCACTCCTCTCAAAATTCACCGAGTGCTACAGAACTCCCTCACACTCCTTGGAAAGTTCGTTCCCAGATCAATCACCCATTTGAGCATTTGCTATCAATAAACACACACTGACTACACTGACTTTTGAGATTAAAAACCATGTACTTCTCTTCCATCACCATCTAATGAGGAAGATGGACCCAGTGATACAAAAATACACAGGACATCCTTACCAAGAAGACGTCAACATTCAGCCTGTTAACTTACCTGCTGCTTCTGAAACACAACAGCAGCTACCAGGAAACTTAGCCTTGCACTGTATTCCCTGCAACCAACCCCATTTATTTCTGAAGCCACAATGAATTTACACTTCCTTCACACAATTTACATCTCCTGAACCAGGCAATGTTACAGAACAGTGCCCATGCTAAATGGTTCTGGGACTCATTAAACATACTGATCTGACACAAAGTCAGATAATTCCAAGAGGGTTGTTAGCATTCCAAACAGAGCTCTGTGCAGCTCTCCATTCATCATCACATCCAGCTTCAAAGTTCAGCACCACGAAAACTTTTGCTGGTGTGGGTTTTAAATGCAATTACTGGTAAGATAGGTAGAATTTTTAATAAATCAGGTAGATCGATTAAAATACAGCAGACTTATGTTCATTTAGTGTCCTTGCATTATTCCCTAATATGCTCCAATTCCATAGGAAAGTCGCATTAACAGACAGATAAAAACCTCCTAAGATATTACACAATCCTCATCAGAAAAAAATAAACATGTAAAATGCCTGAGAAACAGCAGAGAGTCAACTGCAGCTACAGCTAGACCAGTGCACCTGACTTTTAGTATTTTGCTTTCTTACAATGAGTCCCAGCTTTTTTAGTTAGGGAGAGATACAAACCCAGGGCTTGGTGCATGGATTTGTCACCTGACTGGAATGTCCCTCGCTATCCCCAGAGTGTCCTGGCTGCCCCAGAGCCCGCCCAGCCCACCTTGGCAGTGACACCAGGACACTTGAGTGGCACCAGGCACCTCCACACCAGGATTCACAGGATGCTTTCAGCATCTCCTGGCACTCCCCACTCCCATCAAGGCTGAGCCTTCAGCTTTCAAAGGGTTTCCAGCTCCTCCTGGCCCAAGGCCTCTGCTTTCAGAACAGCCTTCTTTGCTTTTCTTCATGAGGGTGGGGAGGCCCTGGCACAGGGTGCCCAGAGGAGCTGTGGCTGCCCCATCCCTGGCAGTGTCCAAGGCCAGGCTGGACAGGGCTTGGAGCACCCTGGGACAGAGGAAGGTGCCCTGCCCATGGCAGGGGTGGAGCAAGATGCTTTAGGGTCCCCTCCAAGCCAAACCATTCTGGGATTTTACAATTCTATTAATTAGGACAGGATTTGATAGCTGGTTTAGATTCAGGAATTGATTCTTGAATTACACCCAGCGTATCATATTTGTACAAAAACAAAGCACCTCAGAGGAAAGAGCACATCTATTAAATTTCCTGTCAGGAACGTGTCAGTATGAAGAGTCTGCGGCACAGAAAAACCAGCTACAGTGTTTTGAAAGCCAAACAAAAAGCCCCAAATGCTATCTGCTACACAAATCACCCACAAATGAGATGGAATGTCTTCATGATTCCCTTTTCCTCTCTCATGCCATGAATTGAAGAAAATGATGCTGAGACCGACGGTAAAACGCTCAGGAAAGAAAACGGAGATGTCAGGCACAGGAGTGTGGCTGAGACTGAGCAGGAGCACATTAAAGAGTATTTAAGAGAAGCAAATGCCAGCATTGTCTTCCACAGACTCATCATGTGGCTAGAGAGCTGAGCCATGCTGAACACACACGGCTTTGGGAGGCTTACAGAGTTTCCAAAGCAGTGGCTCTGAAGAGACCACGTGTGCCTGGCATTTCCAGGAGCCTCTAGCAAGCAGTGTCCCCCCAGTCTCTCATGTCAGTCTCCCAGAGGGCTCTCAGTGCAGGATTAGCAGATCTGCTGCTTTTACCCACATCAATCTGTCCATTAGCACTTTGTCCTTCCTACATTTCAGTTTTTAATCACACATGCAGATTGTTGGCTCTTGAATGCTCAGTGTTTTACAGAATATAACCTATTCCCAGGCCAAACACAGCAATATTTGTTATCTGTGTAGCTGCTGACATTAAATAGAAACAATAGAGCACAGGGTCCTCTCAAATACTCACATTTTCAGGTATACTGGGAAGCTCTCTGGTGTCAGGCACAGTAAAGTAAGAGTGCTACAAAAAGAGCAAATATTGATTATTTCAATAGTGTCAAAAGCAATCTAAATTTATTGCTTGGTATTAGTATCAGCAGTAACAGCAGTTGCTCAGCTAAGTAAAAATGACAGAACATTTGTTACCAACTACCAGCCTGAGTTTTCTGTCCTGGATTCCACAGGCTGGGTTCCCACATCACAGGGGCAACAGGAAATGCGTTCAGATAGAAAGTATCAAATGCTCCTGGAAAGTTATATTCTGTTTTTTTGTTCTTCAGAGATGCCGATAGAGACAGACTCACACAGGGTATGACAGATGCCAAGGAAACTCCCAGGCTGTAATTTAAGCCATCTTTCCCCAGCCCAGAGCAGGATGGACTGCAGCAGGCAGGGCCTTCTCTGACTCACAGCACCAGAGAGGTTCATGCAAACCAAGGGGGAAGTCATGGAAATGTACTGAGAAATGTCTCCTAAGCTCTAATGCCTGCTTACCTGAAAAACATTGCTAAGTTATAGGTCACATTTATACAGCCTAAAAGACCATATTGGTCTTATAATTTAATAATTCATTACATTGTCCACAGTTTTTAATTGTCTGTATTACAGGAGCCCAGGTTCACTCCAGTTCCCCATCTGACCATGGATGATTGCATGATCCTTGGGTCAGGGCTTTGGAAAAGGAGAGAATGTGACTTGTATACAATTTATACAAATTTTAAGATTTTCATCATTTGTCTTAGGGCTACTTATTAATTACTGGCTGAAGCCTTAAAGGCTGTTCCATTCCTGGCACAGGTCCCCAGCTGGCACAATTCTCTTGTACACAAATCTCAGACATCTCAGTGCTTCCTGACCAGGCTGTAACCTGACATAGCAGGCGGGTGCCACAGCTACACTCAGGAGAGACACCGAATGCATAAACACAAGTTTGCTTTCTGATGCATCACTGCTTTGGTGTGGTTGCAGGGATGCAATGCCAAGAGAGAGGAACAGCACTCAGAGCTGTATCACTTACAGGCACCTCAACCCAACCCTGCAACGCACTCGGAAACAGCCAAGATAACACCACAAAGACACAGTCCCTGGGCTGCTTTTTTATATCCTTTCTTGCTTCATTGCCCATGAAATGCCTGAGACAAGGGGAGACAGGCAGCATTCCTTGGAACCACTGGTATGAAAAAGCTGGAATATCCCCCTGACCCTGGCCTTGGGAGAGAGCTCAGCCCCTGAAGAGAAACGCTGCTCCCAGGGGGATCCTCGAGGGGACACGTCCGGGGCCAGCTGGGGCCAGCAAGGCCACCCCACTGCTCCCTGGGCACTCCCTGCCAGCCTGGGGCAGCGAGGGCTGTGAGCAGCTTCTTGACACAAAGTGCTTTAGAGAAGGAGTAAAGGAAATGGGAGGGAGCCATCCCAGGAGGGTCCATGTGAACTCTCAGTTGGCAGCAGCAGCAGTGAGCATCTGCAGTGCTCCACCACAGCCTGGAGCACAAGGCTGTGCTACAGAAATGAATTTGAAGACAAAAACCCTAAAAGACTAAATTCAAAATACAATCCCATCAATAAAATCCCACATCTATTCTGTCAGTGTGCTTTGCTTAATTTTCTCACAAGATATAAAAATGAAATAAATTCTTTTTTTGTGTGAGGTTTTTCGAGGGCAGCAGAGGAAGAGGAGAAGGAACCAGAAATGTGATGAACAGTTAATACTCCCAAGGCTGCTGTGACAGGTAAGTGCCTGTTTGCTTCCCAGCCTTCTCCCCCTTGCAAACTTCCAGGACCCAGGAGCTGTGCAGAAGTGTGGGCAGTAAATGTCACCTTGGTGCTCCGTGACCTCCTGCAGGTCACAGACGAAATGGTGAGAGATTCCCATGGGGAATACACAGTCTTCCTCCAATTAAAGAACTGCATTTCAAAGACTTCTGAGGTTAGGGAAAGGGAAACAGAGGGCCCCAGTTGTGAGAAGGGGAATTTCACAGCTTCTCACAGGAAAACAACACCTGTGCACAAGCTCTAGAACAGAGAATTGCTTTTGACATTCCTCTACTATGACATGGAATGAATATTAAACACCTTGGTTTACACCTCCCATACACACTTACCACTCCAAGATGAACAGAGGTTCCTGGTTCAGGGATGGTAAGTTTATGAAATGTTTCTAGGAGCTCACTCCTCTGACTATCCTGAAATGAGAAGGAGAAAAAAGGAGTACTAAGCAGGCATTGCTGGCACCAGGTAAACTCAAGGCAGAAGGGTGGTGTAGGCCAGAGGATGGCAGGTGGGTAAACACTTTGCATTAGTAAGATCAGTTCTACTTTTACTGCACATGACAAGTGAACTTGGATCAGACAGCTGTCAGAGACTCACAGAACTCTGCAAAACGGGAATTGCAGAATTAAGGGAATCGTGCTGAGCACAGGTTAGGGAGCCAATAAGCCCAGCATGGGTGACTGCAGGGAGAAGTGACTTGTGCTGGATCCACAGCCACAGCCTTGGACTTTATCGTTCCCAATAAAAAAATTAAATGCATATTTATTTTTCAGAGGGACTTGCCAAGCTGAGCATGATCTTCTGTATCACTGCATCACACAGATTAATAATGCACATGGTCATCTCTGATAGAAGCACTTCAAACAGCTTGTTTCATCCTCTTGCCCTCATTTGATATTGGGCAGGAAAAAGGAGGGTCAGTAATTTAGAGTAATACCTGTCCTTTTGCTGAATAATCTGCCAAGACATTGAGCAGCTTATAAAAGACTTCAAACCACGGGAGGTAACTGGAAATAAAAAAAAAGAAAAAGCATACATTTAAGTTGCTACATCTCAGGTAACCAACCCAAGCCCAGGGGCCTTTCTGTTACAGATGCATCCCAGCAGCAGCCTGCCCTGGGTGTGGTGGTGCCAGGCAAGGCAGGCAGATTGGCACTGTGAGGAGAACACTGCCAGGAGTTCCTCCTGGCAGGAAGGAACCCTCCTTTGAGGGATTGCAGAATTTCACCCGTGGGCACCAACCCACAGCACCAGCACAGCCCAAGCTGGGCACCAACTGGAGCTGCCCCCTCACCCCCACCCCACACACAGTGCAACCCAAGCTTTCAACCCAGCACTCATGCTTATGTGGGGGGAACGAATTTAATATTCAATAATTAATCTTCTGTACAGTAAACCAAAGAGTTATTTTGGTTTGGAATCCTAATACAAGTGGATATGTGAAACTGTATAACCAGTATCTCGGTTTTTGATTGTTTACAGATCTCATTCCATCACTGTATTTAGCCTGGCCCTTACTTCAGTCAAATACAAACCTCCCCTCCAGTACATTTGCATGCAACTTCCAAAAGAAAAGAAAAAACAAGAAGTGAAACTGCAAGAAAATCACATCTTTTTCGTTCACAGTACATCTCCATTCCATACAGTAAGACAGTGAGGATGTTCCTTTTCACTGGAGCTTTGACAGGATTCTGTGCCCTGTTTTCTTGCACAATTCTTTATTCCAATCCCTTCCCAAACAGCAGTGAGGAATTTCCCTCACACACTCCCTGGTGCTCTTCAATCACAGCTGCTTTCTGAAGCAAATGGATTCTAGTTTGATATAGTTAGACAGGATTTAAAGTTTTTATAAAATATGACTACATCCTGACAGCTCTAAGGAATGGAGTGCCCTGTGGTCCCTGGCTGTGCAGCTCTGGTGATAAATGAGGTGAGAAGCTCTATATGAGACAGACAAAGTGACTGGCACTCCATCATTAGCGTTTGTTTGAAGCCTGCAAAGGCTACTGTAAAATGTAAGTAGCTTATCAAAATATACTGATAAGCAACTTAACTTTTCATGTTATATGACAGAATTATCGTTTAAATTAATACGCTCTAAACGTCTTTACAAAGTGTGTATTCGAATAGAGCAGAAAGACAGACAATTACCACTTTAAACAGCATTTAACTTTGGCATTATATTGTAAACAATCCAGAAGGATTAGGTAGAAGATAAGTTTCTTTCTTTCTGTTTAGTTAAATAAACTTCAGCAGAGTTAAAAGCCATTACAAGGGTAACAAGAAATCCTCTCCAAACATATCTGCTAAGTAGAGATTAAGAACCTGGTAAACAAACCCGTGCAAGGCATCTATCAAAAGAGTTTGAGAAGACAGAAAAGCAAGAAGGCAGAAAGCTCCCTGGCAGTGGGAAAGCAAAGCTGCTTTCAGGGAGGCACAATTAGCAGCGCTCCTTAATCGCTCAGGGACTTCTCCGGAAAACGACATTTCCAGAGTTAAAGTGAGAATCTTTAAAATGAAAATCTGTGTTTATCGTGTGTGTCTCATGTATTGCAAAAGAAGGAAACAAAAGCAGGTTCCCTCAGGCTTCCATCTCCTCGGGGCCCAGGGGAGGCAGAGCAGCAGCTCAGGGACCGGCCAGGGCAAGGCTGAGCCCCCAAACCCAGGGCAGGTTCAGAGATTCCCTTATCTGTGCTGTCAGGGGCCTGTTGCTCACTGCCAAACCTCACTGCAGCTTCCAGAGAGTTTTCTTTATTACCATAATACACCCAACATGACAAATCTGTAGGCTCAAGCCATGAGAATACTCCAGCACAAACCAATTTTAAATCTTTTACTCAGCACCTAGAAAAGAGTCTCTGTGATTCCAATAAAAATAGCCCAGATAAGTCTCACATTCACACAACGCTGAAACAGCAGCAAACCCTCCACACAGAAAAAGATACAGCCCCATTTCTGTTACACTTGTGGCTCCTTGGCTTTCCCTTCTCCCTTCTCCAGCATCCTCCAATGAACCTATTGTCCTTTTTTTAACATTCACTCCTCCTCGTTTTCCAAATTATAGATTAGCACCTCAGCATAACTGCTTCTTTTCCTATTTTGACAAGAGCTTCCCATTTTGAGGACAATGTCACAGTTTGGGCTCCGAGGAAATGAGCTGGTATTTGAAGCAGAACTCAGTACTCCACAACACACAGGGATCTCTGTAGCTCTTGCTGAAGAGAGGGGCAAGACAAAATAAAACAAACTCATCGTAAAATTGTGCAAATTATGCAGACAATCTCACTTCAGTTTTCACCTCTCTCCATTGCCACTGCACAATTCAGGATTTCTCCCAGCCTAAAAGTTTTGGATACATTACAAAGCTAACTTATTCTGCCACCTTCAATACTTTTACTTCATCACTTATTCCATGTGTTGACTAAAGAATAAAACAGTTCTGCTTTTATTAGACCAAATTGTGACCAGTTAAACTGGAAAACAAACCAAAAAAACCCCCAAGAAATACGGTTATCTGAATTTGTTTTTACATCTCTTCCAAAAGGAAAAGAGAAAAAAATGTGGATTTTTTTTCTTATAAAAAGCAAATCCTCATGGCAGCCTTTAAACACCCCTCCAAAGAAACAGAGGCTGAGTTTATAACCCAAAACTTTCTGTACCGCATGGACCTTAAGTAGCACAACTGGTAGCACTACTGAAGATTTATGGCTTATGACTTGCTCATATTTAATTTGTAACCAAACACTTCCCCTTCCTCTTAGCTACCTTAGAACTTTTGATTAACTCTTGTTTTCACAGGTCAGAGGTTAAGCAAAGGAAGGGAAGCTCTCTGCAGTGAAATTGCCCAGAGCCCCTGCAGCCCCTCCCAGCACCATCAGCCCCGCCAGGGACAGGCAGCGTTCAGGGCAGCTGAAGTTCAAAGACTCCAATGAGCATAAATCAGATTGGGGTTGAACAGCAAACAAAAATAAAAGGGTAACCTGAAATTTTATTTCTTTTTTCGCTTTACCCCCATTTTCAGTTTCCTCACACTGGTAGTGACAGATTCAGCCCAAGTCCTGAGAAGGAAAGCAAAGCTCCCAGCCTCACCAGGTGGGGCTTCTCGGAGCTGAGGATGGGCTGAGAGCTCTGCTGTGCTCTCCCTCTGAGCCCTGGGGTGCCACACATTCCCTGCACCGAGCCAGGGAGCTGCTCCTGCCCCAGCAGGCCTGGCAGCCTCCCCTGCAGGGCTGCACAGGGCCTTCCTCAGCATCCTCCTCACCAACTCACACGGCAGCACCACCTCACGTGTGCTTTAGTGCACAAAGCATCATCACTTACAAGTGTCACAGCAAACAGGGGCAGGCAGAACCTCGAGACAACAGAGCTGGGCTACTGCTTGGAAACACAGAGGTTTCCAAAATGTGGGCTTTGAATGGTGAAAAACCAACAACTGCTGGGCCAGGCTGAGAAAACAGCAAGGGGAGAAAAAGCAGCAAATCAGCATGGAAAGCAACCCCAGCCATGGCCGTGGGCTGGGCCTCTGAAGGTCGGGGGGCTCAGCTCTCCCAGGACACTGAAATGCTGAGGTCAAACAGTACCTAGGGATACAGAGCAGAAAGGCCACAATAACACACCAAAAATGATGCCTCATTTTAAACTATTTCTATCCCAAGCCAGAAGATGCACAAGAAAATGCAACAACTCTAAGAATAGCACAGGGGAAATCTTTAAGAAGATCTACGCTGGCTTCCAGTTGATTTCTTGGTCAAGGAAAAGATGCCTTCCTCAGGAAAAACCTGCTGTTTCTTATCCAGTTCTGAAGCATTACTAATGAACAGAGGGTTTGATAACAAATGTCCTTTCTTTGAGTTGTGAAAATTCCACCATTATAATTTCATTTGGTATTTTTTTGAGCGCTCAGTAGGATGAAGGAAAGTCACAAGTTATAGCATGTACCTCTCTAAATCCTACAGTTATCCCCCAGACACCATGTCCATCCAGGAACAAGGGCAGAGAGGGGCTGGACAAACACCAAACACGGTGTGGAACCAGGAATTTTATTCACTGCTAGAAGGGTAAATCTCCAGTGAAGTCAACTTTAAAAGGGAGAGATTTTCCAGTGTTATTTGTAGCAGGCAACCACAACAGAGGAAGCAATAGCAGGATAACCAACCTGTGAACGCTGAACTCATCAAAACCAATTCCCATGGAGCACTCCATGGGTTTGAGAACTTCATCAGCAAAAATGCTCCATGTTCCAGTGCAGCAGCAGCAAACCCCAGTGGCAAGGGGGACCTTTTCAAATGATTTATGAAGATTTGCCAATTACCATAGCAACTGTTTATAAAACTAATTTTTAACATTGACAGCTCCAACATTCCATGTTGCTGGTGTGCTGACACCATGAAAAAGCAGAGCCAACACTTGTGGATAGGTTCCTGTGGTACCTTGGGTTTCCTCTGAACCTGGGAAGTCCCAGGTCAGCTCACACAATTCCTGGAGCGCTGGAGCAGCTCCCAGGCCGTGTGCAGGCAGAGCTGCAACCAGGTACAGCTCTCATCTGGAATCAGTGAGCCTCTAACCAGTCTGACAGCAACACAGTTCATGCAGCATCTCCTCCTAGACTGAGTTGCAAGCACACATAACTTTTACTCCTTCCATTCACACAGATCAGAAGTGGAATTTTTAACATGTATTTATTTATAACACATACTATATATATTTTGATAACAGCATAACCAACTGCCATCTCCCTTGCAAAACAGAACAGTCATTTCCATTTTGCAGATGGGCACACTTCTCTGTGGTGACAGGCTTACAAAATCTGTCTGTATTAGCCAGGATTGGTTTCAAGGAGTTCCCAAATCTTGACCTTTTGCTCAGTACACTAATCTACAGCGGCCTAGGACACAGAATTCAATAATGACCTTGGTTATTATAGAAACCATAGATGCATCACTAACTTCACCAGAAATCCCTGACTGACAAAAGTGTAAGGAAGAGGAAATTCAGGCCAAATACTTCTTCTGCCAGCACGACACATGCACGTGCCACTAAAACACCCAGTGCTTCAGTTCATGGACTCTGAATGACAGACAGCAATAAATAATCACTCACCACACAGGTGAGCAGCCCTTGGCTGTGGCAGTGAAGTCACTGTGGAGCCCAGCAGGGTCACACTCTGCAGCAGGAGTGATCTGCACCACAGGGGTACCTGCACCTCTCCCTGTGTCCCCCCCACACAACATCCTGTAACCAACTGCAAAACTCCAGGAGAGTAATGAGAGAGTTTAAAATCCCAAGTAATATTCAGCAAATTGAAAAAAAGAGATTGGGTTGATAATTATGATGATTATTATTACTATTATTGTTGTTGTTGTTATTATTGCCATTATTAATTTCATTGCATTAACTCATTGCATGTTCCTGGTGAAGCAGAACACATTTTCTGACTCATGGTGCCTTTTACTTCCTGCTGGACAAACAGCAGATCCCCATCAGGAACTCACAAAGCATGTCTGTGGATAATCCCAACACCATGTTTGAAAAAATGCAAGGATGGAAAATATATCAAAAATTTCTGCAGTCTCTTGGTGACTTGTTATTTTAAGATTTCTTGCATTTAAAGATAAAACTCTGCAATTTATCCTTGAACTCAATATTGTTTCTTTCCATCCTCCTGTACCTGGCAACTAAGGATTTTCCTCCCAGACAGCATTATTCCTAATCATGGAATCATGTTCTATTTTAAGTTAATAATGCTGATTTCAGATTCTAATGATGAGCTAAGTTGTTTGCCAAGTCACGATGCTCTTCAGGGGTTCTATGCAAACATGATTTTAAATAACAAAAACACATCATCAAAACACTTTTTCCCTCCCTTCATTATAAATACTGATTTCTCTTTTTAACGATTTTTAAATTTCACCTTAATTTTTAGCAGTTAAGACCAAGTAAAATGATGTTAAATTACAAGCTTTTAAAACTAATCCCTTCTCTCTGCTCAAGAGAGGGATGACTCTCCCCATGCTATGATTTGCCTTGCAGGAATACGCTACTCCAATTTTTCCCCACCCTCTTTTCCTTCCACCACCCAATGTTTCCAGCACGTTTACAAAATGCATTTGAAAGAACCAAGGCATCTCCAGGCTCATTTGGGAATTTCTGTAGGCTAAATTCCCAGTTCAGCCATTTCTCTCTTGCAGTGTCTTCCCTCCACCTCGTGGACCTCAGTGCATCGTTATTCCCTGCTCTAGACTCAGGCTATTGACACCTTCTCACACTTACAAGCTTAACCACAGACACCCCAAATCTCCATAGCAACCCCTGTGCATGTGGATGAGATGCAGCCTTACCTTCCACAGGAGCAGCCAGCAGCCTTCTTTGAACATCAGCTTTTTATTTATTTATTTCAGTTTAGTCTGTGCATCAGACCTGCCCCACCGTGAGTGCCCCTGCCAGAGCACAAAGCCAGCTGCACCCTTGCCTTTCCTTGCTGCCACAGCACTTCTTCTCTTTCTGCATTTCCCCCAATTTTGTTATAAACTTCCCTTTGATTATCACCCAGGAGTGATCATTCCATGATTCAGTGAAAAGTTATGCAGCTTAAGCATGACTCATGTACATATTTTAGAAGTACTAAACCCCACAGAACTGGATCTCACCTTATGGAGCGTCTTAATATATAATTGCCAGCAGCAAGTGCTTACTTTGCTGAGTTGCCACTGTATTAATAATAAAAGTCGCTTAAAACATTCCCTTTCCTGTTTTCCTATGCAGTGTGACCATGTTACAGCAAATCTCCCTTGCACAAAGCCCCCCAAGGTCCCCAAATGCCACCAGTGAGCCCAGCCCTGCCCAAGCAGCTCCCGTGGCCCTGGGGCTGCGGCTCACAAAGGAGCTCAGGGGAGCTGAATGCCCCCAAAACAACACAGAGCCAGAAAACTGCAACAAGGGATTTATGAGGTAACAATTTTACATTTTAGTCAAGCTAGAAAGTGCCAGGGCAGCTGGAGATGCCCATTTGGAGGGGCTTTTGTCCGTGCACTGGCACCTAATTGGGACATGGCAACAGGAACTGCAGGCTGAGTGGGACAGAGCTGTCACCCTTCCCTGGGCTCTTTGTGGTCACTCTGAAACCTTGGAGGAAAAAAGAGTCCAGTGCAGCTGCACTGTGGAATTTCTGCAAACAGAAGGAGTTCAGAGGAGCTCAGCATGGCAGTGTGTGGCACCGGCAGCAGCCACGGCCGCCTCCCAGCCTCTCGGAGCCTGCCCAAAAGGGACTAAACAACCTCATTTACAGTCTCAAAAATAAACAGATTTTCCATGCAAAACATGCCTTGGACTTTCACTGAAAAACATTTCTTTTGAAACCAATCAGTTTTAAGAGCCTGAAGCAGGAATCCCACATCTTCTGTGCCAGGTCCAGGCACCCGGCACTGTGTACAAGGGAGCTGGACGTTCTCAGACACATCATTTAGCATGTGCAAATTTGAAGTATTTTCCATAATCAAGCTTTCTTCTTGTGAATTACCAATCACCCTGAGATTTTTAGAAAGTTCATTGGATTTTATGAGAGACTATTTTGTGTCTAATTTATTTCAGAAGTATCTTTAGGGCCTGATCTGTTGTCATGGACTTTTTGTTTTCCCTTTGGTAGGCCATTCACAATCCTAAAATATCTCATTCCTTTTCAGAAGAGAAACTTGTAAACCTTTGGAGTGTTTTAGTTTAAGACCAACAAAGAAACTTCTTGAGCATGTTTGAGAGCAAAAGACTGAAGTAGTGACAGAAAATAAAGGTACATAAAGAAAAACATTTGTTTGCATTTACAGCACGTGCTAAGAATTATGTCTGTATACTTGTATTAAATCCATGGGCAAAGGATATCCCAGAAACCCACTAGGTGAGAAGATGGGCATGATGTAGGGCTTGACAGTTTATAATAAGATTTATGAAATGCAACAAGATATCGTTGGAGTAAAGAAGTCAACAATTACGCTCCCCTTAACACCAACAGAAATACATTGACCAATGGTTTTACTTGGCCAGGGTAAAATGCTCTAAGTACCAAACAAAAAGAGGGCACAGAACAGCCTTAAACTGACAAATGTTACAGGTGATACTGGCTCTGAATTACCTGGCCTGAAACAAAATTTGTTATGAAGGAGTTAGAGCAGTTTGGCACACGAGGCTTGATTTTACAAAGCAGGATGCACTAGACAGCACGAGAGCCTGAAGATCCCCACCAAAGTGACAATACAGAGAGAGGATTCCAAAGGCTTAGCTTGTCAAGTAATCTCTCTTCTCAAACCACGTTTAAAAGCACACATGAAAGTGCTGGAAGAGAGAATTCTAGATGTGGCAGACAATCAGAGATCCCACTAGGTTTGAGACATCTGGCATCAGTTGAAATCCATCACATTTCATTTGGGGATCAAAGCCTGCTGTTAAGTCTATCACAGGTTGAAATAGTAGATCCTGAACAGTCTTTTCATCCCAATGCAAATTAACCCTTTTTCCTTGACCAGAGAAACAGCTCCTTTTCATTACTGACTCCAATCATATGTGCTTGTCAAGCTATGCCCTCTAGTACTAAGTTTCAGTTGAAATTTCAGTAGAATTATGAACTTTTTATAACAAATCAAAAGTGCCCGCTCCCAGCCACCAGCCCCATGCTCTGGCATGTGCTGCAGGGAGCTCCAGAGCCCCTCTGGGACAGAGATTGTGTCACCATCTGTAACACAGAAATATTCCTGAAGGGAAGAAAACTTTTGCACACCTCTGTGTTCAGGAGCCCCACTGTACAGCTGGCCAGTTGTGCTCGGCTGCTAAAGGGATTTGCCACATATTTAAAAGTCGCAGTTGAGCATCAGGTGTGTGTTTGTGATACCTGTGTGTGAGTTCTGAGACGTGACGGTGATTCCTCACGTTTTGGTAAATGAACTACAGAGAACATTGGGGTAGGGAATGAGGATATTTCAGTAACAAAGACAGAGGACACATCAATTACATGTACCCCTCTGCTGCATTCCCATTTTCTGTTTCCTATTGGCAAGAAACAAACTTCAATGAAGTGAGGGGTTTTACAGATCCCTTCACAGAGAGGGAGCTTCTTCATGGTGAAGAAATATTCACATGCTCAGAGGGCGTACACACATCTCCTAATAATAAGCAAAGTTGGTAGCAAGTCATAAAACTCAAACACAACCAGAGCTGAAAGAGCCAAGTGAAAAATTCATGATTATGTCAGCGCTGTGGTCCTTGCAACTGATAATTTCAGAATGCAAGGAACTGGGCTAGTCATGTAAAATCACCTTACTTACAGAAAACAAGCACTTGCAAAGCAAGATGTCAACAGTCCTTGAGTGGAAGGCTATAAAGATCAAGTCAGAGTGTGATATTTGAGTGCAGACTGTTTATGAGCACAGTGTACAGTGGTTTAGGATTCACAGCAAACAGTCAGATGTAAAAATAAGCACACAAATGGTAGTACTTGACTCTTCACCTGCAGACACACCACTGACGAACCTATCCTCAGAAATCCTGGAAGTGTGACACATAAATTAACAGAAGAGCCTTTCTGGCCTGTTTCCTGGCTAGAGCACAATTTTTCTTTACGAGATTTCTTCTCTAGCCATCAGCTTGAGCAAATGATTAAAGCAGGAAATTGCCCCCGATCACTTTATTCTCTGGGTCCTGAAACACTAATAAATGCTAAAACACACTGAGCTAAGTTACTGCAGGTAACGCTCGTTCAGTGCAGAGGAAGATGTGTCCCTTATCAAGCTTGTTCATAAACAGCCAGGGTTACAAATGAGGGGTTTTATTTCTGCTCCCTGCACAGCCCAGGGAACTGTGCCTCTAGGAAGCCACACAAAGCCTCTCTCCCGTGATTACAGAGTGCCTGCATCACGGTTTCTATTGGAACAATATGCACAAGTTACTCAAGCAGCTTTTCTCAGCAGTTCCACCTCCCGAGCAGCCCCAGCGTCTCCAATTACCTCTGCATAACCCGAGGGCTCTGCCACAGCTCCAGTTCTGAAGGAGGAAGTTGCCATGTAATCTCGCTGGGAATGTTGTACACATCTGTCAGCAGGGACAGGATGCTCTCGCTCCTGACAGATGCATTTGTAAGCCTTCAGACAGCAACCCCAAAGTGATCCATTTGTGGGAGAGAGCATCTATCCCTCTTGTCCTTTAACCACTTCCTCCCTACCTTTTTGATGCCAGGGAGTGGGGTTTTCCCCAAGGTGATGCACTAATTCAGTTTGTATTAGCCCTAAAATGAAGTTTCCAAGCCAGTCAGCCAGGGCCAAAGGTAATAAAAAGTGACATGATTTAATTACCTCTGTTACAGTTGTTCAGCCACAAAAGAAGGCACGACACCAAGGGCTAATTAATTAAGTAAAATTGGTTTCTGGTCAGAAGGCAAGACCAGTGAAGTAGCTGGACTAAATGCAGTGTTCTCAGCTTTATCCCATTCCACCAGCAGTGACACATTAGTATTACTAACACTCCACATTTTTGTTGTGATCCTTCTCATTGATATTTGATGTGTTTTGACTTCCAGTCAAGATTAAAGCTTCAACAAAATCTGCAGTAAACTTCCTTTGACACACCTTCACTATTCTTCGTATTTACTAAAAGTCAGTTAAATTAGTACTGCCCTGCATTGGCAATGCAGAGGGAAGAGGAGAAGAAAGGACGGGAGACGGGTGTTTGTTTTTAGGAATCCTAGGTCTCTCGGGCCTGTAGCCAGTGTGAATGTGAATCAGAGCAACAATTCTGCTTGTCCAGAGCTGGGATTGCTGACAAAGAGCCCAGCTCTGGAAGCAGCTCCCTCTGGAAAGCATGGATGCAGGTCTGGGAGCACGGAACATCCCTGACAATGCAAGGGCCACAAACCTGTTGCTGCACATCCTGAAACATTTCCTTACTCAGGTTCCTTTCCCTGTCCATCCCTGCCCCAGGATCCCTGGCTCCCACACGGCTCCGGGCCCCACGGGATGGTTTGGCCTGGCAGGGTGTGCCAGGGCAGCGTGAGGAAGCTGCGGCTGCCAGAGCTGCACCCCGGCTCAGGACCAACAGAAACAAGGCAAAGCACGAGTGGAACCCATTCAGAGTTTGACTGAAATGCACATTTCCCTAGGCCAGTTTGAACTCCCGAGCTCCTGTGCTGTTCCCTGTTGCAGCAGCGCTCTGGAGCAAACCCCCCGCGCTGCGCGGCGCCCGGCGCTGCAGGTTCTAGAGCGAGATTTGGAAGCATTTTCACAATTACGCTGCTCATAATTCAAACTCTGGTTTGTGTCTGTCGTTATAGGTCATTGTTGGCCAGATGGAAAATATTAAGGAAAAAGGATTGCAACTAAATCAATCGGCTGTAGTGTGCTGCCAAAAGGCCCCAGGCTAACTACAAGCAGATTTGCAGGCAGGCTCTGCTCCGTCACAAGCCGGGATCTGGCACATCCTCTGCCCTGACTAACAGCAGGAGGGCACGGGGCCAGCTGAGAGAGGCTACTGTGCCAAACAGACTGTGCAGGCCTTGCTGCTTGAATGCTTCCACAGAAAGGGAGAATCGATGGGCTCTCTGTAAACAACTCCCTGGACTTGCTGGCTGCTATGAACTCAGAAGTGGGATAACTTTATCCCGCTACAAAATTAATGCAAGTACACAGTTCAGCCTTGGTACCGAAATCAGCATGGAAATAAATAAACAACAGTGTTAAAGGATAACACTTCAACTTTCAAATAAGAATAATGATGTGTATATACACATACATAGTGAAACACAAAATCAACATCTTTTCTCCAATGCCAAGCACTGTATGGGAACAATTAAAGAATGGATGAACAGTAGCCAAATCAAGAATTCACATCCTTTGCAACCTCTGATTTACAAGTAGGAAGAGACTTAAGTTTGACTATTGAAAAATTGACTTGTAATCTTTATTTCTAATGTCAATACTTGCCAGGAGATACCTTTTTTTTTTTTGTACAGCTCACGGCTGCACCTATCAATGAGCAGGTCCAGTTTATCTAGGAAGTTCTGCAGGGAAAAATATCTTCCTGATATTACCCAGCTAACCTCTTATGCACTCAGCATTTGAGTGCAGCCAGCCTTGTCTGCAGATAAAACTTTGAATTTGCCAGATGGACATAAGTAATTTCTGTTTCTAGTGGACAGTAAGAGAAAAAATGACAGAAATGAAGGGGAACTTCTCTTTCAAACTTCGTCACCTGCTGATCTCACACAATAAAACTTCCACATCCCCTACTCCAGCCATAAAGCATTATTATCTTATTTAAACTATTATTGTTATTTTATTTAAAAATAGTTGAGCAAGAGAAAATGCTAAGCCTTACAGGCTTTCTGAAAGAAGTTTCTAGAGTCTACAAAAAGATTAAGATGGCAGAGATGAAGATGGAAGACAACAATGAGCAGATGTAATACCAAATTCCATTCTTCTTTTCCTGGAACAGTAGTTTCAAACAGCTCATCCCTATCTTGTAAAACTTGTAAGGACAATGAAGCAAAACCACAGGAAGTTTGGAAAAGCTATACTGGAGACAGTGTATCAGGAAGAAGAAACACAAAGCAGATAGCTAAATTTAATTGATGTCAAGCTCCCTCTTCACTAGGTTCATCATTTTTCCACATATATTCTGACAAGCAACTGAAAATAAAAGCCAGTGTCTGTTTAAGCAAATCAGCAGGGGTAAAAACCCTAAACTTTTCAGATGTAAACTGTTTTATAAACATGTCAAGTTAAGGCAGAACGCCTGCAGCACCCGCAGCCCCTCCGGCCCTGCACACGCACTCGGGGCGTTCTCACATTTTCTCAGCCACTTCAGCTCAATTTCCTGTCACCCAGCACGGAAAGTCGCCCTGGTTTGCTGCAGTTACAGCTTGTAAGAAACTCCAATTTCTGTGAAAGGAGGTCAGGCTGCAGCTCTGCATCCTGCCTGCCCTCTCTTCTTTTCTCTGTAAGGCCTGTGCAAAGGAACTGAGCAATCTCTGCATCTCCAGCTCTCACTGACAGTCAATGCAAGTGCTGAAGCCACGGCTAAAAGAAAAAAATGGGAAAAAAAAAAACCTATGAAGGCATCAGAGGCTCAAGAGCAACATTTCTATTAGGTACATTTCTGTTGTAGTGTTGAATCAGAGATCCAATTTCCCATGATTTATACATGTATTTTGTGGCCTTTGCCATGTCTAACAGAAGCAGTTTGCCATTTGCTTTCATCTCCCAAGCATTTTAAGTAGAACAGGGATTGCAGGGTCGATACACCTCAAGGACCAAACAGACTGCCCAAAAAGTGTTCCACAGCATTTCCAGCCATTACCAAACGTCTCCTGGAAGGCTTCAAAGTATCATATAGATACATATGGAAGCAAAGCATTGATTTCACTTATTACCATTTTAGTCAACATACAACTGCAGTAAATCCTCAGAACATAAAGACGGGACTTTTTTCCTTACATAATGAGACAGGAACATTTGTTGTGTCTACACAGAAATCTAACAGTGGGAAGGGCAAGGAAAGAAAATACGTTAAAGAGATGTCTATGCAGAGAGAGATGAAGGGGGTTTTTTGTTTGGGGATTTTTCTAAGGCTGTCTCTGTCCAGGGGTTATACACAGTCATTGCTTGCAGCCTTGACTTGCAATTACAACTTTAAACTAACAAAAGAAATTCTTCCTTTGTTGTAGGACAGCCCAGTTTCATTATCAGTTCTCTTCCTCTTCTTTCAAAAAAGTGAATTATATGCAAACTTTTTAAAATAGTAATTATAAATTAAAATTATATAAACAAATAAAAGCACTAATCTCAAGCAGATTGCAATGAACTAAGTGGAGCCTTACCAAGAAAAAGCACCCAAAATCTAATTCCCTCAGCTTGCCAGAACAAAAGTACTTCAGGTGCATCTGTCACTTATGGAACCCAGCAGTCCAGGCTTCTCCTTGTTCTCTGTGCTAGTTCCTCCCCATCTTCCAATTCACTCCAAAAAGAGCAGTGAAACTACTTTCTCATCAAACCTAAACAGTGTTCCTATTGATTTACTTTATGTATGCAAAGGAAAAACACAAAGCATGAAACCACTGTAAATCACATAAGAATTTTTAGTTAACAAGAAGAATTCTAAATCTCAGCCTTCCCATATATCAGATTGCTACTAAATACATTAAAGTCCTGCTAATGTCAGAGTCTGTACCCTGCAGAGAAGAACATTCCTAATAACACCAAAGCATGTATCACCAATCTGTGCCTTTTAGTGCTCCAAACTTTCATCTGAAGCCAGTGAGAATGGGATATTCTTCCTTACTCATCTGTAAATCCTCCTTCTCAAACAACAGCCACAGAACATTTCAGAACAACAACAAAATAGATCCATCTTCCCAATGTAAGTACTGAATAATTTTCATGAGTTCTTGAAGAATTTCTGTAGGCTCAAGCCTGGCTCACTAACATGAACAAAGTGTTCCTGGCGTATGTGAAGTCACCTCTGGAAGAGTGGATGCAATACAGTGAAATCCATATTATCTAAGCTGGGCAGGAATTGCTTTGGCAGGAAGTCCAGTCTGAGGCTACAAACACCATCACAAGGATTCAAACAGGATGATAAAGATTGAGAAAAGGGCATGAATCTCATTTCTCCAGTGGAAGAGGATGGCTGCAAGAGGGAAGCAGCTTCTCATTCCTCCTGCCCTCTTCCTCTCCATCCCTGGAGAACTGCAGTCAGTGCTGGTCAATGTTGCACTGCCCTTGACAGAAACATTCATCACCTTTGCATCTACTATTTTTTTCTTGAAAAAAATCCCATGGAAGATATTCCAACAGACCTACCAGCCTTACACTTGTAGGAAATGAAGCCTTTAGAAAAGACCTGAATCTAAACTCTAATATTTGGGTGTTGTAACAGTGCAAGTTGTTCACAGGATATTGAACCTGTGGGATCTCACAGCTGAGAAACAGCAGTAAGTGTCATGGTAAATAACTGAACTCACTGATGGGATGGTGAAAAGCACAAAACAAGGCAGGTGAGCCTTTGTGCAGCCCAATACTGAACCCCACCACAGAATCAGCTGAAGACACAGAACCCAGCAGGGGGAAAAACTTGTCTAGAAATGAGCGCACATAAAAGAGGTTTTGCAAATTTAACCCTTTCACAGTGTGATAACGAGGTTTTTCAACGCACGATACAGCCCTGTTGTACAAGAACGTCAAAACTCTAGAATCAAAACGTATTTTCTCCGCCGAGTGTAAATATTTTTCTGTGGCTTCTGGCCAAAGCGGTGAAAAGGGAAAATTCCCGAAGACAAGGGGCCAGTTGGTCCAGGCTCGCCCCCAGCCCGGAGCCGGCCCGGCCCTTCCCTGCCCCCGGGCTCTTTGTCCCGCCGGGCGCTGCCAGTTGGCACGGCCGGCCCAGGAAGCTGTCACTTCCAATCACGGCCCGGCCCTGCAGCCCTATTAAACAAGTCCTGCTGCTTAAGGGGTGTCCACTGTTTCCAAAGCATGGGAAAAAAAAAAAAAAAAAAAAAAA
>VZRZ01000570.1:1137794-1161911 GCA_013398175.1 Climacteris rufus
CCTCCAGTGACACAGCCTCCAGTGCCACAACCTCCAGAGCCACAGCCTCCAGTGCCACAACCTCCAGTGCCACAACCATGCATTGTCACATCCAGAAGAGAAACAGCACCAGCATCTCCTTCAGCTGCCACAGCCTTAACCTGGGGTGTGCTCTGCCTCCTGCAGTATGGACAGTCCATTCTCAATTGTAAATTATTAAGTATGTTATGGGTGACAATGCCTCCTTTATGTTCAAACTGGTTGGCTTGCAGTCTTTCAGTGACAGTCTGTGATATTCAGACAAACAAGTGGATCCAGAAATGGGAATCACTTTTCATTATGTTCTCATTTGCACCCCATATGGGTTTGCAGTGTTCTATCTTCCAAAATGTTATATTGCTGAGGAGAACCAAAAACAACAAAACAAACAAACCCCCTAGGTACAATAAATCTACACACAGAAAGCATAAATATTTCTAGTAGAAACATATACATGAGAAAAATATATGAGTATTTCCCTGCTTCCACCCCCTAGGAAATGAAAAAGATGAGCAGCAAAAAAGTGTTTCCAAATTCTAAAATGAGAAATAGATTTCCAGCAGTTTAATCACAGTAAAGGTCAACTCCCTCAACCCAAACCATTCTGTGTCTCTGCTGATGAAGACAAGTGATTCTGACCAATTAAGTGATGCTGTGATAGGAGAGGAGCACTGGTGCATCCTTTCAAAATTTCAATTCTTGTTCTTTTCATGAAACCATAAAGACTAACTCACAGTAAAAGTACAACTACAAAAGTTCCAGAGTTTTCTAAATTACTAGAATTAAATATTCTTGGATCTTCTCAAATTCATTGTACAATTTCCCCCCCAAAATTAGAAGTCACCTTAAGTAGCTGCCAAGTAAAGCACCAGCATTCCAGCAAGATTAAGAGGCCTTAAATGTAAAGTATTTAATTCATTGTTCCACACAAATTTTGGCAATTAAGAAATAAAGTGCATAAGCAGACAAAGCTTTTATGTTAATAGGCATATTTGACAATTTCTACCCAAGCATTTTCCACGCAAGCATTATGCAGAAGTAAAACAAAACGCTCTCGTAGTGCTGCCACTGAACAACTCCAACTTTTAAAACTTCTTTTTTTTTGATGGTGCCCATAAAAACCCCAGGAAAAAGTGATTCTAAGACTATAATTTGCACTCGGGTGCTTTAAGTCCCAGTCACACAGACAGAACACTACAAATGGTATGGCTTTTATTTTCTACAGGGGTTTTATTGACAAGCTTATTTTCTTGTAAAGTTTGAAAAGCTAACAATACCTGTCCACATAGAAGGGGAAACAAAACTTGGTCAGAGTCTGTAGAACTTCCTGTAGAGAGAAAAAAAAAGAGATAATTTATACATCTATTGGGACCAATAAATCTAATATTAACCACATCACACAATTTCACAAGTTTGCCCTGAAGAAATAAGAGACAGATGAAGAAATATGGGCTTTATCAATTACATGGAAGGAGTACCAGGCAGTCAATCATGTGAAATAATAAACATGATCAAACTTCATTAAAAATGAAAAATTAATCAAGATTCACACATGGGCAGGCAGCAGGAGCCATCCAGCAATTCTCCAAAGAGGAGGAGGAGGTTGGGTTGTTGAGTGTTAACACCTCTCTGGGGACAATCCCTACCCTGACCATATGGATCGCAGTGAATAACACCAAACCACATGGGCTTGGCCTGGCAGGACCACTTCTGCTGGCACAGCTTTTGACTGTTACCTAGGAACAGAGGTCTGGGGGATTAGAGAATACTTCCTAACATCAGCAAGATAAATAACAAAAGATGGAGCCAATAGGTCTCATAGCAGCAATGTTTAATGTTGGCTACTGCTATTAGAAAGGAAATCTGAGTGTTAAAAGCCTGATTAAAATAATGTGTATTAAAATTAATATGGATTATTTCATTTACAAATTGTTTTCCGAAAGTTGCAAAAAAGCACCACAAACAGAAAAACCTTTAAGCACAGCCTTTGCATCAAAGCAAAGAAAAGGATGAACATGAAAACTGAAAACATGATCAGCAGACAAATTAATCATTTTCAACTTTACAACCTTAAACAAATACAGTCACTAGACATGCAAAACCACAAACATGTTAGTCCCAAAATAGTTGTGTTCATGGACAAAAGCAACTCATTAGATCATTCTACAACACTCAAAATCTGAATTCTGTAACCCACAACCCACCATAAAGGTCTCCCAGTTTACAGCCCTTTCCTACAGCCAATTCAGTGCTCATTCTCCTTCACACTTAAATATTTCAGGTCCTGAAGTGTAAATTCTATTTCTGCTTTCAGAACCCTGAACAAACAACAGACCCTCGGATAAATTCAACACTTCTCTGACCAATAGCAATAAATTATCATCAATAACTAAATAGATGCTTCTCGCTTCATTTATTTCTAAACCAAATGCCATCGTTCACAAATCAACTCCATCAATCTAATAACCTCTTCAGTGAAGCACAAAACATATTGACTCCCTTGCAGGAACATGTTCCTCTTGCATAATTCAAACAAGCACAGCCCATCCTTAGCCGTGGTTTCAGGCTCAACTGCTCACACTCTTCTTTGGAGGTTTCTTGACAACTAAAATGTGGCAAGTTCTGAGGATTTCAGGCAAAAACAGATACGGAAACTTTGACTTCTTGACAGTTTATTGATAGATTATTTAACAACCTCCTGTTTTTAAAGAACAAGAAAGGATCTATTGAAGAATGCCATGTAGAGCAAAGACGTCTCCTCCTTTGAATTGCAGCAGGAAACTTGGAAAGGAGCAATGTAGATTACAGAGATTTCTGCAGAGTTTACTCTATTTTGATATAAAATATCTTGATAACAAAGGTCTCATTAATATGATTGGGTTCCCCCTGGTGCAGAATCTCACTGACTTTCACAAGCTGAACAACTCCAACTGCTCATGCACAAAAACTGCATCTTGACAAATTTTAACTATTACACAGTTGTCCTTTACCACAACCGAAATCCTAAAGTACAAAATGTTAAAAAACAAACAAGTGAAAAACCCTCAAAAGAATTCTAGAATTATGAAATTATAATTGCAGGACAGCGAAGTGCCTTTATCTTTATTTGGCTTATCAATACACATTGTCCTCAAAATAATGACTGTTTATTTTTTTAGAAACAAAACCATATAGATACATAAAATTCTGAAATAAAACAGTATTAGTAGATGATAAGCCATCAGTCACCTCAAAATGGCGGAATACATTCTCTCCATTATTTTGATGATTTAAATAATTCCTGTAACTGCAAGTAAAACCATTCACATACTAAAACATTCAGCATCTCATCAGCACCGTGTTGCTGTAGAAGTGCATTACTCAGAACTTTGCACTTGTTCTTTGATATTTACAGTTTCCTAAACACAGCAGAGGAAATTTTCACTTAAAGAGGCAATATCTTAACTCTGTGCTGCTCTACATCTAATTCTTATTTTAAAGAAAGATTTTACAGTGATATTATTATCTGACTTTTATAATGTCATTGGACATAATTTGCCATTCATTACACACCAATTCTTATCTGGTTTGATTCACAAATAAAAAAATTGAGACTAGCACAGGTTAACTGCAGACTTATTTTTCAATTGTAACTATTAAAAGAATATAAATATTACATGCAGAATTGGTTTTAAATTAACAAAACTGCTGATCATTTGCATGTCAGAAATACAATTAGTGGAGAACTATTCAATTTTTGCTCAAGTTGCAAGCTTGTTACTCTAAATATAATGCTGCTTTGTTTTTTAATTCTTTCAATACTCCTCAGTTTGAAAGATAAGCAATACCTACAATGTCCTACCCAACCTCTTTAGGTGGGTAGTTACTTATGACCTAGAAAAATCTTGATTTCTTTATGATTTCAGACAAAAACTATAACAAAACAAAACCTAGAATCGCTCCATGTCAGCATCTATAATCTTTATGTTTTTTTTTTCCCCAACATGAAGCACAGAGGAAGTATCAATAGTCTGTTTTCTTGTTTTATTCCCTTATGCCTATTTTCTCAAAGAAAAACCTACAGAAATGCCTCTAAAGCAAACCCCCTAAAAAGAAGAACAGAAAACCCCCAGCAATCCAGGACAGGCAGCTGATAACGAAAATTACCCGGGAGCTGCAGCCGGGGTCTCCAGGGTATCACATGCCAGTTTTCTGGATCAATCCCCAAGTTTATATTTTCACAAATCTTCTTACATGCAGTTTGATTTTTAACATTTTAATGAGCAGAAAGTGCATCTCCAGCAGCCAGGCAGCAGAGCTAAAGTGCAGGGCATGAACCGTGTCCCGGGGGACCCCGGGCAGCCGCGGCACCGGGGGCTGCAGCTCAGGCACCACCTGGCTCCTTGTCCCAGGGTTCCAACTCTTTTCATAATCAAAACACTGCTGACATTATAAACCCCACATGGGTTTTCTAAAATCCTTCCCAATCAATAAAGCCAGTACATAACTTATCGGAGACAACACAGAGCTCATTGATTAAGTTTGGTTTCAGTAGCAAAGTTTTCAAAATAAATGAGGCAGGAATCCTGTGCTCAGCCCCTTTGTGTCACAGCCATCTCTGAAGGTAAGGCAGGCTCTGCAAGGCTTTCCTGCACACACACAGGACAGACTTGGAAAGCCTGTGGAAAGCCAGGCTGGGAAATACACACAATACACACTGGGCTCGTGTCCCAAACCATCTCTCTATTGAACCAAATAGTAAAGAAAGCTCAACAATGCTGAAAAATGTGCACATTCACTTGTGAATTTAATATGCAAGCTGTAGCTGAAGTCTTTTTTATTTTTAAACCTTTCACCGTATGCTCCCACTTCCAAATCAACAGAACAACTCCAGATTCTCTTAAATACAGCGGGTTGCTTCATCTCTCCTGCTCAAATGAACATCGCCAACAAATATCCCACGTGCAGCTGCAAGGAACTAAAACCGCCCTGCCAAACGATGTGCAAATGGCTGGGCTGCAGAAGGGGCTGCTGCAAAGCATCTCCTCTTGGAAAGGTGCACCAGACAACTGACGTGCAAACGGGAACAAGAAGCGCAGGGAGACGTTGGACAGCAAAGAAATGAAAATACAGGGAGATCTGTGAAAAATGATGAATGATTAAGGCATGACAATTAAATATGAACGGGAGCCAGAGCAGAGAAACAACACACCAGACAAGCCAACAGGTTGGGAACCTCTATTTGGAAATGTATCAGGAAATTTGAGAAAAATGTGGATAAAATTGAAAAGAGCACCCAGAGTGCAGACTGGACCTTTAGCTGTGGATCACGGAGGGGCAGGGAAAGGAAGCAACTCAAAACCTCCACAATTGTAGCTTGTGCAGCAGGGCCTTGCAGAGGCCATCATGTGTGTGGAGCATGGGCAGCAAGAGGAGTTTTCCATGGAGAGAAGAGATGACTCTGATGAAAAAGGTGGATGCTGTTTTATTTCCTTGCCCTTAAACCAGAGGCAAAGAACAGTTGAGGCTGCTGTAAGTGAAACACTAAACAGAGAGGGTGGAAAAAGAAACACTTTTCATCTTATCCAGCTTGAAAGGCCATCTGAAGCCAGGAAAGCAGCATGAAACGCTCCCTCTGCCATGGAGGGACACCAAGAGACTTCCAGGAGTACATCAACAGACTGAGGGAGGATGGAGGAGAAACTGGAGAGCAAGGAGGGTCCAGAAGAGAAGGACACCCGGCCCGATGGGATCAGGGAATGTAAGAACAGAGAAAAGGATTCCCACTTGACCAGCAAGCAACTACAGATTATTTCATTCCTCCTCAGAAGGAACATCAAATTCAAATTCACTACAAGACTCTTTACATAGCATTAAAAAGTGTTAAGACATTAACTGAAGCAAAATATTATCCAATTAAATTTGGGTTGTACATTAATCTATCCTACACCTACAGAATTGTAAACTGCTCTTATATTTAATTCATCTATTTGAACAATTTTAGGTGAACCGTTAATTAAATGATCGACTGCAAGGGAACAACAGGTTTAAGAATTCAAAAAAGTTGTCAGTGCACCCAAATAACCAACTTAAACCTGAGAACAATTCTGTTTAAAGCCCAAAAGGTGGTGAAAGCAAAGGTACAGAACCATCCAGAACACCATCAGCTCTGTTGGCTGTGCAGGGCTGGTCACAAACCCACAGCCATTCCCCTAGGAAAGGGAACAGCTTTCTGCACGCTAATAAACACCTCAGGAACTATTTGATAACTTCAAACATTTCACAAAGCAATTACTCAAAGTTTTAATTATAGAATATAAATATAAGAAAGCAATGCCAGCACAGAAAATTCAACCCCTAACCCGACCACAGCTCCAAGTGACAAACAGGGATCATTCCATCTCATGTTCTGAGAATTACAACTTGAATTAGCATTTATTATTAATGCCAGTTTATATTATCTCACATCAAATTTTCCCAAAGTTATGACTATAGAGCATTCTCATCAATTAACAAACGCTGTGTAATTTGTAATTAAAAATCAGGAGAAGCATTTAAATGCCAGTAGCTTATAAACATGAATTCCCAAATTCCAGAGTGACTGCCCTGCACTGGGCCAGCATCACACAGGCACAACAAAGCACTGAGACTCTGCAAGGTGACAAAGCAGAGAAGGCAAACAGCAAATTTAAACCCAAAATTTCCTTAAGTTTTAAAGATTTTTTTCTAGTTTTGAGAAAACGGATACAACACAGATCCTTTTTAAAAAATCATTGCTGGTTTAAAATATTTATGTCAAATTTCATATTGCATTGATTTTGCAATAAAATCTTTTTATGCCTTATAGCAGTACTGAGCATTACTGAATTTTGTAATGATCAAAATACTTTAAGAATTAATTTTAATCAGTTCTTTAAAAGAAAGGTCTACCTAAAAAAAAAAACAAACAAAAAAAAATCAGGGCATAATTTAACAGAATTACTTAAAATTACCTGAATTTAGTTTTATCTCTACTTTTCTAATTCTACTCATATTCCAAATGCAACTTTGTAACACCAGATTATCCACTTGCTTCCTGTTCTAGCAATCCATCAGCTCTTTCTGAGCAATTCTAAAGCTGGAATTAGGAGGGTTTTTCTACCAAAGTTGCCTCTCCCTTTCTGAGGGTCAGCAGGGGAACAGGGCCATATAAAACCACACCATTTCACTGAGGATAACTGACTGTTCTCACAAAGATGCTGGTTAAAACAAGAACAACAAACAAACAAACAAACCCCAACACACATATCCACAATCCTGGAAACAGCAAAAGCAGGAGATAAATAACATTTCCTACGCATATTGAGGCCTGCTAGCATTTAAATATTTTAAACGTACAAAATATGTGCACAGATGGGCAACTTTTCTCCCCGCATTACTAAAAACATATTTCAAGATAAAGCTCAAAATCCCTGAATTTTTTAAACCTAATTGTGACTCTGTTTCTTAGAATTCACACCCCAAGGCCAAAGCTTTCCTGCCACCAGTCCTTCAAATCTGATTTGGACATTACACGGGAGGAGGCTCCAAGCCTCCCTGAGGTCTCACTCCTTTTACAGCACACGCAGAAACAGGAGATAATGGGCCTATGCTGAATTCCGGGCTCTGCTCTGCTCCTCCTGGGACACAGGCCTAGCAGATGTGATAAAAACTGTGTCAGAGAAGTAGCTCTAGTTTTTGCCTTAATGACAACTTCAACCTCTCAACTCATAGAACAAAAGAACAGGAACGACTATTACTTTTCTCCACTAGAAAAAAATCTGAAAGTAAAGCTGAGCTAAATATTTAAGCCGTTTTTCAAAGAAATATCCTCAATAAATGTCTTTAAAACCTCTTCAATAAAAGCAGAGATTTAGTTTTATTCTAAGAGAAACAGATTTCAGCTAACGTGCTAAAATAAAAATCTACAGCTACTGTTGTACTGTTGAATAATTGTTCCAGTCTTAAATCACAAATAATTGAAAAATTATACTAACAGGCAGAAAAAACATCAGGTCCAATTATGTGCATAAACAGTGATCAACTGGTAAAGGTAAGAAGTGTCAATATCAGAGAGCTAGAACACTGTTTCAATTAAACATATTTTAAACATACAGTGACTAAAACCGAGGGGTATTTTCACTTCCAGATTTAGCAGAAATTAGGTGAGAACTATTAGCTGTGAAAACATAATCACATCCTGCTCACCCCGTAAGTCAGTTGCACAGGTACACTGCATCAAAAACAAAGCTTTAAATAGATCCTTCGCTTAACATTGGTTAAATATAATAATTCTGGCTCAAGATGAGTGGCCCTTTCAGCCGTTGTCTCCACCGCTCTATTCAGCTCCGAGCACATACCCACTTAATCAGCAATCATTGTTCTCTGAGGCAGCACTTTGTTGTCAAGACAAGCACTGAAACCTTTAAAATATTTCAGAACTGGCATAAGAAAAAAGTGATCTTTGTCAAACAAGGACAAATTTATGCAAATCTTTTATAAACATTCACAAACATTTATTTAGCTTTTGAAATGTTGGCCTCATTTGAGAGCATGAAAATGAGGGGGAAGTAGGAAGATGCAAAGGACAGCTTAGAGGCTGGCACACTACATAAATATTCAGAAGGAAGATTATAGGATTCATGTTAGGCTGTCTTAGGTTTCTCCAAAGTCCACATAGAATACCGAAGAACAAAACTAACGAGAAGTAGAGCAGATGTTAGACAATGCACCAGCCCTCTTTTCCACACTCACTTGGCTATACTTCGGTGCTTTCATTTTTTCTTTCAATATGGTCAGGTCATTCAAGGATTCTCCTATAGACTCTGTATTGTGGCTACGGCGCTATAAGCTGGACCTCTGTCAGCTTTCCAAAAGTTCCCGATGAAAAGGCATTATGCAAATCGCACCTCTCTTACTCTCTTTTCAGGAAAAAAAGCCTCCAGTATGCAGTCATTGGAGTATTGGAAGTCCCAGCCTTCATTTCTGTATGGTTGTGTTTGCCTTAGGGCCATGCTGCTTGTTTTGACAGTGGATCCCCCCAGATAGTTGGGATTAGTCGAGCTTGTTTAGATAAACTTGAAATCAAGGCCTTCTCTAGGTAGACAGCTAGATGTAGCTACTGAGTTTCCAGCTGCCTTCTGCTTTCATCCCAAAACAACTGCAGATTCACAGCAGAGATCACAGCCACAGGCTATGTCACATACATAAGTACAAAATTAAAGGCTGCTAAAAGAAGCCTTTGTAAGTCTTAGTGCTAAAATAAGGAATCTGTACTGCATAGTTTAAACAAATTATTGAAGAAGCACCAATAAAGGTCTGCACCAGAGAGTTAACAAGACATGCAGGAAAGAAATGCCCTGTTTACATAACTGGGCAGGATCAGGCTTTGCTCATCACCACTGCCCCATCCACCGTGCAGCCTTCCCAAAACCCAGGCAAGGAAATACTCTAAAGCAGTGCCTGCTGCAAAGCCCAAGAATGAGCTCCGGTCATCGAATGCAAACTTTAAGATGACAGCAGACTATTATGGCAGCACTATTCCAATTAGGTTTTTAGTCATAAACAGAACCAGATTTGATCTTTGCTATAATCAGATAATGCAAACCACAGGAATTCATTCACACAAATATAATATGTTAAAAGAGAAGGGCCAGAGCTCCAAACTGAAATTAAAACCTAAAATCAAATCCCACTCATGTGACTATGCTACACCTTTATAAATCTGCACTGCAGTTCAGCCCCAACAGGAGGTTCATTTGTTATGAGGTAGGGAACAAACCCCACAGTGCTGACTTTTTAAAAGTTTGTAATATCTTCTAGTTGGGTGCAAATTCTCATATACACTTCTGCTGCATCCAGGCAAAACAGATGGGAAACTAAGTTAAAGGAAAAATTAATCCCTAGGATGTTATACATAAAAAAAAACCAGGAAAAAAACCCAAAAGAAACAAACAATTTATTTCAACAAATAGCAAATATCATTACAAATCAACTCCTGTCTCTTGCTCAAGAGAAAGGATGTGCAGAATCTTGCAATGTTGGAACACTTAAAAGTCAAGAGCAGAATTTTGTGGTTGGGAAGACAAAATAAGGATTTGTCACCAAACTCTGCCTCTGTGCACAGTAGGCCACTGGAATCACTTTTCTGACATTTCCATATTACAGAAATTCTATCATCTCTCACTACAAAATTAAGTCATTTCACTGACAAGGACCTGCACAGAAATTCAAAGCATTAAAAACTTTGAGAGATTAACATTAGACTTCCATTTCCTCCTGCACTGGTTCCCAAAGAGAATCCTGAATTCACTCAGTCATTCCATATCATAAATCCCCATTAGTGACACCCTTAGCAGGAATAAGCTACGGACTGGGAGTCCAAACCAACAACTGAGCAAACAGCAAATTCCTGACAAGTACTGATTAAACAACTTCCATCAACGCCAGTGGATGTCGAACAAAACAGAACAACACTCTGAGAGTTGTTACCTAAAAATGAAATGTGAGTGCTAGGGATACACCTCTGGCAGTGCTAGCAAACAGCAGAAGCTGGTACAATCCATGGATCTGCCTTCCCACAGATGTCTCATCGCTGTGACAAAGAGCCTCCTCTCTTCTGAGGAACACGTTTGGAGCTGCCACTAATGAAGTTATTTAACACCTCCTTTACCCAGGTAGGACCTGCCTTTTACAGCAAGGAAATGTAACAAAACTGAACAACCATCCCAAAGGGGGCAACAGCTGACCAACTTTGAAACTTCCCAGGGCCCTGTTTCTCTGGCTTGTATTCCCAGTGCACCTGTTAGAGAATTCCCTAAAGAACAAAGATAAAAATGAGGGGTAGGATCAGGACACTCCTGCCCACAGGGCAAGAAGAACTTTTCTAACATTATATTTTGCACAGATGAGATGGACTCAGTGATCACCTCAGACAACTAAAGGTTATAAGAGGATACAGCTTTTCAAATTTATCAGTATTTCCATGACTTTTAAATTTCCAAATAACGAGAATATGCTAGAGAGACTCGTGGTCAAAAAACTGAGCTATAAAAACATTCATTATCTCTGGAAAGAGGTTTTAACTGGAAGAAAGGAGAGCTGATATGACCAAAAATGACTGAATTTAGGATCTGGAATTTTCCAAGTGTAAAGCAAAGAACTTTGGACTTCCCTGGTTTAACACAGGGCAATTTCCAGCTTGTCTCTGTAATGTGTCACCAGTTCCATGCTGCTGTCCAGAGACGTGTGAAAATCTGAGTATGTGACTACCAATTAGTGTCACCTATCAATCACCAATAAATCCCCCTTTGCAAAGGACAGCACTTCCCAGTGTTCCTGTCTGTGCAAACACCAACACCAGCAGCCAGAGCAAGGAGAGCATTACCCACAGGGAAATGAGCTTACAGTACCTTCAACTGCCCATAACCCCACTGCCAGGCCCTTGAGTGCTATTTTACTTTTAAACAAAACAAAGATGCTTCCTACATATTACAAGTCTCTAAGCAATAATTTCGAAATAGTTTCTGAATCGCTCTATAGCACCAGTATAAAACTGAATGGTTCAGGAGCCTGGTACAAGAGAACTTCAAAGTCAGTTTTGCTACTGACTGGCTCAACAAACCCAACAAACTCAACAATATTACTGCCAAAGCATCTCCCATTTTAAAGAAATCCAGCTTTACTTGCAGTGAATATTTTATACCTTTATCAATAAATTTAAACATAAGTGATAATGATTACTCACTCTAGGCCTGATCCCACAACCTTTACTCACACGAGCAGTCCCACAGGATTTTAATATGACCATCTCAACGAATAAGGGTTGGCAGGACAGGTTTTAAATTATTCATATATTCACAGATTTTTAAGACCAGAAGGGACCATTATGATCATCTAGTCTGACCCCTTGTATAACAAAGGCCATACCATTGTAGCCAGTAAGATTCACACTCTCTGAATCATCTGTGGTAAAATCAAACTGTGTTTAGCAAGCTTCCAATATCAATTCAGATTTTACATGAAAGAGAACTGAAATTGTTTAGAAAGTGACTTAGACACACTAAATCACAGTTGAACCCAATTATTCCTCTATTTCTGTTAAGAATTCTTCTGAGTTCTGGACACTGGCTTTTGACGTGGTTTTCACTGCCAGACTTCAGGGTCCAACACTACCTCAGCTACTCCCGGCCAAAATCAAGCAACCTCCTGAGCTCCCTCAAAACATTAATTGCCAGTTAATTACTATTTGCTTTCTGCACTTCTACCACTCCTGCCCTGCACCATGACTTCTGAGACATGGATATCATAAGTGAAAAGACATTCAATTAATGCCATCAATGATGCACAAGCACAAAAACCAGCATCTCCACCTCAGCTCTTTCCAGACAGGATCACGTGCAGCAGCTACCTCGACCACCAGCTTAAGGAAAAAAACCCAGTTGTGGGTACTTTCTCACCCAGCACATCTTAGACTTCTTCAGGACTAACTTTTCAGGGATACTCACACAGACTGATCTTGCTCTGCTCAAGTCCACTGCAAGGATTTTTGCAGCCCCTCACCAACAGTACTACGATAAATACACAAAAGAAGACAGAAATCTTGAATGTTATGATGCTACGTGAACTTCCGGGCAGATCTGATGGATCACTACAGCCAGATCTTCCACCAGGCAGTCAAATGCACATCCTGGCTGAACTCCCTCATCATGGAAATACTTAACGAGGACACTATAATTCTTAGAATTACTAACTTCACTTCTAAAATGGAACTTGGATAAACAGACTGTGCCAAGGGTTCTAGTAGGATGCAAATCACCTTTGCTGTGTAGCCCTCAAGGTCTGCCATGGCACAAAGACCCTGCAATGCACCTGGAACACAGATCCATAGCCTACTACTGACACAAAGACATTGGGCTTGAAGAGGTTCTGCATTTTTTATTCTAATTAAATGATACCAGAGAGGCACAGAAAAGGCACAAATAGAAATACATAAGAAAAACTGACCTCTCACCTCCTTGGTCTGAAGGAAAGGTAATGACACCCTGAGCCCTCACCTGTCCCAGGGACACCCTGAGCCTCACCTGTCCCAGGGACACCCTGAGCCTCACCTGTCCCAGGGACACCCTGAGCCCTCACCTGTCCCAGGGACACCCTGAGCCCTCACCTGTCCCAGGGACACCCTGAGCCCGACCTGTCCCAGGGACACCCTGAGCCTGACCTGTCCCAGGGACACCCTGAGCCTCACCTGTCCCAGGGACACCCTGAGCCCTCACCTGTCCCAGGGACACCCTGAACCTCACCTGTCCCAGGGACACCCTGAGCCCTCACCTGTCCCAGGGACACCCTGAGCCCTCACCTGTCCCGGGGACACCCTGAGCCCTTACCTGTCCCCAGGACAGGGGAGCTGCTCAGCTGCTGCAGGACCCAGTCCCAGGCTGCTCACACCTGCCCTGCTTTGCTCTCCCTGCCTGCTTTGGGCTGTGCTGGAAAAGCCTCCCTGTTCGAATGCAGCTCTGTACAGACTGAGAGCATCCAGTGCTTCCTACATTTACTAATTACACTGCCTTGGTTTCATACAAAGTGGTTTCCACAACACCAGAACCACTTTTCTAGAATTTCTAAATGCCTAATTGCTCAGCCTTTCCTACCCAACCTCTTGTGCTCCTGGAAGGACAGCTATTATTTTAAATTACCCTTAAGGCAGGTTTCATCATACAGTGTATGCAACCTGTCAGGTAAAAAGTTTACACTCAGAATATTATGTGCAATTCAGAAATATCCAATTGGATTATAACCATCCCTGTTCAAGCATCTCTGTCCCCTTAGTGCACACAGACTGTTCAGGACAGGGGGTTTATGCTCCATTAGTGGCCAGCACTGTGTAACTACTCTCCAATCACACAACTCTCAATGACACAAAGAAAGTGCTTTTTATTTTTCCCTGTGTGCAACGTTTGCACAATGCTCATAGGCTTTGTACAGGAAAGACCATCAGTTTCTATATAAAGACTGCCATAAAAGTTTTACAGTTTATCTATAAATGTATAAAGATTGTCGAGTTTGTTATAAACTCTGTTTCAATGCCAGTGGAAAGAAAAATTACCAGCAGAATAGAAGTACCAATCTGCATAAGTACCAGCTTGCAAGCACGCATACCTCAGTCATTCCTGGAGTAATTAACTGAACATACAATAGTTCATCAAATTACAGACAAGCCATCATACCACTGAGAGCAGCTCACAAACGGGAACCATCACCACAGCATTTTTTCTTTCCTTTCCAGATGAGCTATAAAGATTAAAACAGTCAGGAACCAAATGATGCACTACTCAAAACAAAAAAATTTAAAATATACTGCATTTTACAAGATTGGGTAATTCCTCCTACACCTTCCATTAACTGTTTTACTGTTTTCTATTTCTATATATTTATATCTATTTCTATATATTTCTATATCTTTCTATATATTTATACAACACCTATTTGCTATATTGCTTCTGATAGAAGTTTTTATCTTTGCTGCAAACTTCCTTGTATTTAAATTAGCCCAGGAGAGCTGCTGATCTTGGGATTAATCTTCAAAACAATGGACAGCCAAAACTCACATGGGGACGTGGCCATGGTTTGGTGTTTACAATAGCACAGGATTTCACCTATTAAAGATAAACTTCATTACTAACATTTCATTAGGAAGCCCAAACAGAAAATACAGTGATACAGAAGGATTTTTCTGGTTTTTAAAAGGATACTTCTATCTCTAGTGACTGCATTGTATAAAGAAAAACTAAGACTTCTCATAAGGTTTAAATTCTGAGGTCATGCTAAAAATCCAGCACTGGAAAACTGTTGCTTATAATACCAACAATTACTGATTTCATGCTAGGTAAAACCACAAACACATACATACACATTTTGTTCTTAAAACAGCCCAACAAGTTAAAACACCCTTATATTTAAAAATGCATCTCAAGACTACTCCAGCACCTCTCCTGCCATTCAAAAAAGCCCCATTTTACCCATTTCAAGTGGCCTGGAGCAATCATTAGCATTTTCTCCCCTTGGTAAGGCTCCTCAGTTACCTTGTCTATGACATTTTCTATAAAATATTCCCTTATACAGTTATTTAACAGATTTAAACCGTAGATGTCATTGTGGTCTGAACGTGTCAAAGACAACTTGAGGGAAAAAAATCAGGACACGCAGAATTCACTTTGTCAGTAATTACAATCAAAATTCCTGCAATGTGGCTGGCCTGCTCATTACTTCCTGACTTTGTATCAAACCCCTTATTTACATTTCAGATTACATTTTTCATGAAACAGTAAGATCTATCAGAGCTGAGAGGACTGAAATAATGAGGGAGAAATATTTTAATAAAACGTGTTGGGTCTGCATTACTTCCGTGTCAGAAAGAAAGGTTTCTTCTGTAGCCATGGATCATTTATTCTGTCTCTAAATGAGAAGCAAAAGATGAAACTGATGAACTTTTACTGCCCATTTGTCTTTAGCAGACAATTAAGACAGAAGATCAAAATGGATTATCATACCACGCAGACAACTGGCCCAACAGTAATACATCTCCGGGACCACAGATTTGTAACTCTCTTTTATCCCTCCCCTTTCTTCTTACTCCTTTTTCCTCTCTAAAGGCAATGCTGGCTTTGTGGCTCAAGGGGAGCCAAAAGGCTGGTCATCATTATTCAGTCACAGATGTCAATCTAACCTCCCTTTTTTCTCAGTTTCTAAAGCAGTGAGGCACAATAATTTGTGACAGATTCTTTTACTGTAAGGTACAAAGAACACACAGAATAAAACATCTAGCAGCAGCGAGGGTCTCTGATCAGATGTGCTGGTACATGGGAAATACAGTGTATGTAAAAACAAGCACTGAGAGTTTAGATGAATAAAAAAAACTTGAGGTGTTTTTCCTTCTTTTTTTTCCTTACTAATAAGTGCTTTACCTTGTGTTGATTTAACTCAAATATTCCTTCTGGATTAAATCATAAATGTTTGATCGCTAGAAACAATTTTTGCCCGCACTAAGATGCAGATCATCTCTCTCCTTTGCATACAGAATACACACTGAAAAATCAAGGGTTTTTTACTGTGGATCTTCATCTGCAGTGACTTGGCACTTCTGCATCTTTTTTCTTCCAAAAACCAGTAAACCAGAAGTTTTAAGAAATAAGCCTAACTTGACTGATTCGTAACCTATGTATTTCAATCAGAAAAACACGGATGTAGCTCCTCCTCTTTGGCTTACTTGAAAGTTCACAAGTAAGTGATTTTTCAAATCTAAATCTGTCAGCTCTGGACATGTTCTCCTCTTTAAGCACGTCCAGCTACCAGGATCAGAAACTATTCCTTCTGTGCATCAACAGGAAAAACATCTTTGAAATCTACTCAAGTCTGCAAAGTTCAGCCTCGTTTCTTCTGCTTTCCATGTAAATTTGCATGTGCAAAATATCTGACACAGTAACCCCCCCAACAAGCACACAAACACAGCACTGTGTATTTGGGGGGTCTGACATCAGCGATTGGAAATTCTGACTAGAACTGGATGAACATCTTACGAATTTTTATGAGCCTGTGGCTCCTCTGAGTTTCATTCAGTCTTACATATTCATAGCAATATTATACAAGTCTAATCGTTTCCAGCAGAAGAAAGGCGACTGTTAAGAATTTTATAAAGTCAATTTTATTACAAGACTCTCCTGTTACACCTTGATCATGGACACAACCGACCATCCCAGCTCTGAAGGACCATCCGTTCACTCAGGATTAACCCAAAACACAACATCGTGCTGGAAAGCAGTTAGTCCTCATGTAAACAAAACCCAGAGAACTGTTTATTAACAAACTGCAGACCTATAGTGCCAATAAGGATGCAGTCCTCCAAAAGGTTTCATGCTATACTCCATGTGCACAGGAAGTCCCAACAATGAACTACAGTGAAAAGCAGTCAGGTAGTTCAATAGGTGCTTTGAAAAAAATATTATTACTGCAAAACCACCCAGAAGGCCTGGTCAAGGTCCCACTGCACAGAGTGATTACAGCCAAATATGAAACCATTTGTCTTGGCCCTGGTGAGCCGTCACAGCTAACAATTTGTTAAATGCTTTCGTCTAAACGCCACAAAATTTCAGGTTATGTGAAAACATAATTAGAGGGAAAGGATCTGAGGTAAAATAGCTGTGCTGACCCTAACCCAGTATTACCCAATATCAGAGACTCATGAAGCCAAATTTATTGTTGTAATAAATAGCTGCACCATGCCACAGCTTCAGCACTTCCCAGGAACAGAGGTGCAGGAGCTCAGCCCAAGGCAGTGCCAGCCCAGCGCTGACCCCCAGCACCAGCCCAGGGACCCAGGGCTCCCACAGCCACCCCCTGCCCGGCCCAACCCACTCCCCATGGCACAGGAAGGCCAAGGTAATTTGAGCTGTTAATTCCCAAATCAGCTAGAGATCCTGTGAAAAATTCCTAATTCAATCTGTGTTTAAACAAAATGATAAATCCCTGTGTGTTCCATCTGCACATTTGGGGTTTTACACCATCTTTTTGAAGCAGACTAGAGACTGCATGATCAGGCAAGAATTTAAAAAATGTGCTGTAGTGCCAGGTGCCCAGTTAAACACAGCCATAAACCTCAGACAATGCAGTCAGCTCTGCCAAATGAACTGCGGCTCTGGCACCTAAAGGCAAAAAGTGAAATTTATTAATCAATTTTCCTTCTCGCTCTCATGTTCGCTTGTAAAACTGAGACTGTAAACCAATCTTACGAGATCCAAATTCTTCCGTTTTCTGCTTTAAATGTAAAAATGTTTTTATCCTTCTGCTTCTAATTACAGCTTCTTTTTCTTTCTAAGAATGCATTTATCTCTTTCAGTAAAAAGAGCAGCAATAATATGTTGAACAACCCTGAAATAAATTTTGTCATGTAAAAAATTAATTACGCATTCCAAACCTGGTCACTGTAGCCCTCTGGGAATTGCCTCCGCACCTCAGGATCTGTAAATAATTGACAGATAATATTAATTGGCTTTGGATTAGTGAGCAAGCAGAGAATCACACATTAATATTTGATCAGAAGATGATAGCAACCCTGGCAGGGGATCCAAGGAGGGCAGCTGAGGCTGCTGTGCTGATAAGAGCAGGGAAGGACTTTTCAAGGCTCTCCCTTTACCCTCCTCCAGAAAGAAAAAAACTGTACATAAAACACACACAAAACACATGAAACCAAAACTGTCTGTGTGTACATACACACACACACATATATAAATTACTTTATAAGAGAAGCCCTGGTGCTAGACGGAACTTTGGGCTGTTGTCTTGTGCAATTTCTTTCCAGCTGCAATTTGCCAACCGTGCTTGTCACCAGGAAATGGTTACCCAAGGCACTTCATTTTGGTTAAAGGCAGACAACCACTTTTGCCAGCTCCAGACACTGTGCTGATTTATCCCCATAGACAGTTTTCAGTGACACCAGATTACAAATCCCCCAAAAGTACTTTACGTTAAGGTATGCTCCCTAAAAAAACCAAAAATATTTATCCAGAATTTGAAAGAGGCAATTAATACAGCCCTGGACCTCTCTCATCAGGAAGGCAAGTGTGAAACACTTCAGACTAGCAAGGATTCAAGACTGATGCAACATCCTTATTCCTTTGGCTGTCAGAATAAATAATATGGTAGTATTCCCTGAGAAGTTATCTTAAATTTAATTAGAGATGTTCATAAAACAACAGAATATCATGATCGAAATTATTTATACGACAACCTATTTAAAACAGATCTCTTCAAAGCCATCCATTTTTCAAAGGAATACGTCGGAGAAGGCCACATTCCATTCCACAAAGATTATTTTTTAATTACAAAACCCAAACCGTACAACAATCAGGCAAGATTTCAAACTGAAGTGCAATGCATGCAAAAATGAATGCTATCCTGGGAGCATCGGCCCTTGGTGCCTGGCTGGGTCTGGTGCCCGGCTGGCTTTGGTGCCCTGGTGGGATTGGTGCCCAGTCGGGTTTGGTGCCCTGCTGGGTTTGCTGCCCGGCCGGGTTTGGTGCCCCGCTGGCTTTGGTGCCTGGCCGCATTTGGTGCCCGGCCGCATTTGGTGCCCTGCTGGGTTTGGTGCCCCGCAGGGTTTGGTGCCCGCTTGGGTTTGCTGGCCCGCAGGGTTTGCTGCCCCGCTGGCTTTGGTGCCCTGACAGGTCTGATGCCCAGCCACGTTTGGTGCCCCGCTGGCTTTGGTGCCCGGCCACGTTTCGTGCCCAGATGGGTTTGGTGCCCTGCTGGCTTTGGTGCCTGGATGGGTTTGGTGCCCCGCACGGTTTGGTGCCCCGGGGCTCACGCCAGGGCCGCTGTCCCACCAAGCCCCGCTGCCCCGCGGCAGTGGCGCTGCACACACGGCCCCAGAGGCTCAGTGAGGCCTCCCCAGCCCGGGCTCAGCTGCAGAAGGGACTCGTGGTGGTGGCACAGGCACCTCCACCGGTGCCCCGGAACAGCCCCAGCCCTGAGCGCAGCCACTGCGGGATGAGCTGGGCACTGGTGATTCCGTCGCAGAAGGTGCGAACTCCTTAGCAAGGTGCACTCCTTCCACATGAGAAACCCAACAGCCTGGGCCTTCAGAAACTTTCCAGCTTAACATTTTCCAGACAATCAGATAGTCAGTGTTAACATTTCACCATGACACACACACAGTGTATCAAACTTCCCATACACGTAAGAGCAAACCCGTCTACATTAATGCAGCAAATTAGAGACAGAAAGCAAGGGATCACCTTCCTTTGAAAACCTCCAGCCTACACCCAGGGAAGGCAGCGTGGTGTCCAAACACACCACCAGATGTGACCAGCTGTGCCAGCACGGGCACCCTCTGCACACACTGAGCAATTAACAGGACAGTGAGGCTTCACACTTCAGCACAGCAAGCACAGTATCAGTGCTAAGATGAAACTATGCCACATCCATTAAGATGCGTATTTTAAAATAATTTTTAAATTAACTATCTGAGGGCAAGATTGCAGGATTTCACAGAAAAAAACCCCAAAACAAACCAATGAAAGAAATGAATTTGTATTGCTGAAGAAATCTGTAATGGTATCTGAACATGATACCTATATTCCCCCCACCACTTCCATCAATCCATTGCTCTCAAACTTCATATAAATATGTATACACATACGGCCACACACAATATTTTATCGTGTACCATTTTTTAGGGAAATGAGGAATTAAATTTGACATAAATCCAAAGTGTGTGTGCTCTAAACACATTCCTCCATAGATGGCAACCCACATTCTCATTCTGAAAAATCCAACCAAACAGATTAGTCATACAAAGTAATTGTGTGTATGTGTGTAAACATGTTTTTTTCCTGTTTTCTTAGCATCTTGAAAGCCCTTCTGTGTTCCTGGAGCTCCCTGCCATGAAGGACAGCCTAGGGAAACCTATTTGACTGTATTTCTGTGAAGCCTGAAAGCCCCACCTCAGCTGACAGCCAGGGACAGAGGTTTGTGCAGCGCTTCGTGAGACTCCAGCGTTCACACAGGAGCAAAGGCAGCTCCAGCTCACCTTGGGCACACACATTGCTGGTAGTGCCTTTCTTGTCCCACCTGAGGGAACTGCCCTGGGTGTCACATGCCTGTGTGCACATGGACAGAGTTTGTCCCCAGGCCACTTTGGATGTCACACCTCACAACAGCATCAGAATGGCCAATCCTGACAAACTGGAGCCCTGGGTAAGAAAACCACCTGTAAGTTATGCCTGGCAGCCACACGTCCTCATGTTTTTACAAGTCCTTTCTATTTAACATTACATCAGCTCCATCATTTTTAAATGGTCTGGGAATATTTACTGGATTTCCAGTATCTTTATTTGGAAAACACTACACAAGGGAAAAAGAAATTACATTGCATCTTATTATAGCTTTCATCACTGCATCCATTCTTCACTGCTAACCCAGTGTGCACTGGAAAGGTGTTTTCATCTATACTGACCCACACATATTTACACAATAAAAGTATATTTAAATTCTACATGGTCATGACATGAAGTTTCAGGAAGCTGGACCACCATCACTACACCAAGAGGACTGACATAAATACATACAATAGTGGCCCTCAAGACACCTGACTTTGTGAAATATAAACAAGTATAAAACAAACATTGCTTCTGCTCAGTTCAGCCAGGCTCTCCCCTGAAGGAATAAGCACAAGTCACTCAATAACCACAACAGACATGAAATCTGAATTATTCTGAACAAGGGAAAGTTATACAAACAGGGATTCAGGCGGGTAGCCAAGCCAGCATCCAGGATTGAGCTTTAATCAGCACCACGAGTATCAGTGAAAACTGCTTCAGCACTCGTGTGAAATACTTGGTAAACACATGAACAGAACTGACTGTCAACTCTGCCTGTAAAACTAAAGTAACTTGAGAACTTCAAACACTTTTACGCACAGTAATTTGTTTTGCACAGTGCATGCAAACAGTTAGATGCAGCTCCATTGTACTTCCAGACAGTAAGAAAGCCCTTTGCAACTCAAAACACAGGGAATGCTGTTATTCCAGGTACTTAACAGGCTTTCGAGTGAAATGATGCAAAGTAAACACATGTAAAATACTTTTTTCAAGTTCAGGAGAGTGGAATCTATTTGCTGACATCAGAACAAGGGAAATGCCAGACTGAAATCCTGACCAACCTCCTGCCCAGCTACAGCAAAGCACTGAGCTGAAGCTTTGCAGTCACCTATAATTTGACAGAGCTCTGAAAGCTCTGCTGAGGGCAGGAGAAGACCCTGCAAACCAGGAGCAAACACAGTCCAAGTTAACCCCCGAAAGGAAAAAGTCACAGGAATTGTGGAGATGCTTCTCAAATTAAACTTGTTCCAAATCCCAGAACAATTCATGTGCTACATGCTGAACTTGTCTGTTGATGATAACCTGTTTATCTTTCATTACTCCTGGTTTTGTAGTTTCAGCTCACAAAGATGACAAAATCCACACAGCCTAAAGCTTACCTGACAAACTTACCTGGAAAAAAGCCATCTATTAATATAAATCACATGCTGAAATACGGCCCTGGGAACTGTAAGTTACAAGCGTAAAGCAGAAGGAATACAAGCAATAACATTCCAAAATAAAGCTAAAATACTCCACCCCATCTGCAACCTCCCCTTCTTGGATGGGGGAGCAATAAAACACACATTTGTCACAAACTTAAACTGCAAAGTCCATTTTATTCCTAATGCTTACAGTGGTGTTTAAAAAGATTTTCAACCAATGGCAGGTTGTATCAATTTCCTAAATTCATGAGTGACCTCAGTGCAGTCAGCGTGGGTTCACTTACCAACCTGACATACATCACCGGCAGCCTCTTCCCAGAGGAACAGCTCCTCACAAAGCAGCTGCTGCCCACAGAATCCCAGCTGGCCAAAGAGCTGGAGCTCCAGCAGCCCCTGTTACTCACTGTGGACACGGTTCCAGGGAGGAAGGTTTGAAAAGCCCGTGTGACACCCACTACCAGGCTGTTTCTGCAGCAGTTCCCGTCCAGCTCTTAGAGAGCCGCTGGGTCACTGCTCCCAGGAGCACATGGGGTTGGTTTGGGAACGGGGGAGCAAAGGACAGCAGAGCAAGGCTTCTCTGCACAGCACCTGGAGAGCTTGCCTTGCATTTACAGATCATCACCAAATGGGGAACACAGAGCACTCGCTCCACACTAGGTGAATACAGATCTCACTGCTAACACACTCCGTTTGTCCCTCTGGAAGCAAAGACTCCACATCACGTCTGTGCCCATCGCGTAGAGCACTGCACTGATTACTCAAGCATATTCCAGCTATTATTGTTTATATTTCATTAAAGATGTGAATGTTTCCGAGTTTTAAAAGCTATTCCTGCCCCTCCCTACAGAATCTTGGTCAACAAAAAGCCAAATACAGAAGAATATTGAAATTAGCTGTGAACTGTATAATCCCATTGTTCAATTTCATGGCATTTAAGACACTACCTTCCCCTCCACACAAGTCTGGATGTTAATCCATGCTGGAACCTGATTTAATTTTCCAGATGACAGGATGGGAACATGCTACAATGCCATATTAGTGTAACTATGCTGCTCTTTTACTCTCAACTTTTCTTACATCATAAAGTGAGGAGTTTTGCTTTTAAAAGACACATGCTTAATTACTTCTACAAACAGCACAGTTCAAACTGGTCTGTATTTGAATAGTATGGAAATTATAAAAACAGGGAAGTTTTCAAAAAATTGTCAGAAAATACTTCCCAGAGTAAACCACGCAAACCCAAAACAAACTTGCTGCTTCTGATAGAAGTCGGCCAATTTAATCCATGTTGGCTACAAAGCATTCATTACAATACCAAATGAAAAAATACAGTGCAAATTACTTCATTTTTCCTTCCTGACTAAATGAGTTACCTCATTCACTTCTTTAAGGTCCTTATAGCTGCAATCCCTCTAAAATGAAGTCGAATTACATTCAGAGTAACTTTTAATTTCAACACCCAGTACACACTCTCATACTTATGCAGCACAACTAAAAAGCAATGCAAACTTCTTTCCAAACCTCTGCAAACTCCTTGGTGTCCTGCACTCAGCACAGCCAAACCCTCCTGCTTGCCCCTAACCTGCTGCAGCTCAGCCTGCAGGTACCATCTCGGGGAGGGGAAAGCAGGGAAGGAGGGAACAAGGCGGGGATGGGTGGAGAAAATGTGGCGAAGAAAAAACCTACACACACAAGGAGACAGACACAAAACCTCAAAACAAGTTCTGGCACAAAATACGTACAGAATAAAAATTTCCACTTTTATTTAATATGCAGATTTAAGACTTCAATCTTTTCTTCTTAAAGGGCTCTTTGTTCTACAAGTCTACAAGTCAGAAAATAACCAAGATGTAAAAGAAAATTCTACAAGAAAGTCTACACCCCATCACACAAGGCCCTGGCAGCAGCACAGGGCGTGAGGCTGAGGCTGCCCCGAGGTATCGCTGAGCACAGCAAGTGCACGTGGCAGGTTCCACACCCGACACACAGACTGTGTGAGAACAGTGTGTCATCAAACCTGCACATCC